>JZKD02S1672786.1:1011006-1035079 GCA_000966675.3 Picea glauca
ATACAAATTGATTGGGTTATAAATATAAAGAAGAAATTTGTACCTTTTGTGTATGTGGCACATTATGTAGATCAAAGAATTGCTCCATCTGAAGTATCCATGTGATTGGGTCCTTTTCATCAAACTTCCTCATATCAATCTTAGGATCGTGGTTGGTCTTCAACCCAAAGTTGGATTTTCTCCATTCCTGATTCATCTTCCTTGTGTCCTCATCATGAATTTCATGGGGCACATTTTCAGTTTCAGGTGTCCTCTCTATTAGGAAATTTTTCATTCCTTCCATGATCTCCCTTTTTAAACCATCCATCTTAGTATCCATTATTGCCTCCAATTTAGCTTCAGTTGAATCCATCATCCCTTGTAGTTCATCTTTTGTCACTGTCTTCTTTTGTAATTCATTTATGTCTCTATGCATTTCTTCACCTTCATCAAGAGTCCAAGTAGGACTTTCTAGAGGCTTATTTGGTGTAGAAGTTCCCTTTTTGGGTGGCATGTTGGCCAAGTATCACTTTTGAACCTTGATTTTGAGGTGGTTCTGTTAGACAATATTTCTTATGTTGTATCTCCAAAGTTTCGACCCTTCTGGGTATGAAACTTTATTTTTTGTAGTTCTATGATATTTATTCTCTGCAATGCCATAGGTCTAATCAAAATTGGATGTGACAAGTGGAATTTATGGTAACTTCCCCACAACTTGTTGATTTTTGGCCTTTCCAGGAGATCTCACTTTTATAGTGTGCCCCGCACAAAATAATTGATAGAAAATTTTGAAACTCGTACCAGAAATACTACAGACTGTCCACTATCCAATGCAACTAGTCTCACTCAATTTGGATACTCTAGGAAGAAGTTATGATAGTTTTAGCTGGAACACCTTCTTGAGACTAGTCAATAGGACTAGTCAGATACCCTATCTTCCACAGGGTGTATCTACAAATGTAAGATGACCCAAAAGATAAAAAATTTACCACATATACCTTACTACTTTCTTTGAATATGATCTGGAGTTCACTGTCTGAAACGTTACAGAAAATTTTTGATAGCGAAAATTATGCAATGACTCGGTTTAGGATGATTCCATAACCCTATCTTGCACAGGTTGTATCTCCGAAAGTATAAGGCTTAGGAGCTGAAATTTTAACCCAACATACCTTGATCCATCTACTAAATATCCTCCAAGCCATTCCTTCTGAAACATTGTAGAAACAAATTTATAGCGAAAATTCCAAGGTGTCTCAGATGTAGCAGCGAAACCCCAAGACCTTGTGCTTTGATACCATATGTTAAGAACCAAATATCAATATAGCATAGAAAAACCTCAGAATAAGTACTCAACACCTTGAAAAAGAGAGAAATTCGGATAATAAGCCTCTTCGAGGGGGAAACCTCCTTATGCCCACATAAATGTACAACTACAAGATTATTCCAGATGAAAATGTCTCCTTGGTATATATAGGAGACTAGGAGGTATAATTACAACTAATGGACTAAATCCGACATAAATAAAATAACATTACTAATTTAATATGCCCCAACTAATGGGTAATGGGCCATTATTTAGGGCTTAATATTGAACTTATGATATAAGGGTAAAAAAACACCATTTTTGCATAAATAATTTATGTAGATATTAAGTATGCATAAAGAGTTTGATAAACCTATTCAAAAAAGGAAATGCTTACAAAATCTTAAAACATAAAGAAACATTTTCACATATACACAATATACATAGAGATTTACCTTGTAAACCCTTAACCATAAAAACCAACAAATTAAAAGTCGCATTTGATATCTCACTATATTAACTTAACCCATCATAATAAAATATTTAGGTATTTTGAAGCATTAATTTAACCCTAATCCTATAACCATGATTGGATTACAACCCTAATCCCTTAACCACAATTATATTACAATGGGTATAAAACCAAGGGAAAATACCACCCAAAAAACCTAAAATATGCATGTAATGGCCTTTGAAAAATAAGGAGCGAAAAAAATCTCCAAAGTCATGACCCCAAAAACCACAAAATGTGTCGAGATGTACTATTTATACCGACAAAGAATACAACACATCCAACAATCACCCACTTTTTGAATACTTTGCAACGGGGTCAACATGGTCACAACATTAACTACTTGGGGCAACTAATCCCATTGATTCCATGCACCAAGAAAAGATTTCAATACTCACAAACTTCATTAATGAATCTGCAACATTTTTCAAGGTGTTAGATTTCTCCAACAACACGTTCTCGTCTTCAACCATGTCTCTAATAAAATGGTACAACACCACAATATGCTTTGTCTTATAATGAGAAGGAGGGTTGTTTACAGAAAGATTGCACTTTGAATATCACAATCTATCCTTACAACTTTATGTACAAAACCAATATGATCTGGATTATTTTCGGCACGAAATGAGAGAGGAGATATAATAAAGAAATGTATAGAGATATATCAGATATCCAATAATATAATGGAGATGTATCAGAAATATGACCATAAACACAGAGATACAATAATACACAATTTCTATTAATGAGCGAAATGTAGAACTACAAAGTGAAAGACTCACTAGAATGGTGGAAGCTTATCTCTAAGAAGATATGTGACAACTATTCTCATTCGCAAGAAGATGGTGATTGTTAAAATGAGGCTCCAAAGGCCTTTTTAAAATAAATAAAATCCAAAACCCTAACACTGAAAATGAAAAGCCAACAGGTTTGTGGACCCCGTTTTGGGTAGTTTAGTGTATCAACTTCCCGAGGGCGTAACTTTGGCATACGATCTTTGTTTGGGGCAAACATAACTCGTTAGAAATGTCTTGATGAGGAGCTTAATTTCATAGGCTCAATCATGCCTTCAACTATGTTTAAGGTGCCTGATTGTGAAAAATCATCGTTTAGGCCCTCAAAATGGCCCCGAAAGTTTAGGACCCGAAAAACTACTAAAAATAGTAAATTGCCAAAAAATCATTTTGAGCCAGCTGGAATAGGTTGGTGGCCACTGATATCCACCTGGATCAATCCTCCCCCCTTAGAAGGCAATGGTCTCCATTGTATTGAGTTCCCAGGGGAGAGGGGGAAGCGTTTGTTGAATCTGAACCCTAGTGAGTTGCTTGCCTTGCTGGAGAAGTTGCATTTCTTGGCTTGTGAAAGGTTGTCGAGAACCTGATGTTGGAAGGGTTGGACCTTTTTAAATAGTATGGATACATGAGATGACTGTGTGCGGAAGGAATATTTTCGCTTGGCTTTAATCTTGTTGACCTGCTTCTGCTGGATAGAAGGTGCTTGGATTGAGGTTGTAGTGGTTGCAGTGTCCTTTTATTCACCTTTTGAACAGATTGTGAAGAGGTTGAAAGTTGTAGTATGAGATATTACTTTGCGACATTTTTTAGGTGGGAAAATAGTCAAAACTACCTATGGTATCATGTACAAATGACCCCCCACAGTAACAATGACACTACGGGGTCGAGACTCATAAATAACATAACGCTTCCACATATATGGTTGGCCCAAAAGAACATCACAGACATCCAACGGGGCAACATCACATAATACTTCATCCTTGAAGGGCTTGATGTTGTATGACAAGAGGCATTGTTGGCTGACACGGATATCTTGTCCCTAGTGAAGCCACTCGATGTTGTATGGTTGCGGGTGTGGAGTTGTCAACAATCCCAATTATTTGATGACCCCTGCTGAGATGAGGTTCTTTTGGCTTCTGCTATCAACAATAAAATGCATCAGGGTCCCCTTCACCCACTTCCGTAAGTGAAAAAGGTGATCCCCCTCTTGAGGATCTACTACTTCTTCTAGTTGAATTATTGTGGCCACAACAGTAGCAATGGGGTCTATGTCGATGATCTGTCTTCTCCCATTATTTTTTGAATTAGGGTTCAGCTCATTTTCTTTGATCTTGGCCACCAATGATTTTTTTGAGTGACATTCATCAGTGTTGTGCCAGGGGATTTTGTGCAAATCGCACCACTTTCCAATGTCCTTCTTTGTATTTCTATTACCCTTCTTTTCATGTGGCTTGAACTGTTTTTCTGGAGGTTGGTTGTTAGGTTCGTCTTTACCATACTTTGGTCATTGCATATTTGCAGACCCGAACTCCCGTTTGTTTTGGTGCCTAAATTTCTGCTCGATTTTGACAACATATCGATAGGTAGCTCCCAGTGATGAGATGTCCAGAAAAACAATTTCAGTTTGGATGTACCTATGCAGAGCCCCGCAATATTTCAGAACTAGTTGTTGCTCGGAGACTTTGATACCCAACTTGGTGCGCAATGTATGGAAAGTATTTGTGAACTCCGACATTGTTTGTGATCCGGATTATTTTCGGCACGAAATGAGAGCGGAGATATAATAAAGAAATGCATAGAGATATCGTGGATATCCAATAATATAACAAAAATGTATCAAAGATGCAACCATAAACACAGAGATACAGTAATACAGGATTTCTATTAATGAAATAAATGTACAAAGACTATAAAAATACAGAGTGAAAGACTCACTAGAATGGTGGCAGATTATCTCTGAGAAGAGATGTGACGGCTACTCGCATTCACAAGAAGGTGATTACAATGAGGATCTCAAGGCATTTTTACAATAAACAGGAATGTCAAAAACCCTAGACATCCAAAAACATAACCCTAGGAGATGAGGCGCCAAAAGTCATGTGGGCCCCGTTTGGGTGAGTTAGTACATCAACTTCTCGGGATTGTAACTTTTGCATACGATATCCGTTCGACGCACATGATATATCATTAGAAATATCTATCAAAGGACTACAACTGTTGACAACAAATAGAATAATGATATTTTCCAATCGATATATGCCCAAAAAACGTCGTTTAGGGCCTCAAAATGGCTCTGGAAGTTCAAGACCTGAAAACTGCGAAAAATAGTAAATTACCAAAATTGCCAGAAAATTGTTTTGAGCCAGTTGAAAAAGGTGGGTGGCCACCGATATCCACCTGGATCAATCCTCCCTCCTTAAGAAGCAATGGTCTCCATTGTGTTGAGTGTTCGGGGGAGAGGGAAAAGCGTTTGTTGAATATGCATCTTAATGATTTGCTTGCCTTGTTGGATAAGTTGTGTTGCTTAGCTTGTTGAAGGTTGTCATGAACATGTGGCTAGAAGGGTTGGACCTTTTTAACCAGTCTGGATACATGAGATGCCTGTGTGCAGAAGGAATCTTTACACTTTGCTGCAATTTTGTCAACCTGCTTATGTTGGATATAAGGTGCTTGGGCCGAGGCTATAGTCGTTGTAGTATCCTTTTATTCACCTTTTGAACAGATTGTGAAGAAGCTGAATTTTGTAGTATGAGATACTACCTTGTGGAACTGTTTAGGTGAAATAGTAGTCAGAACTACCTCTGGTATTTTGTAGAGATGACCCCCCAGAGACACAATGACACTGAGGGGTCGAGACTCATAAACAAAATGGCATTTCCACATATATGGTTGGCCCAAGAGAACATCAAAAACATTGAGTGGGGAAACATCACATAATACCTCATCCTTGAAGGGTTGGATGCCGTATGACAATCGACATTGTTGGCTGACACGGAGATCTCGTCCCTGGCGCAGCCACCCGATGTTCTATGGTTGTGGGTGTGGTGTTGTCGATAAACCCAACTGTTTGATGACCTCTGCTAAGATGAGGTTCTTATGGCTTCTGCTATCAACAATAAAATGCAATGGGGTCCCCTTCACCCACATCTGTGAATGAAAAAGGCACTCCCCCTCTTTAGGATCTATTGGTTCTTCTGGTTGAATTGTTGTGGTCACGACAATAGCAGTGGGATCTGCGTTGATGATCTGTCTTTTACCAGTATTTTTAGAATCACATTCTGAATCAGGGTTTGGCTCATTGTCTTTGATCTCGACCACCAATGATTGTTTTGAGCGACATTCATTGGTGTTGTGCCAGGGGATTTTGTGGAAATCACATCATTTTCCAGTGCCCTTCTTTGTCTTCACGTGACCCTTCTTTTCATGTGGCTTGGACGGGTTTTCGGGGGACTGTTTGTTAGGGTCGTCTTTATCATACTATGGTTGTTGCAGATTTGCAAACCCAAACTCGTGTTTGTTCTAGTGCTTAAATTTCTGCTTGATTTTAACAACATATCGATAAGTAGCACCGAGTGATGAGATGTACAAAAAATCCATTTCAGTTTGGATGTATCTGTGTAGAGCCCCACGGTATTTTAGAACCAAATGTCATTCGGAGTCTTTGATACCCAGTGTGGTGCACAAGGTATGCAAGGTATTGGTGAACTCCAGAACTGCTTGTCCCCTCTCTTGCCGCAATGTGGTCCATCTCATGTATTGGTCCTCGTAGTTGCCAATAGGGTAATACTGTTCCTTTACCGCATCCATAAAAAAATCCCAAGTGGGCTCGGCCCCATATATTCCAGACTCCTCTATGGAACTTTGCTCCTAGTAAGTTTCCCACCAATGTTTGACATGGGGGAGAGATTTAAGGAGTGCGAAGGTGATCTTTTCCCTGTCAAAAAATTTATGAACAAAGAAATAACCTTCTAATAGATTTAACCATTTGTCTAGGGCATCTGCATCTATCTAACCTTCAAATACGGGAATATCAAAATTAACCTGTACCTTGAAAGGAGAGGTGTTTCCAAAGTGGTTGTTTGATGAATATGTGTTTATTTCTATCGGCAGACGTCGAAGTATGTGGGAAAAATTCTCCATCATTTCGTCCCTTTGTCTTGTGAGAGCTTGCTCAAGCAACAGATTGATAGAATCGTATGCTCTGCCGTTTTTCTTTTCTTCCGCCATGGAGGGTTTCTTGGGAATGCAAGAGCGATTGTCTTCAAGAGAGACAAACTTGAGACCCAACTTTCTATACTCGTACCTTGTTAGGGACATGCACTGAAAAATGATCAGGAGCAACCTGCTCTGATACCACTGATACGGATTATTTTCGACACGAAATGAGAGCGGAGATTTAATAAACAAATGCATAGAGATATCGCGGATATCCAATAATATAATAGAAATGTATCACATATGCAACCATAAACACGGAGATACAGTAATACATGATTTCTATTAATGAAAGAAATGTATAGAGACTGTAAAAATACAGAGCGAAAGACTCGTTAAAATGGTGGCAACTTATCTTTGAGAAGAGATGTAACGGCTACTCGCATTCACAAGAAAGTGATCACAATCAGGCTCTGAAGGCCTTGTTACAATAAACATGAATGTCAAAAACCCTAGACATCCAAAAACCTAACCCTAGGAGATGAAGCACCAAAAGTCATGTGGGCCCCGTTTGGGTGAGTTAGTACATCAACTTCCCGGGGTCGTAACTTTTGATATCGATCTTTGTTTGACGCACACTTTTGATATCGATATTTGTTTGACGCACATGATACATCGTTAGAAAGATATATCTGAGGAATACAATTGTTGACAACAAATATTATTATGTTATTTTCCAACTGGTAGATGCCCAAAAAACGTCGTTTAAGGCCTCAAAACGACTCCGGAAGTTCAGGACCCGAAAAACTGCCAAAAATACTAAATTACCAAAATTGCCAAAAAAACTGTTTTGAGCCAGTTGGAAAAGGCGGGTGGCCATCGATATCTACCTGGATTAGTTTGGCCCCTCTCTTGTTGTAGTGTGGTCCATCTCATGTACTGGTCATCATAGCTACCAATAGAGTAATATTGTTCCTTGACCGCATACACAAAAAAGTCCCAAGTGGGCTCGACCCCATACACTCCAGACTCCTCTGTGGAGCTTCTCTCCCAGTAATTTTCCCACCAATGTTTGACATGGGGGAGAGCCTTAAGGAGTGTGATGGTGATATTTTCCATGTGGGGAAAATCATGAACAGAGAAATAACCTTCTAGCAGATTTAACCATTTTTCTAGGGCATCTGCATCTATCTGACCTTCAAATACGGGAATATCAAAATTAACTTGTACCTGGAAAGGAGAGGTGCCTCCAAAGTGGTTGCTTGATGAAGACACACCTACTTTTATTGGAAGGTGTTGAAGGATGTGGGAAAAATTCTCCATCATTTTTTCGATATGTCGCATGAGAGCTTTCTCAAACAACAAATTAATAGAATAGTTTGCTCTGTTGTCTTTCTTTTCTCCCCCCATGGAGGGTTTCTTGGGTGTGTGAGAGTGATTGTCCTCAAGAGAGACAAGCTCGAGACCCAACTTGTTATCCTTAGACCTCGTCAGAGACATGCAGTGAAAAAAATGATCAAGAGTTATGTGCTCTGATACCACTGATCCAGATTATTTTCAGCATGAAATGAGAACTGAGATATAATAAAGAAATGTATAGAGATATATCATATATCCAATAATATAACAAATATGTGTCAGAAATATAACCATAAACACATAGATACAGTAATACACAATTTCTATTAATGAGTGAAATGTACAAAACTATAGAAATACAGAGTGAAAGACTCGTTAGAATGGTGGTAGCTTATCTCTAAGAAGAGATGTGACAGCTACACTCATTCACAAGAATATGGTGATTGTTACAATGAGGCTCCAAAGGCCTTTTTAACATAAAGAAAATCCAAAATTGATTCGGATTATTTTCGGCACGAAATGAGGGCGGAGATATAATAAAGCAATGTACAAATATTTCTCGAATATCCAATAATATAATAGAAATGTATCAGAGATGCAACCATAAACACAGAGATACAGTAATACACAATTTTCTATTAATGAGCGAAAATGTACAAAGACTGTAAAAATACAGAGTGAAAGACTTGCTAGAATGGTGGCAGCTTATCTCTGAGAAGATGTGTCCGCTACTCGCATTCGCAAGATGATAATTTTACAATGAGGCTCCAAATTCCTTTTTATCATAAATAAAATCAAAAACCCTAACCCCGGAAGATGAAAAGCCAACCGTTTTGTGGACCCCGTTTTGGGTAGTTTGGTGTATCAACTTCTCGGGGGCATAACTTTGGCATACGAACTTTGTTTGGGGTGCATGATAGCTCGTTGGAAAGGTATCGTAGAGGAGATTCATTTATGGGGCTCAATCAGATACTTTGGCTATCATTGAGAAGTTCTATCCCAAAAAATCTTCATTTAGGCCCTCAAAATGGCCCCAGAAGTTAAAAACTGCTAAAAATAGTAAATTACCAAAATTGCCAGAAAATTGTTTTGAGACAGTTGGAAAAGGTGGGTGGCCACTGATATCCACCTGGATTAATCCTCCCTCCTTAGGAAGAAATGGTATCCATTGTGTTGAGTGCACGGGGGAGAGGGAAAAGTGTTTGCTAAATCTGCATCTTAATGAGTTGCTTGCCTTGTTGGAGAAGTTGTGTTGCTTAGCTTGTTGAAGGTTGCCACGAACACGTGGTTGGAAGGGTTGGACCTTTTTAACTAGTCTGGATAAATGAAATGCATGTGTGCAGAAGGAATATTTACACTTTGCTGCAATCTTGTCGATCTGCTTATGTTGGATAGAAGGTGCTTGGGTCGAGGTTGTAGTGGTTGCAGCATCCTTCTGTTCACCTTTTGAACAGATTGTGAAGAAGTTGAATTTTGTAGTATGAGATACTACCTTGCGACACTGTTTAGGTGGAAAAATAATCAGAACTACCTCTGGTATTCTGTAGATATGACCCCCCAGGGAAACAATGACACTACGGGGTCGAGACTCATAAACAACATGGTGTTTCCACATATATGGTTGGCCCAAGAGAACATCACAGACATCCAGTGGGGCAACATCACATAATACCTCGTCCTTGAAGGGTTGGATGTCGTATGACAATCGACATTGTTGATTGACACGAAGATATCGTCCCAGGCAAAGCCACTCGATGTTGTATGGTTGTGGGTGTGGTGTTGTGGACAATCCCAACTATTTTATGACCTTTGTTGAGATGAGGTTCTTCTGTATTCCGCTATCAACAATAAAATGCATTGGGGTCCCCTTCACCCACATCTAAGAATGAAAAAGGTGCTCCCCCTCTTTAGGATATGTTGGTTCTTCTGGTTGAATTGTTGCAGTCGCAACAATAGCAATGGGGTATGTGTCGATGATCTACCTTTTACCATGATTTTCATAATCATATTCTGAATCAGGGTTCGGCTCCTTGTCTTTGATCTCGGCCACCAAAGATTATTTTGAGCGAGATTCATCGGTGTTGTGCAAGGGGCTTTTGTGGAAATTGCACCATTTTCCGGTGTCCTTCTTTGTCTTCCTGTGACCCTTCTTTTCCTATGGCTTGGACTAGTTTTCGAGAGACTGTTTGTTAGGGTCATCTTTATCATACTTTGGTTGTTGCGGATTTGCAGACCCGAACTCCCATTTGTTCTGGTGCTTAAATTTATGCTCGATTTTAACAACATATAGATAAGCAATGCTAAGTGATGAGATGTCCAGAAAATCCATTTCAATTTGGATGTATCTGTGTAGAGCCCCACGGTATTTTAGAACCAAATGTCATTCGGAGTCTTTAATACCCAGCTTGGTGCACAAGGTATGGAAGGTATTGGTGAACTCCAGAACTGCTTGGCCCCTCTCTTGCCGCCGTGTGGTCCATCTCATGTACTGGTCCTCATAGTTGCCAACAGGGCAATGTTGTTCCTTTATCGCATCCATAAAAAAATCCCAAGTGGGCTCAACCCCATATATTTTAGACTCCTCTATGGAACTTTGCTCCCAGTAAGTTTCCCACCAATTTTTGACATGGGGGAGAGCTTTAAGGAGTGAGAAGGTGATATTTTCTCTGTCGGAAAAATTATGAGCAGAGAAATAACCTTCTAACAGATTTAACCATTTTTCTAGGGCATCTGCATCTATCTGACCTTCAAATACAGGAATATCAAAATTAACCTTTACCTTGAAAGGAGAGGTGCTTCCAAAGTGGTTTTTTGATGAATATGTGTATTTATCTATTGGTAGGCTTTGAAGGATGTGGGAAAAATCCTCCATCATTTTGTCCCTTTGTCTTGTGAGAGCTTGCTCAAGCAACAGATTGATAGAATCATCTGCTCCGTTGTTTTTATTTTCTTCCACCATGGAGGGTTTCTTGGGCATGCGAGAGTGATTGTATTCAAGAGATACAAGCTCAAGACCCAACTTGTTATACTCGAACCTCGTCGGGGACATGCACTAAAAAAATGATCAAGAGCAGCCTGCTCTGATACCATTGATCCAAATTATTTTCGGCACGAAATGAGGGCAGAGATATAATAAAGCAATGTACAGAGATATCTCATATATCCAATAATATAACATAAATGTATCAGAGATGCAACCATAAACACAAAGATGCAATAATACACAATTTTCTATTAATGAGCGAAAATGTACAAAGACTGTAAAAATACAGAGTGAAAGATTCACTAGAATGGTGGAAGCTTATCTCTAAGAAGAGATGTGTCTACTACTCACATTCACAAGATGATCATTTTAAAATGAGGTTCCAAAGGCCTTTTTATCATAAAGAAAATCCAAAACCCTAACCCCGGAAGATGAAAAGCCAACAGTTTTGTAGACCCCGTTTTGGGTAGTTTGGTGTATCAACTTCCCGGGGGCGTAAATTTGGCATACGATCTTCGTTGGGCGCACGATAGCTCGTTGGAAAGGTATCATCGAGGATATTCAATTAGGGGGTTCAATCAGAGCCTTTGGCCATTATTGAGAAGCTCGATCCCAAAAAACCTTCATTTAGGCCATCAAAATGGCCCCGAAAGTTAAAAATTGCTAAAAATAGTAAATTACCAAAATTGCCAGAAAACTATTTTGAACTAGTTGGAAAAGGTGGGTGGCCACCGATATTCACTTGGATCAAAAACCCTAAACCCGGAAGATGAAAATCCAACAAGTTTGTGGACCTCGTTTTGGGTAGTTTGGTGTATCAACTTCCTGGGGGTGTAACTTTTGCATACGATCTATATTTGGGGTGCATGATAGCTCGTTGGAAAGGTATTGACGAGGAGATTCATTTCATAGTCTCAATCATTACCTAGGCTATCATTGAAGTGTCCGATCGTGAAAAAACGTCATTTAGGCCCTCAAAATGGCCCCAAAAGTTTAGGACCCGAAAAAACTGTTAAAAATAGTAAATTGCCAAAAAAAAAATTGAGGCAGTTGGAATAGGTGGGTGGCCACCGATATCCACCTGGATCACAATACTTGAACAGAATCTATGCAACCATATATATTTGTTTCTATCATAAGTGGCCACCATGTACTCAACTTTTGTGTTTGAGAGTGCAACTACAACCTACCTCTTGCTCATCAAATCGATTACTCTACCAAATAGGTTAAACACATAAACACTTGTACATCTTCTATGATCAATATCTCCATCCTAGTTTACATCAAAAAAAAATTGTACATATATAATGTTGTTTTTTCAAGGTCTTCCATTGCAGTAGATTTCATAATCTAAAATGCCACACAAATATTTGAAGACCCTCTTTATAGTTTCCCAATGTTCATTCTCTAGTTTTGACATATACTTTCTCAAAGGTCCTACTACATGGGAAATGTCTAGTCTAGTACAAACCATAATATACATCAAACTTCCACAGACACTTACATATAGAACACGAGACATTTCCTCTAGATCTCCATATGTCTCATGACACTATTTTAGATAGCTTTACACCTACAAGAATATGTCTCATATGTGCCTCATGTTCCTTATGTCTCACATGAGAGAGAATTTCTTTATGTACTCCTTGTCATATTCTCTAGCTTCCTCATTTTCCTACTTTACTTGTAGCATTCCCTCATTCTTACTAATCACATTCAACCCCGTTCTTCGTTGACCATCCACCAAAATCATAATTAAATGAGAGAATGCCTAATGAAGGAGTGGATGAAAACACAATTGAAGGAGAGGATGACAATATAGCTATGAGGATGGAAACTCCACATTATTGTAGGTAATCCTCTACGCTCTCAATATTATGGTTGTTTTTAGGTTGCACTATGATTATTCTCTTAGTATCAGATTCTACAAACTTATGTAATTTTATTGGTCATCTTTATTTAGTTTTTATTTGTTTTTTTTGTGAAATGTTGTTATAATAGGATGTTGTTTTGTAACATTTTATTTTTTTGTGGATGAGATACAACCGTATGTGCACATAGGTCCAAGGTCATGCATAGAGGACCCTAACCTATTTCATTGAACTAAGGCCAAGGTTAACTTCTAGAAATAGAAACTTTTTTCACCTTTACCCAAATAGCTCTAGCCCGTACATTATTTTTCTTTTTAAGAGCCCCTTTACCTTAAGGAGATGAAATCATTTGCAATTTTTTTATGGGTTTTAGGAAGATAATTGTTAACTATTGGTTTTCCATTTTAAAATTAGTTGGATCTTGAAATTTGATTGGTGATATCTTAATTTGGTTGATAGAATACTGCTTATGAAGTCCATTCACAATGAAATCCTCAATTACCCCTTTCAAATCTGCAATTAGTCATGTTCATTTCTTTGTTCTCCAAAGATAGTAAGGAAAAAGCTTGTTAATTTTTTCTCAAAATTTTCAGCGTTTTTGGGTGTTTATACATAATCAAACATCTATCAAGCTTATCACTTATCAACCTTGGGTTCTTTTAGATTTTGACCCTTTTGATCATGTCTGTGCATGAAATTGTGCATCTTTGATGCTATAATGTGGCACAGAAAGGTCTTCACAACAAGATTGTGTACTGTTCTATCAAAAGAGTGTTTTCATCTCCAAAACTATAAATAAGTGACTTTTTTGGCTCATTTGACAACAAGAACACAATTTCAAACATGAGATGCTAGTCTTTTCATCTTTTTCTATATAACAATTCCCATGGTTTTTGGTTTTGTTTCAAGAACTTTTCCCCTCATTAATGATGCTTTAGGAGTCATTTTGGGGTGAAACAATGTTGAATTGGAGAATTAAGGCCAAGTGCAAGTTTCATGGATGGTTGCAGCTATGGATTTGTTGCATAATACTGCAATACACATACTCACCAATCCACAAATCTATGAGTTAGAGATATTCCAAGATACCCTTATTTCATATTGGTATAATGAAATAGGTGCGTTGCTCTGAAAAACCCACCTCTTTGATTGGCGCCTTCACTAGTGACCCCCTGGTCACTCCCATGTCAGGATATGATCCTGACCCATCTCAACATCATGACACAAATATCAATGCCTTCAAGGAATTGGTGGATGCTCTGCCCAAACCCACTACCAGGCCTACTCACTCGCAATTTGTCAAAAAGTTGGATCAGATCCCGGAAATTAAACTCCCTAGAATCGTTGCTCGATGCAAAACTCTTGCATTAGCAAATAAAGGACTCATAGGGAAGTTCATAGGTCTTTGTCCCTCACCCCGAAAAATGGACATTTGGATCACAAAAAATTGGCTACCCTTGATTCGTGAGTGCCTCAATCATTACTTTTGTGGTAAGGGTTTTTACACCTTCTCCTTTGAATTCAAAGAAGATAAAGATTTAATATTTAGGAATTACATGTATTTCTATGGATCTCGGGGCATGTATTTAAATAAATGGACCCAATATTTTGACCCAGAAAATGACATCCCTTCTGCTGCTCTGGTATGGGTACGTATTTCCCATCTCCCCCTTCATTGTTTGGGAGATGATATTCTGACATGCATTGGAAACTCCTTAGGAAAATACATAGACAAGGTGGAACCGAGAGGATCTGTGTTTGCATGCACCAGAATATGTGTAGAAGTCGATTTAGAAAAGGGCTCCCGGAGGTTGTAAAATTGGTGCTTGACGAATGGACCCATATTCAACAACTAGACTACGAACAACTCCCTTTCAAATGTCGTTATTTCCATGATTACATCCATTTTGTCAAAAATTGCCCAAAAAATCCTAAAGAAATGCATGGGACCTCAAAAGACCCGGAAGGAGAATAGCAGCCAGCAAGGAAAAAAATAAACAATGGGAAAAATTTAGGACAAGTGGCAGGCTCCTCCAACCCCCCAAATCAATTGAATCCCACATACCCAAATGCTCAACACCGTAAGGAGAAGAATCATCCCTTAGGCCCACAGAACCAAGCAGATCCTCACACTATCCTGACAAATAAATATGTTTTTTTTACGTGAACCCTCTTCAAAGAAAGATATAGATCCAAATGACAATCCAGCCAATATCCCTCCCCCCAACATGCAACCAATCATCTTGACTCACCTATATTATAATAAAGAGGAAAGCTCGGACTAAGAGGAAACACCAACAACAAGTGAGTATAATATCCAAGACCAAATTATCACAAGAGGAATAACAAAACAATCCCTCGAAGAAGAAGATATACAATCAGAAAGAACAGTAAAAAAATCTCGCAGAAGATCAAGTTGAGACATCAGGGAAGAAAAATCCACCAGAGAAAAGGCCATGGGAAAGCAACATTCCATTGAATCAACTCTCAACAACATGGAAAAAAAAATTAGTAGCAAATTCTCAAACTCACCATCTCCTGCGTGAGCGGCGGGAAAGTCCTTCTTTGTTTATATAATGAAAGTACTCTCCTAGAATTGCAGGGGTTTCAGATGTAAATCAAAAGCCGAGGCCCTCAAAGGCCTAATCAAGCTCAATAAATTGTCTGTAATTATGTTGCAGGAGACAAAAATGGTTGCTCAAGAAGGAATAAAATCTGGAAACAAAGTGATGGTGTCGATGTTAGCTCTACAGGCGCCTCATGAGGAATTTTGACCCTATGGGATACCACAATCATTGAAAAAGAGGTAAGTTTATGTACCCAAAAATGGATCTTTACAATTCTCAAATCCAAGGAAACAAGTATCCAAATGTCCCTTTTAAACATATATATGCCCACAAGGTATATGGAAAAAATAGGTTGTTGGAACTCTCTTTTTTCCATCAAAGAAGAAATTGATGTCTCAAAGAGTATTATTGCAGGCGATTTCAACATTGTGTTGAACAATTCGGAAAAATAGGGGAAGTAGTCCAATTCAAGATCCTATGCGTGAAAGAATTGAGGATATTCTAGCAAACTAGGACCTAATTGATATAAAACCGAGCAAGGGGCTTTTCACCTAGAATAATAGTCATTTTGGTCCTAGTCACATTGTTGTTCGATTAGATTGTTTCCTTATCCATAGTGATTTCTTATTATCTTTTTTTTTTAACAAAAACCAGAGAAAATTTATATTACAGAGTTGCGAATAATCGAAAGAGAAGTACAAAAAGTGATTTGCAGGACCCGTAATTACAAAATTTGCCTCCTTGTAGGCTCCAAGTAGGTATGTGGTGAGCGGAGGTGAGAATTTATACTATTCTAAAGCTGATCAAAGCTTTTACAGTGAAGATCATACAGTAAGAGCCTAAAAAAAAAACTGTTAAACATAGAATACACTTAAATATTGTTCTCCTCCGGTGCTGGAGGTTCTTCTTCTGCTGATAGCCTCAGATTTAGGTCCAGTCACGGTCGAGGTCCAGGAGAAGAGGCTTCATCGGAGATGGGTTCAGAAGATGTTGAGGAAGTCGAAGGTCAAATAGGTCCAGCCCTGAACTGAAGAATTGCTATATGTTTCCTTAGTGCCTCACATTCGTCCTTTGTCCACCAATGCTTTACCCATTGTTGGATGGTGATTTCCGTTATGGTTAGGACTTGGGTTGAGAGGGCTCTGAGATTGATTTGTAGATTTTGCACCATATCAACCAATTCATTATGTTCTTCCACTGAGACGACACGATGGCTGCATGTGTTCCTTCTCATTTTGTTGAGATTGTTTTCACTGTCTGTCTGAATGATGCAAGCATCGATATCTGCTATTAGAGGAGGGGTATATTTCTCTCTCTTTTTCGGAGTATGAAATAGGCCCAAGTGATGCGCCATGCTTCTTATGATATGGTCCATCATATGTGCGAGATTCAGAGGACAATTTCATTTACTTGTTTTTAATGGACACACGAACTGTTATCATGCCCTCTGTTGATCCTGGTACTGCTCACATTGCCCGAATTAAATGGATAGTACTCCCATGGAGTCATGTCGAGTGAATTTGTCACCCTCCAGGTCTTGTTACGGCAATCTGAAGCACCGGGAAGAGTGTTGAAGTGACTTCCCAAGCCGGGGGAGATGGAGGGTGTGGAAAGAGTGGCACGCATTGAGGTGAAAGAGGGAATTTCAAGGTGATGAGAGGTGAGGTGTAGAAGCGTGAGGGCCCGGATCCAAGTGCCAAGTGGTAGAATCAGAGGAGAGGTGTTTTGATGTGAAGGGTTCATGATGGTGGCCAAATTCATAATCCATGTGTCGATTTGAGCGTACAGGTGAGTTGGCCGCTAGTTGTCTAGTGCTTGAAGGATGGATGACAGGATCATGGAATGGGGCTTCGTTGAGTGAGACCTTTGACAACCAACGAACCCGGCACCAGAGTGATTGCCAGATTCGCTTGAGTATCAGTGATTTGATTATTGCGTTTGATTACATGAAAAAAGGAAACATTGTAGAAGTGTTTGGTAATTGCAGAGATTCGGTGGGATGCGACATTTAAATGGATATTCGGGGGGTGAGAGCCTTTGCGGGAATGATTTATGATTATCTTAGAATCGCCAATGACAGTAAGGGAGTGGATGTTCATATTTTTGGCAAGGAGAAGGCCTTGATGCAGAGTGTAAGCTTCAACTTGAATATTGGATGTAATTTCGAGGCTCCAGTGCAAAGTGAGTTTTTTATTTCCTCTTGGGCATATGATGACCCCTCCCGCTCCTTCCACCCTGAGGTTTCCCTTTAAGGCTTTGTCGAAGTAGAGAGTATGTGTCAGTTGCTCATTGCACCAGTGTGAGAACTCAGAGTCATCATGAAGCTGCCAAGAGGATCTCATTAGAGTGGGAGGGTGGAAAAATGGAGGGATGGAGGGGAAAATGGTGGAGATCCAAACAGACTATAAGTTAGAGGAGGGGGTGAAGGAGATGGGTTTGGATTTGGAAAGGAATAATTTTTCTAGAAGGGCTACGGATTTTTTAACAACAAGATCTAGGGGGGAGTGGAGGTTGGAGAAGATGGCCCTATTTTGGGAGAGCCAAATTTTCCAGCAAATGTACTTAGGCAAGGCTTTGAATAAGTCTTTGAAGAGAGGTTTGCTCTTGAAGGAGCCACGATAAATAGATTTTCAATTTGAGAGCAACTCTTTTGGTTGGGACGACCATCTGATTTTGCTGTGGAGGCTTTGGAGGGTTGCTTTCCACATAGAGATAGCATAGGGGCAATGGAGGAAAATATGCTGAGAGGTTTCATGTGCATTGCAACACAACTCACATCTGAAAGGACCATGTACGTTCCTTTTGAGAAGATTTTCACCTGTAAGTAATTTTCCATGTGCAACTATCCAACAAAAGGAATTTACCTAAGGAGGGTTGTCATTGTTCCAGAGGGAATTCCATATATTATCTTTGGGGGGGAGATATGTTTGGGAGAGAAGATGTGAATAACCTTGTTTGACAGAGTAAATCCCATTACCCCAACCTCTCTTGTCTTTTAGCGTGTTGTGAATGCGGGCACAGCCTCTCAAAAGACTTTGCAACTGATGGGCCGCTTCCTGAAAATTGCTTGGGAGATTTTGAAGATTCCATCCTATCCAATCACCCGAATCAGCGTTCCAGGAAGAGATATCTGAGATGTGTTTCTTGCCTTGCAATTCTAGCCAGTTAATGAGAGGTTGAAGCTGAATGTGTTGCCAAAGTGGCGGCTTTCCCACAATGTTGTCTACTCCAATAAGGATCTTTCAGTCTTTCCCCCTTCCCAGAGAAAGCATCTTAGGAGACGGGAGATCGAGATCTTGATGCTCTGAGGTGCAACAAGAGAGGATAATTGAAAAATGGGAGAGCAGAGAGGACTGGCTTTAAAAGCACAGTTCAGTCGACCAGATTGAGCCAGAAGGATCCCCATTGATCCAGCTTGTTTTTTATTTTGTCGAGGATTTGGTTCCAGGCTGAATTAGGAAGAGATTTAAGGCAGATTGGGATGCCAAGGTATCTGAAGGTTTGCCATTTTTCTATGAGAGGGAAACGAAAGATGTTTTCTATTAAGTGGGTTGTTCTTGGGGGAGTGTTCCAGGTGTAGATGTTGGATTTGGCACTATTTATGAGGGCTCTCGAGGCCTGGGTGAAATTGTCCAGAGCATTTTTTAATCTCTTGGTTATAACAATGGAGGCACCTCCAATGAGGAGAGTGTCATCAGCGAATTAAAAGTGGTTTATTCTCTTTGTCCCCCAAGCGATTTTGATACCAGGAATGTCTTTGGAGGCGTGATCCTTTTCCAACTGCCTTCCGAGAGTTTCTGCCATAATTATGTAGAGGAGGGGGCAAAGGGGGCAACCTTGCCTCAACCCTCTGGAAATTTTGAAGAAGTTTGTTGGCCGCATGTTAATCAGAGGGGCAATCCATGGCCTGGAAATGCAAGCCGAGATCTAGGCAACAAATTCTGGACTGGAGCCAAATTTTTGTAATACTGCCAACAAAAATTTATGTCTCACCCTGTTGAAAGCATTGGCCATGTCTATTTTGATGATCATTCCTTGGTCTCCTCGTTCCCTGCTGGAGTGTATGGCTTCTTGGACCAGGATGATGTTGTCGATCATTTGTCTCTTTTCTACAAATCCACTTTGGTTTGGGGAGATAAGCTTATGGAGGAGAGGTTTGATTCGGTTGGCAATGATTTTAGTGATGATTTTGTAAGAGACATTGCATAAGGATATGGGCCTGAATCTAGAGAAAGAGGATGGGTTTGAGTCTTTTGGTATAAGCACTAGAAAAGTGGAATTTGTGTTGCCCCTCAGCTTTGTAGATTTTTGAACATATTGGATCATTCTCATGAGATCTTTTTTTATTGTGTGCCAACATTTTTTATAGAAGTGGGCGTTGAAGCCATCTGGACCTGGAGCTTGAGAGCTTCATAAAGTTCTTTTTCTGTGACCTCTTGATTTATCTTGGCATTGTCTTCTTGGATTACAACAGTCAAAATGTTTAGCAACAGATCTTCTTGAGTGTTTAGATTGGTAATGCCTTCCTCGGTTAGAAGATGCTCAAAATGGGTTTTGGCTTCTTCCTGGATTTGCTGAAAGTCGTTTATTTTTGTTCCATCTTCCTTTGTGATTTCCTTCACCTTGTTTTGCCAGAGTCTGACTTTTGTTTGTCTCTGAAAGAATCGCATGTTTCTATCTCCTGATTTGAGCCAAAGACTTCAAGATTTGAGCCTCCAGGTTTCCTCCTCTGAGTGGAGAATTTTGTGATACTCAATAAAATCCTATTGTTCTTTTAGAAGAAGAGAGTGAGTGGGGATTCCCTTTTCCATTTCCATTATATTTTCTTCCATTTCCTTAATTTTCTTGCTTTTGGCTTCTTGATATTTTTCTTTGTTGAATTTAACCCAAGGCTTGAGGGCCAATTTGACTCTTTTTAGCTTCTTCTCCCAGATGAAGGTTGGAGAGCCTTGTATCCAACAACTCCAGGAATCTAAGACAATATCAAAAAAATTTGGGTCCGAGAGCCAAAGGGGGTTGAATCTGAAGGGGATGGGGCCGAGATTCTTAGGGGGGGAGAGGCTTAGGGTGATGGGTCGCTGGTCAGAGCCTGTCCAATGGAGAATGAGGGAGGAGGGGGAAAGAGACTCGTCAAGGAAGGAGCTGCTTAGTAGAAAATGGTCCAGGCGAGCAATAATATGCCCAGGCCCTATTCGTCTGTTCGACCAAGTGAAGCGGCCACTAGAAGGTTTTATGTCAATTAGTTGGAAAGAGGATATGAGATCCTTAAGATGCTCTCGAGTGGGGTCCCATACTTGGGTGCCTCCTTTATTTTGTTTAGGGTGGAGGGTTGTGTTGAGGTCTCCAGCTATAATAAGATCCTTAGGGTCTAGACTCCCTTGAAGGTTTTGGAGGGAGGTCCAACATTCAATTTTTTCTTGATAAATAACGGGCATATACACATTAAAGACATTCAGAGTCTTACTAGTAGGAATGTGAAGCAGGGTTGTTCGAATCCAGTGAGTTGTAGAGTGCCAGCTTTGCAGAGAGAAGATGCTTGGATTCCACAGGGTGTAGATTCCTCCCGAGGCTCCTCTTGCGCTAACTACCACGCCTTTGCATGAACGCCAGATGTAGTTTCTTTCGTGAAGGATGTCAGTATCCTTCCTTTTAGTCTCCTAGAGCAGAAGGACATGAGGGTTTTCTGCTTTGATTAAGTCATGTATCAATGAGAGCTTGTGTCGGCTCCCCAGTCCCCTGCAGTTCTAAGAGATTGCTTTTATCATTTAGAAGGCTTGGAGTTTCCCCCTTTATGGGGATTGGATCCATTTTGATTTCTTGTTTTCCTTGTTTCTTTCTTAGTATGTTGATCGAGAGTTGTTTGTTTCCCGAGTTCTATTTCCTTCCTGGTTGAAGCTTCTCGCTTGTGCAAATTGGATTTTCTACCCAATTTTCTGATGGGGGAGTCGTGGGTATTTGAGTCTGAGCCTTCCTCTGAGCTTTGATCTATTTCTTCGTCCTCAAGGTGAGATGAAGGGTGAAGGGGAGAAGGGGGGGCTAAGGGGGCTGAATGGTGAGGAGGCGCAGAGGGGTGACTTACGGGAGAGGCAAGGGGAGGAGTGAGATGAGGTTGCGAGGGGGGCGACTCCACACGGGGTGAATCTTGGTTCGAGTTCAGACTAGAAGGTTCTGGATCTTGAGATGGTTCAGGCAAGGGTGGCGTGGGGATGACTTTAGGGTTCTGGCCATGGCGTTGATGTTTTTTCCTTTTAGGTTGTTTCCATTGATCGAATTCTTTGGGAGGGGTTTCAGGGGGGGATTTGGGACAGTGCTTTGCAAAATGTCCATATTCATGACAGATTTTACATTTGAAAGGTAGTTGTTCGTAGTCAACTTGTTGTAGATAGGTCCATTTATCCAGAGTGAGGTTAATAGCTTCAGGCAGGCCTTTTTCAATATCAAATTCTAAACAGATCTGTGCGCAAGATTGGAGACCATCTTTAGGTTCGGCACGATCTATATATTTCTCGAGGGTATTACCTATAGAGCGAATAGTTTCATTGTTCCAACAATGCAGGGGAAGCAAGGGGAGACGAACCCAAACTGGAACTGCATTGGAGATATCGTTCTCGGGGCTGAAATTTGGGGTCCAACTATTAAGATACATACCTCTGGAGCCCATAAAGTACGGTCTGCTTCTGAAGATGAGATCTCGATTTGATTTGTCTTCGAACAAAAAGGCAAAGAAGCCTCTTCCACATAGAAAGTGCGAGAGGTTGCCTTTCAGGTGGGGTTTCCAGTTCTTGTCAATCCAGATCGCCATAGCCCGCGGTGAGGGCCAAATTCCAGTGAACTAACCTATGAGAGCATGATCTGCAAATTTTAGGGCAAGGGATCTAGAGCTTCCTTGAATCTAAACAGAGGGGATTTGATCCAATTTTTTCACGAACTTTGGAGGGGCGCGCTTGGTCGACTTGGGAAGGGAGGTGATTAGTGAGGCAAAGGCTGCAACATCTAGGGAGGAGGGAGAAGGAGGTGGCTGGGAAGAGGGGCGGGGGGGGAGGCCCCTCCAAGTGAGGAGGGCATGCGTGAGGAGGCAGGAAGGGAGGTCACGCATCAGGATTGAATAGTGATTTCTTATTATCACATCTCACCATCTCTTCAAATATTATACCCTCTACCACTTCTAATCACAAACTCATAACCCTCTCTCTGGAACCTCCCCAAAACTATGACCCTATTCCTTCCTGATTCAATCCTCTATGGCTCCAACATGAACAAGTCATCATCCTTGTCAAAACCTGATGGAAGCAATATATAAATGGATCCCCCAATTTTATTTGGGAAACAAAACTCTGAATAGTCAAGCAAGAGCTCAAAGCTTGGGCCAAATCCTCCTTTAACCATCTTGCTCAAGAAAGAGCCAATCTTCAACAAAAGCTTGAAAACATCCAACATGACATGGAAAATGAGGAAATCACTGAAAACAGTTTGCAACAAGAAAAAGAAGCTTATCAAAAACTACATCAAGCCTTTAGAAAGGAAGAGGAACATTGGAGATTGAAATCACGTAGCCTATGGTTAAAAGCTGGTGACAAAAAAACAACCTTTTTTCACAAACAATCTTATGCTCGAGTAAAGAAAAACACAGTGAACAAAATTCAAGTAGAAAATGGGCATGTGCTTGAAGACTTTAATCAAATAAAGGATGGAGCCTCTCAACACTTCTCAAAGCTCTATACTCACGATCCGGGAGAAACAAAAGGTTGTTCACAGGATATGATGGAGAACATCCCTACTATCCTCTCCAAAGAAGACAATGACAACCTCCTCAAAAAAATTGAAGAAAAGGAAATCCATCACGCTATTTGGAATCTAGAAAAAGATAAAGCCCCTAGCCCACATGGATTTTCCATACTATTTTTCAGATTTTTCTTGGAAGATATTAAACACAATCTTTCAAGAATGCTGAATTATATTTTACTCAAGAAGAAAGTCGAGGGAGCCACCAACTCCACCTTTATGACCTTTATTCTTCCTTCCACACATTCCGACTCATTTCCCTTTGCAACTCAACTTATAAATTCCCCACTAAAATCATAGCTAATAGGATAAAACCTCTCCTCCCCCGCCTTATCTCTATAAATCAAGATGGCTTCATTGAAAATAGGCAGATTGTAAATAATATCGTCTTAGTCCAAGAGGCAATCTACAATAGCCGAGTCAAAAAGGAATAGGGGACGGTGATAAAATTGGACATGGCAAAAGCCTTTGATAGGGTGAGACACTCCTTTCTACTTCAAGTAATGCATAAATTTGGTTTGAGTGGCTCCTTTCTCAATTGGATCAGTGAAAACATTGGATCCCCTTAGATCGCTCCCATGGTCAATGGTAGACCAGCCTCATTTTTCCAATCAAATCAGGGTCTCCGCCAGGGATGTTCTCTCTCCCCTCTTCATTTTTCCAATCAAATCAGGGTCTCCGCCAGGCAGAAGCTTTAAGCAGGAAATTAGAATTTGAACAAAGAATGGGCAGGGCAATCTCCCATGGCTCTCCTTTGATCGACCAC
>JZKD02S1672786.1:1035089-1052810 GCA_000966675.3 Picea glauca
ATCCTTTCTGCAAGTGCAACCAAACTTTATCTCCCACTTGAAACTTGTGTGGCACCAGGTGTTGATCATGGTGTTGCTTGTACTTGGCATTGGACTTCTGCAAAATATCATGAACATGTTGGTGGATGTGTTGGATTCGTTCAATGAACTGGGTGGTTGTGTGGACGCAAGGGCTAGTACAACATCCATGGGACCCAATAGTTGAAATCCCAACCCCACCTGAAAGGGGTTGTGGCTAGTTGAGCTATGTATGTCTATGTTGCAACTATGTTGAACATAAGGAAGGCTCTCATCCCATGTGCATGGATGCCTGGAATTGTACATGCACAAAATATGCACGATCATCCTGTTGAAGACCTCGGTTTGGCCCTTTGTTTGGGGGTGGAAGGTCATGTATTTGGTGAGCTTGGTGTCGAATCATGAACAAAGGCTCAACCAAAATGTGTTGAGGAACCGACTGTCTCGATCAGAGAAAATGGTTTTTGGTATCCCAAAATGTACCCACACTCGTTGGAAGAAGATCTTGGCAGTGGCCTCTGATGTGATGCTCTTCTTGCAGACGAACAGAATCACCATCTTGGAAAATCAATCAGCAACCATGAAAACACTTCATTTCCCTGTTTGGTTGAAGCAAGGCTTGACATGTAGTCCATCGAGATGGATTCCCGGGGCCTATCAGGAGTAGGCAGAGATGTGTACATGACTTGTTTCTTAATGGTCGGTTTGAAAATGGCACAGGTCGTGCAGGACCTGATATACTTGTTGACATCCTATTGGAGTTTCAACCAATAGAAGTGTTGATGCAACACTGCCACTGTCTTCTCTACACCGAAGTGCCCTGGCACCCGACTGTAGTGATATTCTCAAATCATCTTCACTCGCTTGCTTGATGGAATGTAGAGATGGCCCATATGGCACAACAACCCATCCTATAGATGGAAATCAGTGACAATTGTGTTTGTACCCAACATCTGGTAGGTAGTGGCAAAGTCAGGATCTCGCTCATAGAGTTGGGGCCATCCGGAGGTCTCATGTCTGCAGGAGTGTAACATTGTGATTAGTGTGTAAACTGGAGGTCGGTTGAGGCAGTCAACGACATCGTTGGCGCTCCATGTATTATACTTGATGTTGATATGGAACTGTTGTAAGTATGTGGACCACTTCTAATGGTGGTGGTTCTGCAATTTTCCTTGTGTCTGCATGAACTACAGAGGCTTATGATCAGTGTGGATGATTATCTCCTTCTTGAGAATGTAATGCCTCCACTGACAACAAGCTTGTACAATGGAGTACATGTGTTTGTTGTAAGTGGGATACTTACAGACAGTATCTGATAGTGTCTCACTATGATAGGCCACGGGATGTCCATGATGAGTGAGAACTGTGCCCACAGCATAGTCTGAAGCATTTGTCTGAATCTCAAATGATTTTTGCAAGTCGGGTAATAAGAGCACCAGGGTTGAGCACAAGTGTTGCTTCAAATCATCAAACTCTTTATGTTTTGATTGGCCCCACATGAATTTTTCCTTGCTAGCGCCCCTGGTCACTTGGCTAAGGTCCCATGCAATGTGGGAGAATCCCAACACAAACCCGCGATAGAAATTGGCAAGGCCTAAGAATCTCTAGAGCTCAGTGAGTGTGGTCAGGGTTGGCTAGTCATGAATGACTTGGATTTTGGCTGGATCAACATGCACCTCATGCTCATCAACAATGTAACCTAGGTATTGGACCTTGTTCATGTCGAAGGAGCATTTTTCCAAATTTTCATATAGCTAGTCTTGTCACAGAGTGTGCAGAACCTATTGAATGTGTTGCAAGTGTTCCGCCCAATTCTTATTGAAGATGAGGATGTCATCCAAATACACTACCACAAAATAATTAGTGAAAGGCCACAAGATATCGTCCATCATCCTCATGAAAGTTGTTGGCGCATTTATCAAGCCAAAGGGCATGGACAACCATTCAAAAAGACATTATTTGGATTTGAGGGTAGTCTTCCATACATCGGTCTGCTCTATTAGGACATGGTGGTAGTCGAACTTCTGATCAATCTTACTGAAGTATTTTCCCCCCTTGATCTAGTCAAGGAGATCGTCAATTCGGGGAATTAGGTATTGATTATTGACTATGATTTTATTTAGGTCCCATTAATCATAGCAGAGTCGTCGGGACCCATCTTTCTTCTGCACTAGCACGATTGGGCTTCTATAAGGTGATCAACTTAAGCGTATGTGCCCCTTTTCGAGTAACTCTTGGATATGAAACTTGATTTCCTCATTTTCTGACAGAGAGAGGTGATAGGCTGGCCCATTCGGTAGCGGTGCACTGGCGGTTAAATCGATTGAGTGCTTGATCTGACAGTGCAGAGGTACCCCAGTGGGTGAGGAGAAGATGTATTTGTATTCTTCCACAACCTTATCCAATTGCTTATGTTGTGTGGAGAGACATGTCGTGGAGGCCATGGATGTGGCTACAACCTTCTACTCATTCTGAGTGTGAATCATCAAGAAGACAAACTTCTCGGTCTAAGAGATTAACTTCTTGCATTGCTTGGTAGAGATCAGGGAAATGGCGGTAGATGGGACTACCTCTGGTATCCTATATAATTTCATGTCCAAAGTAATAATAAAACTATGAGGCCCAAACTCATATATATCATGATGTTTCCATAAATGAATTTGTCCCAAAATAACATCACAAACTTCAAGGGGAGTGACATCACACAATACCTCATCTTTGAAGGGCTTGATGTCGTAGGCTAGGCAACACTACTAGCTGGCACGAAGATCGCTCCCTTGGCAAAGCCATCCGATGGTGTATGGTTGTGGGTGTGTTGATGTCAACAGATCCAACTGTTTGATGACTTATACTGAGATGAGGTTATTCTAGCTACCGCTATCAACGATGAAGTACAACAGAGTACCCTTCACCCACATCTGTGAATGAAAGAGGCACTCACCTTCCTCTGGTTCATATGGTTCGTTAGGCTAGCCCTTGGTGGTGGTAGAAACGATGGCACTAGGTTCTGCATCAATGATTTGTCTCCTTTTTTCTAGTTCTGAGTGTGATTCAGAGCCTGCATCTGATTTAGAGGCTTTCACCTTGGCCACCAATGACTTCTTTGAGTGGTGTTACGCTAGGGACTCTTATGGAACTCACACCATTTCCCAATGTCTTTCTTTGTCTTCTCATTGTCCTTATTTGATTTTGGTTTGGATTGGTTGTCCTGAGGCTACCCATCATTTCTCCACCCTTTGTTTTGTGGGTTGGGGCCACCTTTCCCCTACTTTTGATGTGAGGGGTTTGTAGACCCAAACTGACACATCTTCTATTTAAGTTTATGCTCGATTTTGATAGCATATTAATAGGCCGCGCCCAAGGATGAAATGTACAGAAACTCCATTTATGTGTAGATGTATCTATGAAGGCCACCATGGTACTTGAGCACCAGATGTCACTCAGAGTCTTTCATACTCATCTTGGTGCACAAGGTATGGAAGAAATTGATGCATCATGTCGTAGTCTGGTCCATCTTATATATAATTCATCATAACTTCCAACATGGTTGTATTGTTCCTTAATAACATCCTTGAAGGAAGCCCAAGTGGGTGAAACTACAAATAATGTATATCCCTTTGTTTTCTTTTTCTCAAAGAAAGTCTCCCACCAATCTTTGACATGGGGGACAATCTTGAGGAGTGAAAATGTAATCTTTTGTCTATCAGAAAAGTTGTGGATAGAAAAAATACCCTTCTAGAAGGTTTAACCATTTATCTACAACATTTGCATCTATTTGACCTTCAAATATAGGAATATCAAAATTGATTTGTACCTTGAAGGGGGTGACGCCTCCGCTTGAGGTAGATGCATCACTTGTCGACAATCGTCGAAGGATTTGTGCAAAGTTTTCCATCATCTCATTCCTATGTCGCTTGAGGGCTTACTCGAGCAACATTTTGAAAGGATATCTTGTCCCTTCATCTTTATTTTTTCCCGCTATGGAAGTTTTATTCAGAGAGCAAGAGAAGTTTTCCTCAAGAGAAACAAGCTTGAGACCCAACTCTCTATACCCTAACATAGTCGGGGACATGCACTAAAAACGACAAGGAGCATATCGCTCGGATACCACTGATCTGAATTTATGAGTGGAACAAAATGAAAATATAGATATATAATATTAACATAGAGACATAGTGAATGATAACAGAGATACAATAAAGCTTGAATTATATTAAATAAGAAATATGTTGAAACTGTAAAGTGCAGACTGAAACAAGCTTGCTAGAATGGTGGAAGCTTATCTCTGAGAAGAGATGTGACAGCTACGGTCATTCTCAAGAAGATGAGTACAATGAGGCTCCAAAGTCCTTTTTACATCAAACATGAATTCCAAAACCTAACCCTAGGAGATGAAGCGCCAAAAGTCATGTGGGCCCCATTGGGGTAATTTGGTACATCAACTCCACATGGTCATAACTTTTGCATATGATCTTTCTTTTAGGTGCACAATAGCCTGATGGAAAGGTCTATCCGAGGACTACACATTTTTCCATTACACTTTGTCTCGATCTACAATGTGACTGTGGAGGGCCAAAAAAATGTTGTTTAAGACCTCAAAACGGCCCCAAAAGTTTAGGACCCAAAAAGCTAGAAAAAACTACCAAGATGGAAACTGAAACTGCCAAGATGAAATTTGTATGTGAGAAAGTTGGAAGAGGTGGGTGGCCACCAATATCCACCTAGATCAGGGGTCCCCAAACATTCGTGGGGTAAATTCACAACATAAATAAGAGATTCGGCGAGGCAGGGGGATCGAGTGTGGCTCGGGACTTACAAAACTATCGAGGAGACTGCCATGGCTTATGATAAAGTTGATCTTCTCATTCACAAAACTCGGGCCTCTATAAAAAAAATTGTAGAGGTTGTGACGAAGGCTTTGGCAGACACTAATTACAGATGCTCCTCTAAACTTATATCCTCTCTGAAGAAGCACATCAAAGTCTTCTATGTGGAGGTTCCAGATGTCGACTCTCTTGTAGCGTATTTTAAGGAATATATTGCAGAAGACATGATTTAATGACCTCCATGCAGTGGAATATAATGAGAGAGAGTAGTAGAAATAGTGATGACATACAAGAGGTGGGCTCAGCATTGGAAAGTCTTACACCCGATCAGAAGCATTATTGTAGTGTTGCCTGGAGGTTGGTTAACAATGTGAAAATGATTAACGATGGTAATAATATATGCTTAGGCTTAGAGTCGGTTGTTTTCGAGTTGCAAGACCTTAGGAATGATTACTTGGAAGAGTTGCTTCTTTCCAAAGAGATATCTAATGTTTTCCTTTGGTTTTCTTTTCCTCCATTATTTGATGTCTTACGAACATAAATATTTAAAATGCTTGGTCATGACCTTTTCCGATCTCTATTTGTGCATCATGCTCCTTATGCATCCATCAATATATAACCATAATGCTCATACCACCAATTTTTCCACCATAAATGTCCCATTCCCTTACCCTTCGGATAAGCTAACTCACTCTCATGTACAAAGGTTGTCGAGAAGAGTCTATGGTTGATATTGATCTCTGCACTTTCATTAGCTTCCAAAGTAAGTTACTTTGCTTGATTCACGATCCATGGACTGTTTGAAATGATAAATTTTGTTATTGGTTTATTGAAGAGGACCGAAGGCAAGGAAGACATCCAAACCTAAAATACAAAGAAAGTAACAGGAGAAACAACCATTTAAAAGATGGGCAACAATTTAAGTGCTTTTATAGATTAATGAAGCAAGGATTTAAAGTTGCTTGTTTAACTGGTTTGATAGCCTCACGAAGCAAGGATTTAAATTTGCTTGTTTGGGAAGCAAGATGGAATGTTGAGAAGGAGGAGGAAGGCAAGTTTGAATTCTCCAATCAACCCTCGTATGTTCAACTTGCCTGCTGCATTTGCATAGGGATTCCTTTTGATACTTTGTTTCTGGTTATCATCTTCTCTACAGACTTCTAGTACTTGCCATTAGGTCTTGTAAGAGCTACAACCTTCAAACATAAAATAATTGTATAACAAATGCTAATAAAATTTGAAATTGAAATGGCGATATGATCGGATAAACTAGTTAATAAAAGTATTATGAAGGATTAATATTTACCATGTTTTTATTAATATGTAATTGTTTGTAGGGTTGAAGATGTAATCTTTCGTTCTATGAACCTCAAACCAACATCACAAAATGAGTCAAGCTAGCAACAAGAAATGAGTGAAATCTCTAACTACTTGCTTCTAGTTCTCCTACTCTGTTTAGCAGTAAAGTTCAACACCAAAGAAAATGAAGATGCTAAAAATAAATAGTCTCTTTAGCAGTAGAGAAGTTGCAGTGAGAAAGGAATAGTCTCTTCAATGACCAAGCGATGGCTTCACTGAAAATATTGAGCATGTGAATCCTTTGAATGAGTTTACATTGTCCCTATGTTGAATGCTTTGTATTAGTGGTGAATTCTCTGCATCACTGGTGGATTGAGAGATGAAAAACATTAGCCATGGAGATAATGTAATGTGTCGCCTCAAACGGTGAGGTGGTGGGGAGTTGGCCCAGTGGTGAGGCGGTGAGCCTCTACTGCAACATTGAACCACCTCCACTGATATTACTGAGGAATACGCTACCCCTGGCAGAACTAGGAGGTAAAATATTTATTACAATAACATTACTTAGGAATGTGCCACCCCTTATAGAACTAGGAGGTAAAATATTTATTACAATAACATTGGGAGGTGTGAAAGAAAAAATAAGACTTCGAATTATTTGGCCAATAACAAAGCAAATAAATGATATTTTGAATTTAATTTTAATCAATATTTTTCCAAACTTTGGTTAAATGGGTGCATAAGGGTAAGTCGAAGTGAACGTAATACATAGTAAATGCTTGAACGAACACAATATATTGTCGGAGGCAGTATAATAAAGAAAATCTATTCATCAAATTATATCGTAAGTGAGTCTTTGCATGTTCAAGTTGCTTTGGATTGAGCAAATGTTTAGGTTACTAAATCTAATCAACAAATAAATATGAAATTTTATTTAAAATAAAATATATTTAAATGTGTTATGATTTTAAGTTAAAATTTTGTTGTATTCAAGGGGTGGTAGGAGTGGGGATCCTCTATAATCTCGTAGGAACAAAAGTAACCACATTTGTTTGGTGTCTTAGCATAATCTCTAACAATCTATAAAAATCCTACGCTATACTGAGGGGCTTTCAATTAACCAAGGAATCAAGAGGTAGACCATTAATTGTTCTGGTAGATTCATTGGTGGTTATCAAAGCCATGACTGGTGATTATATCCTAGTGAAATCAAAATTAGCAATGGTCATATCCAAATCCACACATGAGACAAACACTCTAGACAAGGTCACCTATTATCATGTGAGACTAGAACTTAACCATGAAGAAATTATTGGGCCAAAATGGCCTCCAACTTAACATTAGGCATATATATCCAAAATGGGGTGAGCTCTCATCGTATCATCCCCTAATATCAAAATTAATAGTATTGCATTCACCAATTAATATCCACATGGTTCATCAACAGGTTAACCATTATAGTGGTATTGGGACGAGACCTCAGAGTATAGTGCACACCCCCTCTTGCATGCAAATATCACTCTCAACTTTGCGTATTGAATGTCAAGTTTCAATTTGCGTCGACATTGTGGGACTAAGGAATTTGTATCCATGAGAATTGGAAGCATTCATAGTTGATCCTACGAGATGTCAGGCCTCCACGATAGGGGACTTGAGCGAGAGGTCGAGGATCTTGGTTATATATTGATTCCAGTGAAGAATTTTGTAGATCTTGCTTGGAAGGCTTGTGTTTTGGGCCCTGGGTCTTGGGTCTGATTTTTTATTTTCTTGGTTCTCTAGTGTGTTGGTTATAGTTATTTTCACTCAAATTATTGGGAATCTCTCCACTCCTCTCTTTTATTAGTTGGTCTCTTTGGTTTACATTCATTTTAATATTCCTCACATATATTCAAAATCCCAGACCCCCTAGCTAAGGGTGAGATCTATGTTGTTTCAAGACCCACCAGTATTCTTTCCACCCTGAATCTTTTACTGGTTTCAAGACCCACCAGTATTCTTTCCACCCTGCAGTACTTGGTGTACCGGAAGGATAAATCAACTTCATAAAAAGTACTAAGGGAGTTCCCTATTTCTTCAAACACATCCTCCAACCATAATATCAATGATATTTAGACCCATGCTGGTAGAATGTCCATATGAGTAATTATGGCATCAAATTTGACCTATCATTTCTTCATAAAAATATCTTGGGAGCCCCACTTCCATCTTCTATGTAGATCCTTATTTACCTCTTCCACTGACTTGAAAACCCATACCATCCACCCCTTGGCCAAGTTAATGATGCAATATTTATATCCTACAAGAGGTTCAAAGTTCAACCTCATCTAACCCTTTAAGCACTCATAGGACATCCTTTTTCCTGGGAATATCCTATAACCTCCTTCTCTTCTAATTCCAAAACATTGTTTAATCTAATTTTTGAACCCAGATTCAGACTCTACCGGCTGTAGTGTTTTTGTTTATGCATTTCCTTCTTTTTGTTTTCTATTCTCCTTCCAGCAAGGCTTTCCCATGGCTCCATGCTTCCACTGTGGATGAGCCACTCATTAGGTTAAATTCCAAGTATTTTCCAATAAACCTTGTCTCTTGTCTAATAGTAGAGCTTTGAATAATGCTTGCAGAGGAATAAGCATCATCTCTTCATCATAACTTCCCATAATGACTCCATCTTTGTTAAATCTAGAGAAGGCTTGTCTAAGGTCATCCAGGTTAGCCCCTTAGTATGTCCTCGATGGGATAACAAGTACCACATTAATGCCCTCAAGGAGCGCTCCATCTCCCCTTATCACCCTCACCTCTGGTTGTATTTCCCTTTGTATTCCATTGGTGGTTAATCCTTGGGCCAATTCGCCTAAGGTTAACAACGTGTCCTCCTCCAATGGGAGTGACCCTTCTGACCCTCTTTGACCTAGCTTTGTTGGAATACCAGGCTGGCCAATTCTTGGGGTAACCTAGATCACTTGTCCTTCTATTGGATCAACCAAGTTATCCACTTCCTCGTCTTCCATTATCACCAAACTCTGCTCCAACTCAACATGTGTCCTTGTCACTATGATCCAAGAGATTCACTACCAAGTACCTGCAGAAATAACTCAATTTTCACACCTTAATCATCCAACCATTATTATCACAATAATGCCAACAAATGTATCTCATCCCTGCTTGGTTTCCAATCCCTTTGTTATACCAAACATTAACATGGCCTCTCTTGACAAGCTAAGAAGACATTGGAGGTCAAAACCTGGTTGAATGACAACTCCCCATGATTTGCAAATCTAAGAAACAGAATTTGGAGGGGAAATTTGATTGTGGATCGGAGGAAAATAAAAGTATACGAATTGAGGTTGCTCCTTTCTTATGCTAATTCTAGATATGTCGAACAATAGGAAAGAAAAACCCTAGAGAAGGTGATCTGTGAAGAGAAAATGTAGTAGTAAAAAAAAAAACCTATATAGGAAGAGAGATCACAGTAGTGGTGGAGGATGACGTCTGCTGGAAGGGATGGGATGGAAGGTGGAAAAATCCTAGTCCGAGAGGAGCACAAGGCTGGAAAATGCCCAGCGAACCTGGAAATATACTATCCAAAATGGATTTTTCATTTGCATAAGTTTGTTCTAACAATTCATTTGTTAAGGAGATGAAACATTTCATTCCTACATCAATTGCAAACAATGATTAGATTTGGGTTATGTTCCCACCACCTCTCAACCCTCATTCTACATATTTACTCTTTCACGAAGATGAAGAAGAAGCCAAGGACACAGACGCACTTTGCACTCACTCCTGCCTAAATAATTGAGAGTTTAATAATGAAAATGTCATTTTTTTTAATTTATTATTTGAGGAGAATAATTTTATGTTGTATTTATGGATTTATAAATTTTTCTTTTCCATTTTATAATTTATTCTTATTATTGTCTAATATTTTAATTTTAAAAATATATATATTGTTATTAATATTATCAAATCTTTTAAAAAAAAAGAGCATAGAGTTGAAATTATAGGAGACAAAAAAATTATGTTATATTTATATATTTATAAATGTTTATTTCCCATTTCCCCCAGATGGGGTGTCAACAGGCTCCATGTGCACAAGGGAGAGAGTGGCGCCTTTCATGCCTTTGATGGCCACGTGAAGCGCACCTATCGCACTCCTCTGCATTTACTTCCCCCTTGATGACTCCATTCAACATTCATTCCTCTGAGCATTGGACTCGCTGCTCTGGCATGCCAATCTCTGGGATTTTGTCCTGGCGATGGACGAAAGACTCAGCTTGTCACCTATGTGATTGTGCGACCCTCCACTTTGGTTATTTTTCTATGCTCCCGCTCCTCGGATGGACCATAATGATCTTCCATTTCTCGTTGTGCAGCCCTCTCGCTTTCAGCTCTGACTCGTCTGTTGGCTCTCTACTCCGCCGTTAAATTTATTTGCTTTACCAACCTCTGTTGCACTGCCTTCCTCCTCGCTCCTGCTGGTTATGATTCGCCTTCGAGGGAAACTAAAACAAGACCCAATTTGGTATCAGAACCACGGGAGTATGGCTAACCAGCGCCTTCATGTTTTTCCTCAGCCATCAAGCACTTCAACCTCCTCCTCCTCCCTGTCATTCCCTGTTCTAGAATCCTTCATCCATTCTCTTTGCCATGGGCATGTCGTGTGGAATGGTTCAACCATCACGGTAATTCTCTGGATTTTTCCCTCGGCATAATCTAGGATTTGGATTCTTCATCGCAAACTGCCATGGTCCCTCTGGCACCTCCATCTGAGCTTTTATCCCCCTTGCCACCACCCTCCCCCCTTGTCATCCCCTCAGTGGAACCCCTTGCAACCTTGGAGGAGCCCCCTGGCCAGCCCCATTTATGCTCAGTCTGTGCTTCATGTCCACGTATTCTCGCTTCATGGGATATATTACACGACCTAGTCTTTGCACTTAGAAGGATGTGGATGACTTGCACTTTCGGTTGGAGAACATGGACCAGTTAGGGGACATAATTGAATCTCTGCTCACAACCTTGCTTAGCTCCCTGCACGCTCTAGGTCTGGAAACTTGTAGTGTCCCCAAGGTCGAACCCCATTGTAAACCAAGTTCTGAAAGGAATTGTAATTAAGATTCGTAGGCTGGTGAGCCAAGTTTTTATAAGTTGGAGGCTTATGTGTTTGATTAGGCCAGAGAGCCTGAGTGTTGAAGGCCAGGAGCCTACTGTTGTAAATGTAATCAAGCAAAACAATTAATAAAATATAAACACCGCCATGTGCAGACCGACCACGATGAATGAGTGAAGGGGGACTGAGCATCCACAGAGTGGGCAAGGAATAAGGGGCTGGAAGGTGGGAAAGGGGCTAAGTGTTGAGCCTGGAGGATAAACCTAGGGGGCTTAAGCCTGGGAATAATATTTTAATATTATCTCAAAGAGACATGTGCATTTATGTTTTATCCTAAGTTTTGGCAAGAGAGGACGTACAAGGGTGATGCGTGCTCGTGGAACGCATGAAGTTCCATGGGTGACAAGTGTCAACCCTGACACATGTGAATAAATGGCCAGGGTGAGCCGTGAGAAGGGTTCCACCTCCTCCATTCTACCCCAATTGTCTGAACGTGTACGGAGCATTCCCTATTCTGAAGCTGTGCCCGTGAGACCATTCTGTGATTGTTGAACTAGTGGCGATTGATCCTGTGTCTGTTTTCCCCGTGGAATTGTTGAAGCTACGCAGTACTGGACTGTGTGTGTGGATGGTTGGCCTGTGAGCGACTCCCTCCATGTGAGAGAGTGCGCAGAGGAAGGAGAGAACTTCTGGAAGGAACCCTGTAGCTGCCATAGAGCCCGGAGACTTCCGGTCCGGCCTGTTCCTGTAACCCAAGGTAAGGGAGATTAGCAGCCGAAGGACTGTCCAGGTGACAGAGAAGGTGTATTCTCCTAGGGTGGAACAGGCATGTGGGGAAGGAGGGTCTGTGGGAAGTGAGCGTGGGAGATTCCTGGGAGAGCATTCCGTCCTTGTGGTTGTGTGTGATTGTTTTCCTTGTAACCTCAGCCTAGCCTAGGATTCCTTTCCTAGGGGTGGATCTTAGTCCCAGCTCGGGGGTGACCCACTGCTAAGCTGATGAGCAGTGCGGTCTAAGGCTGGGAGGTTCGTGGAAGGTCTGCACTTGGTTGGTGGATTCTACCATTGTTTTACAGATAAGTACCAGATGATGCTGTAATTAGGTTTTGTATCTCTGTGTATTATGACTATCATGCATTCTGTTGTGCATTTGAATTAATGTATTTACCATGGATTATTTATGTTAAAAATGATTCTTATGCTTACTCTGAGCTTAAATGTATTTCTTTGTTTAAATGAATGCGATTAATTATGAATGAGAATGTGTTATTCCGCGTAGTAACACCTACACAGTAGCCAAGGTTTACAGTGAAAGGGGTGTTATAGTTTGGTATCAGAGCCAAGGTTTCGACACTGAGCCTAGATGGGCCAGTGGAGCGGTCTTTGGACCGAGAATGCGAGGGGAAATTGGGTCTGGACGACCAATTTCGAACCCTGGTTTGCTTCAAAATGTCAAGGAGTTACTTGACGAGTTTTTAAAAGCTCGGGAAGTATAGCGGCGTTATGAAACCGCAGCCAGTGGGGTATGAGTCCACAGGGAGAGAGGACTCCACACCGATGGTGTAGGAACTCTAGGATCTGTTCGGGAGGGAAGGCGAACCCTTGTGAGCCATCAGATCTTGAGCAAATTACACGACAGTCGTCGGATCTGTAGAGAGTTGCACGGAGTTTAAAGCTTAGTGAACAGGAGGGTGAAAGTCCCGAAAGGAGTTGGCTTATCGGGATATCGGCGTTCGGGATATCAGAGTTCTCGAGGTCGAGAAGGTCGGGACATTCCAAGTTCCGAAATAGCGATAGGGAATCTGAGTCGTCCATCTAAGGAAGGACGCATGTCCCGCGATCGTCCAATTCGGAGATCCGGACACCCGGACTCACATAGGTGAGCATTTTTTACCTTGCACCAGGTGAAGTCCCGAGATTTGATCTGAGTCATCCAACAGTTGAGACACGTGGCCGAGATCAAGTGACCCGTCGGTATAAATGCTACCGGGGTTTTGAGTTGACAAAGGATTTTGTCATCGGGGAATCAAAAGTCCCGAAATCGCGAGATTGAATCAGGACCGTCCATTCATTGAGGGCGCGTGGCAGTAATCCAGGTTATTGGGGAAAGTCCCGATAGAAAATTCAAATCGGCACATCGAGGTTCGGCGTTTCGCGAATCCTGGAGACGGGACGCCAGGGACAATTGGAACCGCGAAATCGCGAGAAGCGATTAGGACTGTCCATCATAGAAGGACGTGTGGAGGAGAACAAATAATTCGGGGAATTTTGCGAAAGGAAAGCTCCGTTGTGGGGCCTAGCTGACGTCACATCGGGAAATTGAGATTCGGAGAATCAGGGATCCCATGGACAAGAAGTTTATGCATTTCAGCATTGCGAAGTCCGAAACCCTGATAGCAGATAAGGTTGCGGTCTTATGGGATAAAGGTCATATGGGCCAAGAGGTTAGTCAGGAAGGCTAACGCGTAAAGAGCCGTATCAGCGAATTAGCTCATCGAGGATCGTCGGATCACATATGAGAAACCGTGTATCGGATTTCGGGAATAAGAGTGACAAGAGGTTGTGAGTCACTGCGTAATGAAGTCCCGGGTACCGAAAAACCCGAAGGCCCGAAAGTCCCGAAAGTCCCGAAAACTGAAGTTTAAAAAAGCCCCAAAAAGTGCAGAGTCGAACGAGAGCTCAGAAAACCCATTGGAATCGAAATATATTTTGTTCTTGTTCGTATTAGTTATAAATGTTGTGGATTGTTCATGAAGTTTTGATGGCCTGACAAACTTTGAATTTAATTGCACAGTGCATGTGCAGAATTCAACGGAGGCCAGGACTCCCGTTAACCAACGTCGAGTATGGAGTGGGGAAAGGTGCAGATTACCCCTGAAACAGGAGACGAACGGGAAGGAAAGGATGTCAATATGGGAGTGGAAGGATCGAACTCCAATGGGCATGGAAAAGAGAAGGATAAGGAAGGACACATAATGAAAATCATTGAAGGATTGCAAAGAGAGGCCCAGGCTCGTCGAGTTGATAGTCGAAAGCTCATGAAAGTCAGGGATTGGCAGGGTGCATTAAACTTAAAAATTTTGAAGAGCCTGGAAAGAATAGAGAAGAAACTCGAGAAGGGAAGAGACTCAAGTACGACGGGGAGTCGCAGAACTCATGGGAGAAGAAGTAGGTCGAGGAGTGGCAGCCGACATCTTAGTCGCTCCCAAGAACATTCTGACAGGAAGACACACAGTAGTTCAAGCCCATTCCCTACTAAAAAACATCGAAAATCTGGAAAGGAGGAATTGAAAGGGGAGATGAACAAGATTAAACCTCCCACATTTGATGGAGAACATAAGAAGGAGGAATATGTCGAGACCTGGTTGCTTGGCATGAAGAAATACTTCCAACTGTAGAATTATTCTGCCCATGCAGAAGGAAGAATTGCAATGTACCAACTGAAAGGAAAAGCATCCATGTGGTGGGATCAGTTTGTRCAGGTGCAACACATCAGAGAGAAAGAGGTCACTTGGAAGGAATTTAAGAGGTATTTCGAGAAGAAATACCTGACTAAAATATACTATGACAGAAAGATGAAGGAGTTCTTCGAACTCAAGCTAGGCAGCATGACTATTGATGAGTATGAATGAAGTTTTCTGGAACTACTGAAGTATGTTCCATTCATCAAACACGAGGCTGTCAAAATTCAGAGGTATCTGAGTGGACTGTCGCCTTCCATTGCTGACAAGATTCAATATGATGATCCTAAGACTATGGAAGAAACAATAAGAAGGGTGAAATGCTTATACGAACAACAAAGAGAAAAGCCTACCTTTCGAAAGGCTTGGGATGACCAGAAGAGGTTTAAGAAAGAACAGAGGCAGAAGGGAAACAGGCCTCCCTTTTTCAAGAACGGACCTGGGGAACAGTCATCTTCTAGAGACCCCGGGAAAGTTGAAGGGAGTGAGCAGATGCCAAGGCCTCCACCTATGGAGTGTTGGGGCTGTAAAGGGAATCATAGGTACAGAGACTGCCCCTATAGAAAAGACAAAGCAAGAACTGTCCATACTATTCAGCAAGCTGAAACAGTGGAGGATATGGGCAGCAGAATGTCGAGGATCTATGCAGCCCTAGACAACAAGCAAGCAGAATTTCAATCGCACATGATTGAAGTGGAAGGTACGATCAACAACCGACCACTTGTTATTTTAATTGATTCAGGGGCTAGCCATAGTTATGTAGATCCTAGAGTGGTGGAAAGTATGCATCTAACGAGAAGAAAATATGAGAAGTCTTGGTTAGTGTAGTTGGCCACAGGGACCAAGAGGAAAGTCACTGAATTGGTTAAGTCTTGTTCAGTGGACATGAAGGGAATGAGCACTAAGGCTGAATTGAACATTCTTCCATTAGGCTCATACGATTGCTTAATTGGGATGGACTAGTTGGACCAACACCATGCCCTTCTTGACTGTCGTAACAAGAGATTTACATGTATGGACGAAGAGGGAAATCAGGTAACAGTCCAAGGAATTCCCAGAGCCGTGGCTGTGAGGGAAATCTCAGCCATGCAACTGAAGAAATGTTACCGGAAAGGTTGTCAATTAATTGTAGCTCGGGTGGAAGAAGCATCCCGAGATGAAGTCTCAAATCTGGTGGACCACGAAGTACTCAAAGAATTCAAGGACATATTTCAGGAGGTACCTGGACTACCTCCGAAAAGAGACATCGATTTTTCTATAAATTTGATGCCTGGAGCAGCTCTAGTTTCGAAGGCTCCTTACAGAATGAGTACACCAGAGCTAAAAGAGTTGCAATTGCAGCTCGAAGAGCTACTGAAGAAAGGTTACATTCGCCCCAGTGTGTCACCTTGGGGAGCCCCGGTCCTATTCGTGAAGAAGAATGATGGGACATTGAGGCTATGCATTGATTTTCGACAGTTGAATAAGGTCACTGTCAAGAACAAGTATCCTCTGCCAAGGATTGATGATCTTTTTGATCAGTTGAAGGATGCCAAATTATTTTCAAAAATAGATCTCAAATCTGGATATCACCAAGTGAGAATAAAGGATGAGGACATTGGCAAGACCGCCTTTAGAACAAGGTATGGTCATTATGAATTCACAGTGGTGCCATTTGGACTGACAAATTTGCCTGTTGTTTTCATGTGCTTAATGAATGGAGTTTCAGAGATTATTTGGACAAGTTTGCAATAGTCTTCCTGGACGATATCTTGGTGTATTCCAAGACAGAGGAAGAACATGAGCAGCACCTGAGAATGGTGCTACAGGTGTTGAGAGAACACCAGTTGTATGCAAAACTGAGCAAGTGCTCATTTTATCAAAGGCAGATCCATTACTTGGGACATATTATATCTGAAGAAGGGATCGTTGTGGATCCTGAAAAGGTACAGGCTATTCAAGAATGGCCAACGCCAAGGAATGTGGCAGAAGTTAGATCTTTTATGGGTCTAGCGGGCTTCTATAGGAGGTTTATAGCCGGATTCTCAAGGATAGCTAATTCTATCACTTCCTTGCAAAGGAAGGGGAAGAAGTTCCAGTGGACTGAAGAGTGTGAGAGCAGCTACTAACCAGTGCTCCAATCCTGAAGATTGCATATCCAAACAAGGATTACGTAGTGTGCACAGATGCATGTAAGGAGGGGCTGGGAGGAGTTCTCAGCCAAGAGGCATTTGTAGTTTGTTATGAATCCTGAAAGTTCAAGGAACATGAGAAGAATTATGCCACTCATGATTTAGAGCTGGCAACAATCGTCCACGCCTTGAGGAAATTGAGACAGTACCTCATGGGCAAGAGATTCAAGTTGAGAATAGACCATAACGGTCTGAAGTATTTATTTGATCAGCCGACCTTAAATGCCAGGCAAATTAGATGGCTGGAGTTTCTGTGCGAATATGACTTTGATATCAAGCATATCAAAGGAAAAGAAAATAAGGTGGTTGATGCACTCAGCAGAAAAGTGCACGAATTACATGCTACAACCATTAGCATGTACCAGACTGAGATGAAAGACAGAATTTTGGAAGCTGCAAATGTTGATTTGCAGTACAAAAATCTTGTAGCAAAGCTACAGTAGCGTGAGAGACCACAAACCAAGGAAAGTTACACCTTGGAAACTGATGGCTTACTTCTGTATAAAAACAGAGTATATGTACCCAATGTCCGAGAATTGAAGTTGGCAATTTTAAAGGAGATGCATAACGTGACTTATGTTGGACATCTGGATATCAGAAGACTGTGGCAGCAGTTAAAAGCCATTATTTTTGGCCGGGTTTGAAGAAATAAATCGTTGAATACATCACCATATGTATGGAGTGACAAAAGGTTAAGGCTGAGCACAGGCACCCAGCAGGGTTGTTGCAGCCTTTACCTATTCCTAAATGGAAATGGGATGTGGTAACAATGGATTTTATCACAGGATTGCCCAGAACAAGCAAGCAACATGATTCAATCATGGTGGTGGTGGACAAGCTTA
>JZKD02S1672786.1:1054125-1081312 GCA_000966675.3 Picea glauca
CCTACAATAATGGGTATCATGCATCATTGAAGATGAGCCCATTCGAAGCGCTTTATGGAAGAAAGTGCAACACTCCAGTGAGCTGGGATAATCCAGCTGACAGAGTAGTAGTTGGCCCTGCACTGCTCAAAGAGATGGAAGAACAAATGATAAGAATTAAACATAATCTAAAAGTTGCCCAGGACAGGCAGAAAAGTTACGCTGATAGTAACAGAACCCATAGAGAATTCAAAGTGGGTGACCATGTTTTCCTAAAAGTGAAAACAAACAGGAGTTCCCTAAGGCTGGGAAGTTGCGCCAAGTTGGCAGCAAGATTTTGTGGGCCATTTGAGATCCTGGAAAGGATTGGGCCAGTTGCATACATGCTTTCATTACCTACATCTATGACTGTACATAATGTGTTTCATGTTTCACTGCTTAAGAAATATGTACCTGATGCCAATAATGTTATCGATTGGAATGTGATTCAGGTGGAACCAGAAGGTGTCCTGCAAGTGCATCATGTGCGCATATTGGACAGGAAAAGCAAACAGCTCCGAAATCAAGCTATAGAGCTTGTAAAGGTCCAGTGGACCTAGTACGGTCTTGAGGACGCGACATGGGAGCATGAAGAGGTTATACGGGAAGAGTACCCGCATCTTTTTGAAAATTTTGAAAAGCTTGCAGAGACAATGTAAGTTGCACTGAGGACAATGCAAAAATAAGGGTAGGGGGATTATAGTGTCCCCAAGGTCGAGCCCCATTGTAAACCAAGTTCTGAAAGGAATTGTAATTAAGATTTGTAGGCTGGTGAGCCAAGTTTTTATAAGCTGGAGGCTTATGTGTTTGATTAGGCCAGAGAGCCTGAGTGTTGAAGGCCAGGAGCCTGTTGTTGTAAATATAATCAAGAAAAACAATTAATAAAATTTAAACACCGCCATGTGCAAACCGACCACGATGAATGAGTGAAGGGGGACTGAGCATCCACAGAGTGGGCAAGGAATTATGGGCTGGAAGGTTGGAAAGGGGCTAAGTGTTGAGCCTGGGGACTAAGCCTAGGGGGCTTAAGCCTAGGAATAATATTTTAATATTATCTCAAAGAGACATGTGCATTTATGTTTTATCCTAAGTTTTGGCAAGAGAGGACGTACAAGGGTGATGCGTGTTGGTGGAACGCATGCAGTTCCATGGGTGAAAAGTGTCAACCCTGACGCATGTGAATAAATGGCCAGGGTGAGCCATGAGAAGGGTTCCACCTCCTCCATTCTACCCCGATTGTTTGAACGCGTACAGAGCATTCCATGTTCCGAAGCTATGCCCGTGAGACCATTCTGTGATTGTTGAACTAGTGGCAATTGATCATGTGTCTGTTTTCCCCGTGGAATTGTTGAAGCTACGCAGTACTGGACTGTGTGTGTGGCTGGTTGGCCTGTGAGCGACTCCTTCCAGGTGAGAGAGTGCGCAGAGGAAGGAGAGAACTCCTGGAAGGAACCCTGTAGCTGCCATAGAGCCCGGAGACTTCCGGTCCGGCATGTTCCTGTAACCCAAGGTAAGGGAGATTAGCAGCCGAAGGACTGTCCAGGTGACAGAGAAGGTGTATTATCCTAGGGTGGAACAAGCATGTGGGGAAGGAGGGTCTGTGGGCAGTGAGCGTGGGAGATTCTTGGGAGTGCATTATGTCCTTGTGGTTGTGTGTGACTATTTTCCCTGTAACCTCAGCCTAGCCTAGGATTCCTTGCCTAGGGGTGGAGCTTAGTCCCAGCTCGGGGGTGACCCACTGCTAAGCTGATGAGCAGTGCAGTCTAAGGCTGGGAGGTTCGTGGAAGGCCTGCACTTGGTTGGTGGATTCTACCACTGTTTTACAGATAAGTACCAGATGATGCTGTAATTATGTTTTGTATCTATGTGTATTATGACTATCATGCATTCTGTTGTGCATTTGAATTAATGTATTTACCATGGATTATTTATGTTAAAAATGATTCTTATGCTTACTCTGAGCTTAAATGTATTTCTTTGCTTAAATGAATGCGATTAATTATGAATGAGAATGTGTTATTCCGCATAGTAACACCTACACGATAGCCAAGGTTTACAGTGAAAGGGGTGTTACAAAACTAGTGTCCGACACATTCAGCAACGATCCTTGCTCCAGGCATTCAGGTGGCAACAACGAGCGACGTCCCAAAGAATGGCCACTAACCTAACTCTCTTCTATCTGCATGAGCACAACTATCATCTCTTATGCTCGATTTTGTTAATTAATTTTGAATCCTGATGATCACTCTCGGGCCTTGCATGGCGCCTTGCACAGTGATTCTAGTTTCAATTTCTAGACAGTTTATTTTAGTCGTTCAATATTTTATGATAGACCGGTTGAATCGGTTTCCCTAGTGGGCTATTCAAACCAACCAGTTTAATTTTGTTGATCATTACTTTTTATAGACCGACTGAATTGGTTTCCCCACAGGGCAATTCAAACCAAACAGAACTCTGGCATAACAACTTATACTGTAATTTATGTTTAGGAGAAGTAATATATATATTCTTACTTAAAAAAACAAACATGTTTCTTTCCTATTTTACAATTTATTATTATTATCTTCTAATTTTTTTTAATTAAAAAGAGCAAAGAGTTGAAATTATAGGAGAGTAATTTTATGTTATATTTATAAATGTTTCTTTCCCATTTTACAATTTATTATTATTATTATCTAATTTTTTTAATTTAAAGAAAAACAAATTATTATCATTATTATCAAATCTTTTATTAAAAAAAACAAAGAGTTGAAACTATTATCTTTTAATAAAAAATTATTTTTTTATTGTTATCAAAAAGCAAAGAGTTGAAACTGGAACTATTGCCTTCTTTTTTCTTTTTCTTTTAACTAAAACGGTTATGATTTTTATTAATTGGGAATTCCAGCTGGTCGCAGCCTTACAACCTTCACAAAAGCCATCTACATTCTTTTACAAGCTGTTGTCCTTTTCAAGGAATGCAAATTTTTACTAGGTCTCCATCATTTATGCTGAGTTCTCCTTGGGCCAAGAGGCATCCTTTATTGGCTAATTTGTCTGCTTCTTTGTTTGAGTCTCTGAGTATATGATAGCAGTTGAAGGAGGTGAAGTCTTTTAGAATGTGTCTTAGCCTTTTCAGGTTCTTGTTTAGGCCAGCATCATTAAATTGTCCTCTTGAATGTATCATTTTGATCAAGATTTCGGAATCTCCAAACGCTTGTAGCTCCCAATGTCCTCTTTCCTTGGCTATCTGGCAGACTTTTATCAAACTCAGGATTTTTTCTTGGTTGTTGGTTCGTTGTCCGAGTCCCCAACAAAAAGTTTCTATTATTTTCCCTTCACTGGAATAAATGATTCCTCCTACTCTCGTTGTCCCAGGGTTTCCCTTGGAGGCGCCATCGAAGAAGGCTGAAGCTATTCCTTGCTTCTGCCACCAACTCTGGAATATGTCGTGATTATCTCTTAGCCTCCATTTTGTTTCGAGATGAGATTTTTCAGTACTATGGATCCAAAGGGTCAACACGGAGGTGTCGAGCCAATTCTTTTCCTCCTACTGCAGCAAGGTGTCGGTTTTGTGGTTTTGAGAGCTCAAGGTTTCTAGGAGGAGGCCTTTTGCTTTCGCTACTACCATGTTGGGGGTCCACGATGTGTTGTTGAATATTTTCTCATTTCTTGCAAGCCAAAGCTTCCAATACACATACTTGGGTATGGAGATCCAGACTCTGGCTCATAAAGTTTTCAATGAGAGCGAAGGGTAACTATCCTTCCAAGTTGTGAATAGATCTACTACTGAGATGTTGGTGGGGGCTGCGACCTTGAGGCCATGGAGGATGAGCTGCCAGACTTTGTTTGCAAAATGGCAGTCTACAAACAAATGATCCGAGGTTTCCATGGCTTCTTTTCATAAAGAACATCTATGTGGGCAGGCAATATTTCTTTTCATTAAATCTTCACCAGTCAAGATCTTTTTGTGCATTAGTGTCCAGAAGAAGAAATTTACCTTGGGGATCGCCATTGAGTCCCATACCTCCAACCAAAATCTTGTAGGGAGTGGTCTGTCTTTCTGTTGTTGTAGCAGAGCATAGCCTTTGGCTGTTGAGTATGTTCCTGTGGGTCCCCAACGCCAATTGTCTTTTTCTGTCTTATGCACAGGAGTTGCCTCTCGAAGCTCTTCTTTGAGCATTTCAAGTTGTTGGAGGAGGCGATTTGGGACGTTGCCGAAATGCCAATCTGACCAGGATCCATCGTCGTCCCATTTTGATATGTCATTGATGCTCTGTATTCCTCTGTGGACAAGGAAATCGCGGATTTCAATCAAGCTGGCGTTTGAAGCAAGGGGCGGATTCCCCATTATCCGGTCTGTCCAGAGATTGGTTCGTTTTCCATTTCCAGGGATGCGGTACAGGTTTTGGGTGAAGAATCGCGCCCCTTTGATGCACAATTGCCATAGCAGTGTGGTCTTCCTGCTCGTGGCGTTTTGAAGATTTCTGATTTTGGCATTTGGAATATATTTATGCAATAACATTTTGCTGACAGGGTGAGTGGAGTCGATGTGCATCTTCCACAGGATTTTGCAACCAAGAGCTGCATTGACAAGAGTTGGATCTCGGATCTGTAGCCCACCTTCTCTCAGAGGCCGCTTTACTGTCTCCCAACTGACCAAATGAAACTTATATTGGTTCCCCTTCCCACCATGCCACAAGAAGTCTCTCAATAATTTGTTGATCTGCCCAACTATTGATTTAGGTACCAGGAGGTAGGACGCTTGATAGATTGGCAGTGAAGAAATGACTGCTTTTATCAGAGTTAATTTACCTCCATGGGTGAGCCAATGTCCTCCCTTGGCATCAATTTTTCCTTTGATTTTTGTTAGAACTCCTTCCCACAGGTTGACTCTGTTTATGCCCAATGATAATGGCAGCCCAAGATACTGTATCTTTTCCCATTTTGAATTCCCTTTGAACCCCAAGGTGCGTGCTATCTGTTGTGTTTCGTGTTCTGCTGCATTCCAACTGTAGACAACATGTTTCCTTTCACTTATCAGGGCTCCAGACACCTTGCAGTAAGCTTGAAGAGTGCCCTTGAATGCATAGGCTACTCTGTTTGTGGCTCCTCCTAGCACAAGAGAGTCGTCCGCAAACAGAGCATGATTTATAGGTTTAAGATTCTTCGTTATTCTCAAGCCCAGGGCTGCTCCTATTATCCTTTCCTACTCCAACTTCCTACTGAGTGTATCCTCCATTAGAATGTACAGAAATGGAGAGAGGGGGCAGCCTTGCCTCAACCCCCTCGAAGATTTAAATAAATTTGTTGGTCTCCCATTTACCAAAGGGGCTATCCATGGGTTGTGGGTACAGGCTTGTATCAGTTTTACAAACTCTTTCTCAAATCCGAATGAAAGAAGCACTTGATACAGGAAGGACAGCTTTACTCTGTCGAAGGCGTTTGCCATATCTAGCTTAATCAACATGCCTTTCTCTTTTCTAAGATTGTTCGAGTGCATAGCTTCCTGAACTTGGATTACATTGTCCAGGATGTGTCTCCCTTTGACGAATCCTCCTTGCGAATCTGATATGAGCTTGCCCAACAAAGGTTTTTTCTGTTTGCAAGAAGTTTTGCAATTATCTTATAAGAGGCATTACATAGGGAGATTGGCCTGAATCTGTTGAAGGAGACAGGGTTTGTTTCTTTCGGGATTAATGCAAGGAAAGTTGAATTGGTGTTGCCTCCTAATTTTGCTTTCTGTAGGAATCCTTTTATCATTCTGATGAGGTCAGATTTGATTATATTCCAGCAGATCCTGTAAAAATGGATAGTGAACCCATCTGGCCCTGGGGCTTTGTCAGGATCCATGGACCAGATGATTTTGTTGATTTCTTATTCATTGGTTGGGCTCAATAATGTTGTGTTATCTTCTTTTGTGACCAGAGTCGGGATGTTCTTGAGGAATTCCTCATTGCCTTCTTCATTATCATCATTCTCTTTGATGTATAGTTGGTGGAAATGTGAGACAACAGTGGCCTTTATTTGGTCTATTCCTTTGCAAAGCTTCCCATCGTTGGTTGTGATCTCAGAGATGTGGTTCCTGGAGAGGCGGGCTTTAAATTGACGGTGGAAGTAAGATGTATTTCTGTCACCAGCTTCCAGCCAAAGGCTACGGGATTTTAGTCTCCAGTATTCTTCTTCATTTCTGAAGGAGCGGTAAGTTTTACATTGGACTGCTTGCTCCTTTTCCAGATCTGTTTTGGCAATGTCTATTATTTCCATTTCATTCTGCAGCTTTCCCAACTGATGCACTAACTCCTTTCTTTGGGTATTGGGATTGCTTTCTGGGAGTTTGCTCCATTCCTTAAGGGATTTTTTTGTTATTTTTAATTTTTGTTCCCAAACAAAGTTGGGAGAGCCAGTGACTGAGGTAGACCATGCCAGTCGGACCGTCTCTGCAAAGCCACTCTTTATTTTCCACAATGGGTTGAATCTGAACGGGATTGGGCCTAGTTTTTCTTCTTCCTCTAGCAAAAGCAGGATGTGTTTGTGGTCTGAGGTAAGCTTGGGAAGGATGGCTGTGGAGATTAGCTTCCTTTCCAACAGCAAAGTGCTTTGGACCAGAAACCTATCCAATCTGCCAGATATGTGTTCTTCCCCTGTCATGTTATTGGTCTAGGTGTATAGCCCTTTACGTGGTTTAAAATCCATTAGGTCCCACTGTTGTATCATGTCTTCTACTACATAAATCATTTGGTCCTTGCTGGTCCTTCCTCCCCTCTTTTCTTTTCCATTCATGACTAGGTTAAGATCTCCAGCAATGATTATGTTGTTTGGGGAATTTTGTTCTAGAAACTCATTTAAAGTTTTCCAACAATCTTTCTTTTCAGAATGCAAGGTCGGTACATATAAATTGAATAATGTAATGGTTAACTTACTTGCTATGTGCTTCAGCTCTGTAAAGCTCCAATGTTGAGTGTTGTAGGAGTTGACGAGGCCTAACTGTTCTTCCTTCCACAGTGTTGCTATGCCTCCGGAGGAGCCCCTTGCGTTGATTGCTTTCCCTGTGTTTTTCTGCCATTTTTTTTTGCTGATCTCTAGAAGGGCTTCCCCTTTGATTTGTGTCTCTTGGAGCATGAGGATGTCTACTGGTTCCACTTTCATCAGATCCTTGATCGCTTCAATTTTCGTCAAATTCCCTAGACCTCTACAGTTCCAAGAGACGATTTTCATTACTTATTGTTGGGGGTGGTTGGGCCTCCACCTTTTAGAGACCTTATTCTTGTGTTTCTGTCGATTGAAATTTCTATGGTAGGTTGGATTCCTTGGGTCTTTTGTCTTTCTGCCTCTTCCTCCCTTGCTTCTTTGCGAGACTTCCTTCCTGCTCTTTTGGCTGGCCTTTCTAGGATCTCATCCTCTAAGGAACTTGATGGTTTTAGTACTTTCTTACTGGCTATGTTAGCATATGAGGGAGAGGGGACTACTTCCAGGGTTCCTGTCGTTTGCCCTTGTTCCCCTGTGTCTTTCCCATTTGGGGGGGAACTTGGTTGTTCCCTGTTGTCCAGGGTTGTTTCTGGTTTTTTTGTGTCCTTGTTGGGCTTTTCTGTTTGAGGTCCTGCTTGCGGCATGGGATTGGAGCTCCCGTCGACTTGCTCTTGCTCTAGTTGCCCGAGGTTGCCATTCTTCATTGTCCCTTTGCTTCTGGATTTTGCTGTCCCTGTTTTCTGGACTGCAATCCATTGATTTGCTTTCGCGTTCTCACTCTCCTCTGCATTCTTTTTTTTGCAGTGCCTTGCGAAGTGGCCATAGCCGTGGCAGTGCCAGCATTTGAAGGGTAGCTGCTCATAATCTAGCTCCTGAATATGCATCCAATCTGCAACAGTAAGTTTGATTGCCTCTGGTAATCCCACTTCTAGATCGACCTCCACACAGATCCGTGCGCATGAGTACTGGTCTTTTCTCACTGCTTGATCTATGTACCTTCCGAGCGTATTGCCGATTGCATGCAATGATTTTTTATTCCAGCAGTGCAAAGGGAGATGAGGTAGACGAACCCACACTGGGACGACAGAGGGCACATCCTAGGCTGGGTCAAAATCCGGGGTCCATTTGTTCAGATATAACCCCTGTGGCCCCATGAAGTACGGGCCATTTCTGAAAATGAGGTTTTTGTCTTCAGGGTTTTCGAAGACGAATACAAAGCATCCTTTCCCTACAAAATAACTTTTTATTCCTTCTGAGATTAGCGGGCTCCAGTTCCTCTACACCCAAGCTTCGACGGATTTGGGAGAGGGCCAGAGCCCGATGAATTGCCCGATAAGTCCTCTGTCTGCTAGATTGACTATCGTTCTGCAAGTTTCTTCTAGAGGCAGTTCAACGCTCGGGATGCATTCCAGTTTCTTAACGAATTTCTGTTGTGCTGCTGACGGTGATCTCTTTGAGGTTTCAGCTACAAGTTTCTTGAAGGCATCGTATTCTAGCAAAGGGGAAGGGGTGGGGACGGCGCCCCCACCATCATCCATGGTTGGGGAGCCCCTGCTCGCTGCACTGTGCACACGTTAGATCGCGCTCCTCATGCCCCTGCTCGCTTGAGAATAAAGATGAGGGTTCATATCAAACTATTGCCTTTTTAATAAAAAAATAAAAGAGTTGAAACTATTATCTTTTAATTAAAAAAAAACAATTTATTATTATTATCAAATATTTTAATAAAATAAAATAAAAACAATTTATTACATGAAAAAGCAAAGAGTTGAAACTATTACCTTTTAATAAAAAATTATTTTTTTATTGTTATCAAAAAGCAAAGAGTTGAAACCGAAACTATTGCCTTTTTAATAAAAAAATAAAAGAGTTGAAACTATATTTTTTATTATCTTTTAATTAAAAAAAAAACAATTTATTATTATTATCAAATATTTTAATAAAATAAAATAAAAACAATTTATTACATGTTTCCGACATTTCTAACATTTTTTAAACTTGTTTTTTAAGTTTCTGGAGTTTGGGAGCTGGTTGGGAAAGTCCACAATTGGTTGGGAACTCTTTTGAGAACTTGGGAGCTTCAACATCAAGGAAATGGAAGCTTGGAACCAATTTCCTTAAAAAACTTTAAATTAGAATTATATTAAATTAAAATGTAAATATATTTATTCCATTATTACAAATACATAATTTTTTACAAATATTTTCATTATCCTTGAATTTTATTGAAATAAGATTTAAAATGTATCAATATCTCTATACATTGTAATCTAAAATATTTTTTGTAGTTTTTAAATATATATTATTGTCACTCCCAACTTCAAGTTTCCTATAAATTTGAGGAAAACTTCTAGTAGTTCCACATCCTAGTATCCACTTTCCCAACATTTCCAAGTTTAGAAAACTAAAGCAACATAGATTTATTATTATTATCAAATCTTTTAATTAAAAAAAAAAAAATTTGAAACTATTATTTTTCAATAAAAATAAATGAAAATATTAAAATATTATTTTTTAGTAGAAAACTCAAAGAATTGAAACTATTATTTTTTAATAGAAAAAACAAAAAGCAAAGAACAATTTATTATTTTTATCAAATCTTTTTAATTAAAAAAACAAAAAGCAAAAAAACAATTTATTATTTTTATCAAATATTTTAATTAAAAAAACAAATTAATTTCATCAAATATGTTAATTAAAAAACAATTTATTATTTTTATCAAATCTTTTTAATTAAAAAAACAAAAAGCAAAAAAACAATTTATTATTTTTATCAAATATTTTAATTAAAAAAAACAATTTATTAATTTTATCAAATATGTTAATTATAATAATAATAATAATAATAATCTATTTTTAAGGTCACTGCCAAGCCATCACATCAAATTGGTGTATGAGACCCCCTTGTTTTATGGGACAAGGGACTCCCCTCTGCCCAGCTACGAAGGTATACATACCCTACCCGCCTTTGGATTTGAACTTGTGACCTCTTAAGAGGAAACACATGTTCTTAACCATTAGGCCCACTCAGGCTGTTAAAAAGGCAAAGTTGAAAATATTATCTTTTTAATAGAAAAAAAACAAAAAGTTAAAGTTATTATTTTTTAATAGAAAAAAGCAAAAAATTGTCATAAAGAAAAAAAAACAAAAATCAAAAACAAATTATTATTATTATAAAAAAATTTAATTAAAAAAAAAAAAAGTTAAAAATATTATTTTTTAATAAAAAAACAAAGAGTTCAAATTATTATCTTTTAATAGAAAAAGAATTAAAAATATTAATAAAAAGCAAAGAATTGAAACTATTATTTTTTGATAGAGAAAAGTCAAAAGTTGAAATTATAGAAGTTGAAACTATAGTAGGAGTCGTCATTTTTCTAATCATATAATAGAAAGCAAAGAGTTGAAACTATTATTTTACTATAGAAGTTCAAACTATAGTAGGAGGAGTCATTTTTTTTAATCATGTAATAGAAGGCAAAGAATTGAAACTATTTTTAATAGAAAAAAGCAAAAAATTGAAACTATTACTTTTTAATAGAAAAATGCATAGATGAAACTATTATCTTTTAATAGAAAAAAGATAATGGTTGAAATTATAAGAGGAGTCATTCTTCTAATCATAATATAATAGAAAAAAAAAAATAGAGTTGAAACTATATTAATAATTAAAAGCAAAAAGTTGAAACTATTATTTTTCAATAGAAAAACTCGAGACTTGAAACCATGTAAGAAAAAGTGAAAAGTTGAAATTATTATTTTTTTAATAAAAAAAGCAAACAATTAAACAATTATTTTTTTAATAAAAAAAAATCAAAAAGTTAAACAGTTATTTTTTAATAAAATAAGACAAAGAGTTGAAACCATTATTTTTTAATAGAAAAACACTAAAAGTTGAAACTATAGGAGTCGTCATTTTCCTAATCATATAAAAGAAAAAGGGAAGAGTTAGAAACTATTATTTTTTAATTAAAAAAAAAAAAGCAAAAAGTTAAAACTATAAGAGTAAGGAGTCATAAAGTTGGTGCGTCTACTGGGAGATCTATTGCTGGAAGGCAATCATTTGGAGTACAAACGCCGCATGATCCTAACCTTAGTGGTATGATATTGGCCTTTTCATCCAAATCTCAGTAGGATCACGTGTGAACAACAAACAATCGAGTCGGTGGGGGAGTCGGTGGGGGATGTAGCAAGGACGTTTATTAAACAGACATACATAGTAAAGAGAGAATGTTTATTAGTCTATGTTAAAGGCTTGGGACTATAGCAATGAGTTTGTCTTTGGCTCTGTATTAGTTTATTGTTGATTTTAAATTTGTGTGCTATATCTAATGTGTAACATAGGAAATCAATATATGTATTTTTTTTAATAATAAAAAAATATATTTTTCTAAAATTTAATTGGCTGATATCTTTGATGTGTTATTGCAAGCTTCAAATCATTCAATGTATAAAATTGATTATATAATTAATAGATTTGACAATTTTACCTATAGTCTTTGTACTGCAAAAATAGTATCTTGCATGTCCTTATATGCATCTCTTCTATTTTATTTTTTTAAATATATTTTAATTTTTATAAATATATAAAGCTTGCACGTTCTTTGACCCGATCTTTTAACCTTTCCAAACCGGAAAGAAAAAATAACATGTTTTTTCATTTACCAACCTCTCTGGATAGCTTTTCATGAAATTTGTCATATTACACTAAGCACAGAAGCGGTCCAACACATATTAATATAGTAATAATTTTCAGTAATAAAACCACTTGACAGGGACTTCGCTACACTTTGTAACCTTGTTAAACAACAAACATACAGGGTGAAGGCAGGTTATATATGAGTTTGAGTAATTATTGTATTTAATCAGTTAACAACAAATCTAAAAATACGACGACTCCTTGGAGATCCGAACTCTCGACAGGGGAACACTCCAACAATACGATGACGCCTTGGAGATTCGAACTCTCGCGGGTCGACACTCCAGCAATACGAGGACGCCGCCTTGGAGATTCAAAATCTCGAGGGGAGACTCCACGTATTTACCTGGTATATATATATATATATAATCGCACCCCCTTCCTAAACACAGTTAAACTCGAAAATTATTGTGAAAAGTAAACGACGTTAATGCTAATGATTCCTCGTCGACAGCCCCTTTTCTGGACAAATTCGGCACCAACTTTGAATCAAATTGTTAATGTTTCTTCTTAATATAAATTTATGTTATGGTGATGATATCTTTTAACCTCGTTCAAATTAGCGTGTTGGAGGATTTAAACCAGCAACTTATGATTGAACCTCCAACTCTAAAGCGAAGGAACAAGTTTATTCACACATCCACACAATTATAAATAAAGAATAAAATAAATTTATGCCAAGTGGTATCTAAGTAGGAGGCGTTTTAGGTAGTTTCTGACTTTGAAGACTGCCAAAAGGACCCTAGACCCTAGACGTGATGGTTAATTTTTTTTAAAACACTATATTTTATGTTTAATAAATTAGTGTGAATATTTCATTAATTCATCATGACAAAGATCACAAGTGCACACACCGTGTGTAAAATTTAAGTTTGTAAATATTACAAACTTAGCACTCAAAATATTTGAATATTTTGAAAATGAAATATATTTTGAAAATGAAATATATTTTGAAAATGAAATAAAATTGAAACATATACCACATTATTCACCTAATGAATATAAAAGATATCTTGGGAAATTCAATATGGAAAAATCTAGCTTATATGTAAAGATTATGACTTGCTCTTTCTTTCTCAGATATGCAATGTAAATATAAAGAAAGGTAAGTCATTGGCATTGTGGTCTATATCATTGTTACAAGGTCTTCTACTTCCTTTGTTTTGCTTACAATATCCCACTCATTTGCTTTCTTCAACTATGGAATAGTAACCAATACAAAAGCAATGAAACCTCTCTCTTTCCTAGCAACCCAATATTGAACATGTTGTGATAGCCCTCTAGGGTTAGGGTTAGGGTTTTTGCATGCCTCAACTCCTAATTAAGGTTAAGGTAAATTGGAGCCTTTAGAATCTTCTTGAAAGTCCACATGTGTGAGTAATGGGAGGTGACATGGCATCCACTCAATATCATGGTGGTGAAAATAATATGTCAACTTGGAAGAGGCACAACTTCCTCATACAAATTTCAATTGAGGTTATATTTGCACCATTGGAAACCTCTCGATGTGTAGAATAATATCGAAAGACTATGGATTTTCTCTACAAATCTTTGACTTCATAAATGACCATTTAATGCCCTAAATAGGCTCCTTAAGTTTCATGACCACAAATCACCAAAACAGGGCATGGCCCTAAAATGGGCTCTACAAGTCAAAAGCTCCAATTTTCCACTTAGAAACTACCAAAATAGAAGATCAATTAAATAGTTATCCATTTTGGATCATATTATTTTGCAACATTTGAGGAGATGACACTATCCTTCAACATTCCTTCGTCATCAACATATTGTTTTGCAACATAATAGGAGATACACTATTCTTCAAGCCTCGAATGTTATCTTCAACACTCTCATTCAGAAGGAAAAACAAGTTATCTCACCAAATAAATTTAGACTCATTGCTCTATGTAACACAATATACAAATTAAACAATGTTTAAGGCAATGGCCAATGAACTTGATAAAATTCTTCTCGGTATTAATCTTCAAAGAGAAAGGAGGGTTCTTAAAGGAAGACAAATTGAATTAATGGGATTATCATAACTTGGAAAACCATCCATACTTTGCAAAATCATAAAAGGTCGGGGATGATGATCAAACCAAATATGTAGAAATCATATGATAGGTCAAGTCGGGTCGTCATTAGGCATCTACAAGAGGCCTCTGAAGTTGATGTGTCCATAGCTATATCTCAATAGAATTCTTCTCAATTATGCTAAATCATAATGCAACAATAACTTTCCAATTTCAGAGTTAATCACATAGGATGATGCCCTCTCATCATATCTATCCACTCTTATGTAGTTGGGAAATTGCATAGTACACTTCAAGATATATCTAGTTTATAATCAACTCTACCTACCCTAAAATGCAATGTGATTGAGAGCTTGTTGTTGCACGTGCAGTTGAATTTTCTCTGATAACATAAGATCTAGCAAATAGATTGTATTCTCTGTTTTTTGTATCTTTATGAAACCACAACCATAATCATCCAACACATGACTTGAGCATACAAAACCTTTCTACGATAAACTATAGTCGAAGGGGCATCACATTACTTTAACAAAATGTTTCTTGTAATGTGGCTTTGACCATCCCTTTAGCTAATATCAACAACTTAATCAATTCTATTACTGAACAATGATATAAGCCAACAAAATGTCTTTTGTAATGTGGCATTGACCATCCCTTTAGTTAATATCAACAACTTAATTAATCATATTATTGAACAATGATATAAGATAACATTAGTTAACATTAATCATCATTAATAAACATAAATCAACATTAGTTCATTTAATTTAATCAACACTAGTGAATTTCACATACATTACAATAATAAATTTTGTCAATATTAAAACAACAGTAATGATTAGTCAATACAATTAACTAAAATAACATTAGTCAACATAATTAAACATTGTTGACATTAATTTACAATTAATCAATACCAAACATTTCAATTAACCAACACACACATTTAGTCAACATTAATTAATAATAATCATTTAAAATCAATATTAATGAATAATGTTAATAAATCATTTTCAATATTAATATTAATTATCTTAATCAAACACAATCTTAAAACTTAATATATTCTTTTCTTCGTCAAACATCGTAATACCACATATAATCATATTTTATTCTTAATTAATATTAATTATCTTAATCAAACACAATCTTAAAACTCAATATATTTTTTTCTTCGTCAAACATCGTAATACCACATATAATCATATCTTATTCTTTATAAATTATATGTAATATAATTATCTTTTATTCCTTTGAAGTTCACAATGCTAATAGTTGTCTTAATCAATATTATTGAAGCACAAGTTGTCCTAATCAATATTATTGAAGCACAATCTTAAAAGTAATATATTTTTTTCTTCTTTATCAAAGATTATAATGTTACATACATTCCTATTTATTCTATGTATTCTTTATGAATTAAATGTGATATAGCCATCTTATATTTTGTGTTGTGGTCACAGTGTTATGTAGTTCTATTTTCTTATGAAATGTCTTAATATGACATAATAAGTTGTTTTTCTTTTATAGTATGAGGAAATTTCTAATTAATTTTAAATATTTTTTTATTGAATTTAATAATTTTATTAATTTAAATTATTAACTTAACTTTTTCAAATATCACATTATTAAGAAATTCCTAATTAATTATAAATAAATTGTATTAAATCTAATTTTCTTATTTTTTTTATTGAATCTAATAATTTTATTAATTTAAATTATTATCTTAGCCTTTTCCAAATATCACATTATTAAAAAATTCCTAATTAATTATAAATAAATTTTATTAAATCTAATTCGGTTAATCTAAACTAACATTATTATTATTATTATTAGCTAAATTAATATTTTACATTCTTATTAGTTATATTAATATTTCATATGAATATCAATCTTGTTAACTCAATCAATTTATAATATAAAGTTTCATACCCATAAAAATTAGAACCTTTTATGTGTACAAACACATAAAATAATAAAAAGATGTTTAATATAGCTTTATCATGTTCTTAGGCATGAATTATCAAACACATTTCAGAGTAAATTTGATAATATATATATTTCTTTCTTTGAAATTCAAAGGTTAGCTTAAGCGGTCATGAGACAGAAATAAGATATATCGCTTGAAGTTGGGGAGGTCATGGGTTCAACTCTCTTGATCCCTTTGGGGTTAGGTTTTGTAATCAAGGCAGGTGGTTTACCTTGTTCACCATCCATGGATCATGGGGAAGTACTAAGAGGGTTTTGAATCGAGGTTTTCCTTGAAAGAAAAATAAATTTCTCTCTTTGTCATACTTTATCATCTTAGAGCCTTAGGTTTTGAGGCTTAAATACTAACATTTATAATTTCAATTTCAATTCTTCTTTCTAGGAGCTTCAAATGACATTTAACCTAGATGAGACTTTTGAATTAAAAAAAATTGTGGTCCAACGTGGAATTGATGTTTCCTCAGATGTTATACTCATAAGCAATAGCATCAAGCATATGTTCAAAAACTAAGATCCTAGTTGGTCATCAAAATTGAACCCTTTATGTCCTTTTCAGGGGGTTCAAACTCATTCCACAAGGGTAATTCAAAAAACAATCACTTCTCATTTATGAAGGACGAACAATATTATAAATTTTCAAAAGAAGGGTCACATTTTCATTGATCATTCTTGCTTAAATAAGATTTACAAAATATAATCCCAAATAAAAAATTCAATATGAGATCCTAAACAAAGGGATCTCATCCTAATTCTGAAGTAGAAAATCAGGATCAAATCTCCAAGTCGAATTGATGAAGGTGGCACTTCTGTTGAATGGGCGTTTTTTTAGAAAAACGAATTCTGAAAAATATGGAAAAATCACTCTTAAAGTGCCACATGTTGTTCACAAACGGTTCACTCTTTTGGAAAATGGCCTTTTAGTCCTAATTTGGCCCATTCCAGAAAAAACCCATGTTTTAGTTTCTTGGTATTCAATCCCATTTATTTGGAAATAGTGTCATAAGATGAACACAAAAATAGTCACCTACAGAAATCTCTGCATTTTTTTACTAAATATTGACCAAATGGTGATCTTGATCTCCTTGATATCTTTGGATATTTGATGAGTTGAATAAGTGTAAATGATGATTAGGATAGCCAATGAAGTCATTCCACCCATTTACCATCATGGAATTCCATTTTTTTGCCAATGACAAAAATTAGTGCTAACACCATCAATGTCCCAACTTTTGGTTGCTCAATGAACATTGTACCTTTTGTATTATATGAGAATGGTGAATCCTTATCAAGATTCAGGTTTTCCTTTGGTATATAAACACCAAAATAACCTCTATTCTCTTTGCCTCACATCTATTCCATGATACGGTATACCCTTCTAGAACATTAAATCAATTACATATCTCACACCCAAATAATCCTACCATTGTATTGGCAAATGCACCATTTAAATTGACACTTAATGAAAGCTTCTCGAAGAATATTGGACACTTTCTCTTTTGAAATCCCCACTTGAATTCATGTGTTATGAGCATTATCAATCCTTGTCCAATTAGCATCGCATATAATGTCCCTTAATGTGTTTAGATCCCACACTCACCAAAATGTCATTTTCTTGGATATATTTGTCTTTTCTCTTGGCTCTCTATAACACCAAAATAGTTATTCATGGTTTATAGGTGCAAATTAATGGCATTGGAAACTTATCAGGAAGTTTAATTGCAAATATGTGGCCCAGTGACAATTAAGAAGAGCAAACAGTAGACATCAAGCAAACAAATGGAAATTGGTTCCTCTCTCTTTCCTGATGTTCACATATGTCATCTCTCACAAGTCACCTAACATGTCGATTCACAGTTATTTCATTGCATTGGTAATGATATGTGTCTGACTGTTATAGGTCATGACATGGTTATATCATTGGTATCTAATATTTGATTATTATTTGAGCATATTTATTGGCCTCTCAACCACTTAATATGTAGTTGATGGAATCCTCATTATTGCAATAGATATTTAATGGGAACAAAATGCATAATTAATACTTGAATGTAAATCTCTCACAATCCATTGAACTTGTAAAGGTTTGGTTAAGCTCATCATAAAGATAATGCTTGAAGTTTTTCTTTGTTTCACACAAAACAACATGTTAGTCATTTTGTTTGGGATAAAAAAGTATATTAAGCTCAGTGAAATTTTCTAAATTATATGTTATTGATTAATTTTAGATATGAACATGCACTAGATGGACTTTGTCAACAACACAAAACCTGAAATTGGGATTACAACATTGAAAATTGTGATTTTGTTTATTAATTTTTCTGCTTCACCATATCCTCACACCTTTGTTCTCTATAATGATCACACTCATTCACTTTCCTCTTGTCATTTATAGAAACATGAACATCAATGTAACAATAATCTACCTGTCAAATATTTTGAGAATGCCCCATAACTCTCTTTTCCTTTGCCTAATCCCAATCCCAAAATCAATCAAATGTATTCTATGCAACCTTAATGCTTGGAGCAAAATTTTTTATGCTTGGGTGGGATTCTTAAACAGTGTACGGAGAAAGTAACATAAGTCTTCTCATCATCAAATCTATGCATTGGGGAGTATGATCTAACATCCACTATAACATGCATTTTTGCATTGTTTGAAAGACAAGGTGATCAATCAATATCCTCAATAAGAGTAACATACTTGGTGGTCTTGATGAGTAATTTCTTTTAACTTTGTGTTTGTATAAATCTTAAGAAGTGATCTGAAATGGATCTGAACCGACGAATGGGTGTAATACTCGGTACCTACAATGCAATTCGACAATTAACGAAGGTTAGCAAACATTGTAAACCAAAGCAAATGTAAATGTTGAATGAGACAAAATGAAATGAGAAGGAAAAAGGTGATGATTAAAATTTTAAAAGAAAAATGAATAGGAGAGAAGGCTAAGGAATGGGAAGTGAAGGGCCATGGTTGTTGGCCCTCCCTTACCCCCCATCTCTCCCTATTTCTTCCTTCACTCTCATTCTTAATGGGTCTTTTGGCCAAGGAGAGGAGAATCAACAGAGGGCCATGAAAGAATTGTAACCAAAGATTACCAAAATGAAACATGGAGCTCCCATTCAAAGTATGTTTTTTCCATTTTGGTTTCAAGGGTAAATATGGTGTCCATTGTGCCTTGAATTGATCTAAGACTTCTATATGAATGTGATCTGTGTATTCATGTTTTAGTTATGGTTTTAATGTCTACCGATGAATAGTGAGAACGTAAATGAGAGGGATATGTGAATAAACTTATGGATTTAATTATTAACGGTTTTCCTTGTCTAATAGAGAGTATAAAAACTCTATTGCTACCATCGTAGGGTGCATTTCCAAGCCCAGAGATCAACGTTTCTCATCTCAAAGTTGTTGCACCTCTATAGGAGTTTATAATTAGGTTCAATTTTGGTTGTTGGGTGAATTTCTATTTCTTACAATCTTGAACCCCCACAATTAGTGATCCCACTTGCCTCATTGATTTTCTCCTTTCTTGGGTCGAATTCTTTCATGCTTAGGCATTTTTAGACATTGTTGGGCAGATTTATTCTTGCCCGGGTCGAATTCTTGCATGTCTGGGCAGTTTTAGACATTATTGGGTGGATTTCTCCTTTTCTAGGTTGAATTCTTACATGCCTGGGTGTTTTTAGACATTGGTGGGTGGATTTCTCCTTGCTTGGGATAAATTCTTACATGCATGGGCATTTTTAGACATTTTTGGGTGGATGTCATACTTCCCCAAGTCAGTTGGATTTGTTGGGGTGAATTATTTCCTCCATGGACTCTCACTCAATTGTTGAGCGTTTAAATTATGTGTTGGGTCAATTTTTTTAAATGTTGAATCAAATAATTTATTTATGGGTCGAATTATTATTTGTTGGGTGATTATTTTGGATGCATTGGACTATGAGTTGAGTGGAAATCCCAATGAGTGGAAACCATAAACTAAACCACCATTCCTCATCCCAGTAGCTTTGGCATATTATGGTTAAATTCATTGGGTTGCTCATGGTTCAAATCTTGCGGCATTATTTGGAATTGTCGTTCCTCGTGCTCTTATAAAGTCACCTCATATGTGCTTTCATTATTTGTGTTTCAGTTCAAATTTGAGTTGGTTATAAGAAGATATTTTATATTTCCATTTCCTTTTGGATGAGTCAAGAATCCATTGAAGACCACTACACATAGTAGACTAATCATTCCATCAGTCTCCACAACATACACCTACAAATTCCATATTCACAGCGCTAATTTTTACACACTAGAGAGTAGGATATACATAGGGTTGGAAGTTGTTGTGGTCAGACAATGGTGGCATCCAAACAAGGGTTGGATGTAGTCATTTAAACTCGGAGAGAGGAAGCAACTTAGTAATTGTCTTGACACTACAAAAACAAGTTTTGAAGGAAACAAATATTCTATTATCATGTGCATGTTCAAGGATATAGCATAGAGAGCTTTGCAGTGGTTGTCGCATATATGTTTCACCCAAGAGAAGGCCTTGTATCCATTAAAAAAGTAGGGGCTACATTGAGAACACATAACTCAAATAGCATATGGATCTAGTCACTAGCTTTAGAATATTTGTAGAGCATTGTTGTTATCTATTAGATTGCTATTGTGTTGTCATCTAGGTCATTGTGTCATTTTAAGATTGTTAGCAGGGTATTGTTGGTGGCTTTAGCTTGGCCATTAGCTTGAGGGTAATATAGGATGGATAACTTCTATGTGATATTATATTTGGCAAGAAGTTTGGTTACTGAAAAGTATTTCAACTATGTCTTGTTGTCAGTTACTACGGTATGATAAACTCCATATCTACAAATTATATGGCTGAGAATTAATTTGTAGATCACATGGCCAATAATGTTTACAAGCGACATAACTTCTACCCGCTTAGTAAAATAATAAATAAATATGATTATAAACTCAAGTGTTCATCGAATGATGGAGGGTGGATGGAATCGATGAGATCTAATCTCCAAATGGAAAAAGGCCAAAGAGATTCGATGAGAATTAGATCTCTAGATCAAAGATGGGTAAGTTGATCATGGAATTGGTAAATAACACATCTCTTGGTGAAGTATTTAATATTATGTTACATGAAGGAGATAAACAATCATTCAGAGAAGAGGTTGCATAGAGAATAGGCCTTGCAACCATCAAAAGAATAAATATTCGTGTAGAAGGAAAGAGGAACAGAGGCCAAGTGGCCTTTTTGTAGATGGATCACTAGTACAAACTTGAGAACAGAGCTCATAAAAAATCTGCAGAGGATCTATGTTGGTGAATCGATTGGGATATAAGTCCCTTGTTTACAGATCATATGGTATCAGAGTAGTTGTATCCTTGACCATGACATTGTTACCAAAACTTTGAAGAGAACATTGTATACCTCAACATGGGTAAAGAAAGTAGAGAAAAGTTCGAAGACTTAAGGCCAACAATGCTCAACTTCGAGAAGAGAACGAGAACTTGGAGGAGCAAGTCCAAATGTTCAACAAGAGGATGGTAGAAATGGAGAAGCACCTTGATACCTCTACCAAAATGTTGTCATTTCTAAAGAAGAAGTTTGAAGAACGTTAAGAATCCCTCGTCCCGGTTATGGAAGATTGGGACAAGCATAGAGTGTAGCTTGTACACTTGAGAGAGAAGGTCATTCAATTGGATAGCTAGAAAGAAGATAGGCTCACTCAAATGATGGCACAGTTGCAAGAAGAGTTGGTTGAGAAGGAGAAGGCATTGGCAAAGCTCCAAGCAACTTTCCAAGAGCACCAAGAATCAAGGCCACTTTCCATTGCCACTATTCTAATCGTCACCATGACTGAGACCACTATGGTAAGTTCACCTTCCATATACATTTCTCAAGTGTAGTGTGGTGACTTTGAAAATCATATCAGAGGCATTGGTTCCAAACTCCTAAGGAAAAAGGGATATGATGGAAAAGGTGTTGTGCCCGTTTCGGCACTTGGGTGAGCAAAACAATGGCACTTGCATGCCTAGTTGGGCCTGCTAGACAAGACAGAAGTCCGTGAGTGGGTTAAACAAGCCAAACACATGTAATAAACAAATAAACAAACTAAAACAACCAAGGAAAATAAAAACTAGAATGCATAAGAAACTTAGAACCATAAACAATCAACCAATGACCAAGATTATGCCACCAATGGATAACTATATTAGTTGGAAAAACACCATAGATAAAAATGAGGACTTATGAATCCCCTCTTCCTCCTTTTGAGGGATCTTGAGTTCCCTAATGGAGAGCTCCTCTTACAATGGAAGAAAAATGGAAAATGTTGAAGAAAATCAATGCTTATTCCCTCAAGAGGTGAGTGGAATGGCCTATTGCAATGATGATTGAATACTCCAAGGAGAAAAGAGGATTCTCAAGGGAGGATTGAGGCAGCATAAAAATACTATGAAGATCTTGGTTTCTTAGTGAACACATGGCTTCCATTTATAGCATTTCTTCAAGTAAAAATTCAACTGGTTCTTGGTGTGAACAAGGGGCCTTCTAGGGCACCCTTTGGTCCTTGACCAACCCCCCATTTGGATTTCGCTCAGATATGGAGGTCAAATCAAGTTGGGAGTTGGTCCATAAGTGGTTGGGGGGGCGACAAGAACCATAAATGTGTCGTTCACAGGAGTGTGCAACTTTTCTTGTACACAGTCGCGCATTTCGCGCATTGTGCACTCTATGGGATTTGTTGGTCCGTGCATTGTGCGCGCGTTTCCCTTAGTGAGTTTGCGCCTGTCAATTTTTGCCCAATTGTATAGTTTTTGCCTTTTGAAATGCATTTTGGTATTGCAGATGCACTAATTGTTGTTGGCATCGTTGTATTTTTGTAACCATTTGCGTGCAATGTTGCGTATGAAATTTCAGTGATAACAGATGCCCCCTGATGTGTGAGGTTAGGAGAATATGTATAGCCGAAATACATTAATGTATCTTCTACTGAGAGTGCCATTGTAATGAAGAGTGCTGAGAGGAATTGCAAGAGCGATCTGTCGAAGGGTGAGGGGAAATTGTGGGACCCAAACCTTTATCTAGGGAGAAAAAACAAAATATGTATACAAACAAGGCGGGCATGCCCCATGCTTGTGTCATGTAACTAAAAATGTAAGACAGTAACTGAAGATGTATGTTGATGTAGATAACTGTAGCGCCCTCCGAGGCGGTTGATAACGGAAGATGAAAATTATGAATGGTGAACATACTCTGAAATGAGGCAAGGATGTCTGTAAGAAGTGTCGATGACTCATAGGCATTGATGACCTGACAAATTCAGAGGTATTCGGCTAGTATAAAACAACTGCAATATTCGCATGGTAAGACCCACCGTAACATGAGATTTTGCTGAAGTCAAATCTTATGGGGGTCAATGGAATCAAAAATCAATGATGATTCTCTATGTGTCGTCTGAGGCTCCACATTGTGAAGGTAATGAGAGCCAAGATACTTTTGCCCTTCTGGAAACTGTGTTGATATCGATAAAAAGGGAGACGCGACTCCAAGAAGCAAAGGGCTTCGTGAAATCCACGAAAATGAGATCAGGGACTGATAGGGAACATGAAGGAAGTCAAGATGCGGTGAGACACAAGACTGCCCTTGGTTGGGGTATGTTTGAAGGATGATTGGCAACAACCGTAAAATTGTATCTAGTGTCAGGGGGATGACTAGATATGGGGTTAAATTGTGCCAGAGGCATGACAAAGTAGACAAACTCAGAGATCAAGGGTACATGGACTTTGGGATACTCGGGGTTCGTGAACGATGTCAGAACGAAAAAAGGAGAGTGGATGCCCCAACCAAGGGTGACATGGGTTGTGTTGCCGGGAAAAAGAAGGTCATCATGGGTGATGACAAAAAACTAAGTAAATGTTGGACACAAAGGCTTTTTACAATTACCAAATAAATAAGGAATAATTTGGGATGAGTGTACAGATACAGAAACAGGTGCCCCAGTGCACGATGGCTTGGCCTGTGAGGGCACAAGTTGCGAAGAGAACTAGTGGAGGGTGGGGAGCCCATGGGTGGGTTTTTGTATGAGGTAAATGAATGGAGGGAAGTCTGTAGATGGGAAAACTGATGGTGTATGAGATGGAGGGATAATGATACTGCGGAGGTGCAATCAATAGAGCCAATATGAGATAACCTGGGATCCCTTGGGAAAGCTAGCTATATGATGAGAATAAGTATGTGTATTATTCTCGGAAGTGTAGAAGACTATCGGGACTCCCATCCCTAGGGGGTGAAAGTAGCATGAGTGTCAAATTTATAAAGGGAACTATGAATTGGACAACTCATGTGGGGGAGAGTGCTACCGGGTGACAGTACCAAAATGCAGCAGAGGTGACGGTACTGCAGAGACAGATGTAAGGACCCTAAAAGTGAATGTCGGAGGGTGTGACTGGGAGATGCAATTGATTTTCAGAGGGAATAATTGCATGCCAGTGTCGAACATATACATGAAGGGGCTGCATCGTTTGTGATGACCAAGTATCTACACACATTAAAAATCGAACACCCAACGTGAACAATATCTTATGATAAAGAGAATATAACAGCTATTTGATAATTTTGAACATGAGCATGCGTACATGGACATGATGTGAGAAAAATGCTCCCTCGGGGCCAAGTTCAGATGGTGACCCGAGGAACATGATTGTGTAGATGGCGGGACGATGATCCTGTGGCTAAAGACAGATCGGGAAATAGAGGCTTTGGGCTCCTGTAACTGAGTGTGGAAGTTTGGAAAAAAGGACTATATATGGTTGGTGGGCCCACAATGCCACCTCATTTGTACCCTTTGTTATAGTGATTTGACGAGAGCAATTGGAGGAGTTTTGGAGATTACGGGAGCTCGAGTCGACCGATCTGGGAGTTGTGAGAGTCAGGTTAGTGGTCCCATCCTCCTGTATAGCATGAATTTTCTAGATATAAGTCAGGGGTCGTACGAATGGTCGTACAAGGGTAGGTTTATAGGTGGGCCCACTAATGCGTGGAAGAAGGAAGAATATCCGCGCTCAGATGTGCGGGTATAATTATGCTTCTCATGCATAATGTGTAGTTGTGCTAGATACAACCGTGCATAGGGGTGTGGGGGAGGGAAATGCAGGCGCGCATGAGATGTGCACCTGTTTAAGATTATAGTTGTGCATTGTGCACTGTTGTTTCTCAGACAGATGCGCATCAATGCACAGTAGTGTAGAGTACAAGTGTGCATGTGTGTGCGCCTGTCGAGGTGACAGTTGCGCATTGATGCACAACTGTTTCGCAGACAACTATCCATTAGTGCACATCTGTGCAAATAACAGGCGCGCACATGTGCGCACCTGTGTGGCTGAAAGTCGCACACTAGAGGCGAAGCTAAGGGTGTTTGAAATTTTGAATTTTTTTATGTTTTTGATGAATGATGAGTGTTGACCAAGTGCTTTTGTGTGGATGTAGTTGATCATATTGTGGCAGGAGAGAACTCTGCCAGTCCATTGGAGGGAGCGAGACTAGGAGCATCTCTGAGAGGCGGTGAGAGAGAAGCCATGCATTCGGAGACACTTGGCAGCCTGCGGGTTTCTCAAGTTCTTCGACTGTCCTTTGATATGGTCGCAGGAGTTCCTGCTACAATATCTGATAACTATGTGGAGCACTGATATGTAGTGCTTCATTGTTAGGGGACAATAGATGACACTCTCAAATGTGCAGGATGTGTAATTTTTTACGGGGCTCCCCTTCTGGGGGATGGCCCTGCCTATTGACCCCCAGCTGTCGGGGGATGTCAGATTGGTCGACTTGGCACGTCGCCATTGCTCGAGACCGAATCCGATGTTGGGTTTAGTTATTCGCATCGAGGAGATGGATGAGCTCTTGACTCATTGCATCGCCGCCGTGGTAGTGAGGATCTATGGATCCTTGGCGACTCAAAGGATCATGGGAGGTCAATTGAGGATTGTGGAGAGGGTCCTGGATGGTGACTATTTTGCCTGGGGGATGATGGTGCACTCCATGATGATGGGGCAGATTCATCGGTGTCGGACCACCGAATCTGGTGATTTTGTGTTTGGGTCGATCCTGGTGGCCTGGTTTCTGGAGAGGGTGCCCCTTTTGAGCCCGAGGATTTTGTTGACTCCTTCAGGGTCGCGAGAACCGTAATTGATGCGGTGGGCCCAGGTGTTGGTGCGTCGTGGGAGGGAGAGGGTGGCCATTACTTCAGAGCCATTGTGGACGTATCTGGCATCATATGACACGGGTGATACTATGGTATCCATACGATGGTATGGACTACCAGCACGACCCGGACATAGTGTTGCCTTCTGGGGAGGACTGGGACTAGAGAGGTATGTTTGTGTATTTATGTTTTGTGATTTTGATACTGTAGCATATGATTATGTATATATGGATGTTGACTCTACCTTTGGTGCTTATGTTTACATATGTGAGTCCCCGAGGCCGTGAGGCTGAGATGTTTAGGGAGTCGACTCGTCAGGGACCAGCGTGACCACCGCGGGTAGGACAGCGGCACAGGCAAGATGATGTTGGTGTTGGGCCAGCTCATGATCTGAGGGTGGGTCAGAGACGCAGGCTAGAGGACGTTGGTGTTGGATGAGCGTGTGAGCCATGGGAAAAGGCCGGAGGGGGGATGGAGAACCTTCGTCGACGGTTCGAGGAGGTTCTACAGGGTGTGTCAGAGGGCATGTGGGCCCACATCCAGGATGAGAGGGTCCTAGAGCAGTGTGTGGGTGTACCAATGGAGTGGCTGAACTTGATCCGCTGATAAGTTGTAGCGGGGGAAGCGATGACGGGTCGACTGCCCCCTGGACCTGGGGGGCCCCCAGCTGGTGGGGTGCCTCCAGCTAACAGAGGACCTGGGGGGGGATTTGGGGGCACCATGAGTGTCGGTTTTGTATTTGTCTAGGCTTGTGAGCCCATTTTGTACAGGGTAGTTGATACCACTTTTGTATAGGGTATGGGGTACCCATTTTGTATAGGGTAGTTGATACCCATTTTGTATAGGGTAGGGAGTACCCATTTTGTACGTATAGGGGTGAGGGGACTCACTAGCCTGCGGGTGATGTATATTTATATTTTGTAAACATTTATGACATTTTGGAGGATATATATATGTGTGTGTGTGTGTGGATACATATCATTGGATCTTTTTATGTCTACATGTGTTTATGTTTTTTATGGTTGATGATGTCTAATCTATATGTTGTGACCGATGTAAGATACTTATGTATATGTGATGATGTGTTGATGTGATAAATGTCACTCTAACACTAGGTTAGTCATATTATCTTCTATTTGATTAAATTGTCGTGGAATATGTGSRAATGTAATTGAATCAAAGTTTYGAGACAAGAGTCTAAKTTGCAGGTATTTGCGAAAGAGGMAAGGATYGAGGACATGATATACATTGTTGAGTTGCAGGATGACAAGCTGGGAATCTAATAAAACGC
>JZKD02S1672786.1:1081422-1091739 GCA_000966675.3 Picea glauca
CAATGACAATGTCGTATTCTTCTTGGTTGTTGGTGGTTGAGCCCAAACATGTCGCTAGAGTGGACAGTGCATGTGAGGGGGTATAGAGGGCCCAAGTGGYTGAAGCGACATTATGTGTCCARCGGCTAGCACMRTCAACATAACCAATGTGGTAGGTTGATGGAGGATRCATCTRTCAATAACACAAATGGTATATYAGACATCAGGAGTGGAGRCAAAAAAAAAGACTAAAAACTCTACAAATGTGTACAAAGAAAAAGCCTAAGGTAGAATGGCTAYKCTCAWGCATAAAACTTCTTTAAGTACAACCYRTTGACGRGTTATTTGAGAGGATAGCCTTCTGKAGAGGCCAGGATGTACRCACCTTTAGTSAGGCAATGYTGGACAATGTAGGGTCCATGCCATAATGATTCGAATTTCCCATGATTGAGAGTATCGTGGGCRATATCGTAGRCTAGGACRATATCTCCCTCGCTAAATGAAAGAAGGTTGACATGGCGGTCAAAGGTGGATTTGGACCATTTTTTAGTTGCCTCRTTGTTMTGTAATGAARATCGATGATCTTCATCCAGTGACTCTAAGGTCAGCAAGCRCTACTCGATTGGAGCAGTGTCARGTAATAGCTCGATGGCAGTGCGTAAYRTGGGAATTTCACACTYGATAAGGAGGGTGGCTTKGATCCCATGGAYGAGGTGGAATGGTGTAAAATCGRTGGCAGTTTTGACTRYCGTGCGATACACCCATAATGTTGRAAACAACATATGATGTTATTTGGTCTTATGTTTGTTGACAGTACRTTGTAGSATGGTTTTGAGGACTTTGTTGAYAGCCTCGACCTGTCCGTTGGACTGAGRTTAGTATCGAGAAGMAAACTCATGGGAGAAGCCTAACTTTGAGGAGAATTCTGTGAATATCTCATTCTCAAATTGTTTACCGTGATCGGATACTAATTGTMGTGGGACTCCAAAATGGGTAATGACGTGGYTGAAGAAAAAACGTGTTGYTGTGTYAGYGGTATTATTGAAGGTAGGCATGGCTTCGGCCCCTTTGSTAAAGTAATCGAYTGCCAAGACAATGTACTTGTGTCCATTACTGGATGGAAGATTGCAAGTCATGAAGTCTATGCCCCATTTGCAGAAGGGGTYGGTGGTGATSAYTGGATGTAGAAGARCGRGTGGCKCTCRTGMTTTGTTTWCATAGCTCTGGCATTTGTCGCATCKYTTGACAGCRTAGATGSAGTCATGAAACARTGTGGGCTAGAAGTATCATGCTCGAATAATTTTTTGGGTGGTGGACATACCTGAGAGRTGSCCACYGCWAKSGCCACTATGGAAATCATTCAAGACTCTGTCATCTTCGTCGATGGTTAGACATCRGAGAAGAATGGTGTCGACCCCACGTCGGTACAAGATGTCACCGATGACGAGGTATCCAGGGGCCTGATGGCRAATGCATCGACGATYGTCTCGAGAGAGATKAGACCCAAACTTATATGTCTGAAGGTACATGATAATTTCACCATACCAGGGGTCATCAGAGGGGATGAAGAAGAGGTGTTYGTCGAGAAAATCCGTATTGAYGRGTGAAKCTTTAGCGTCTAATGGAAACRTYGTAATGAGTTCGGGGAGAACGCGTGMTTTATTTMTTTTGGGAGTTGAGAACTYRAGGTTGTATTCCTRAAGGATRAAGATCCATCGGRAAAAWTTTCCATTAATMTATCGTCGACTAAGCAAGTAYTGTATGGAGTTGGAATCTACTACGACWTTGGTAGTTCMAAGCAGGATATAGTGGCGTAGTTTCTGAACTGCGAGGRCAAGTTTCTCATCATGATTGTATTTCAGGGGTGGTCCWRAAATATTTTTAYTGATGTAGTAAATGACATGTTCTCACCTGTCATCCCCTAGTTGGAYGAGGAATCCTKCTACTGAGAYGRYTGAGGCTGACAYGTAGAGGATGTAGTCGCGATCGTWTTYTGGAKGACTAATCAAAGGGGAATTGGATAGGTCCKCTTTTAAATCATCAAAGGYRGTTTGACCATGTTCATCCCATCGAAATGGGATATCATGGYCCAGTAGGCAGAGGAAACCATGTGCGYGGGTGGCGTAATCGGGGACAAAGMAATGTAAAAAGTTAGCTTTGCCTTGTAGGCTCTGCAGTTGGCTAAAATTCCTAGYTGGTGTAATTTCTATGATAGCTTGGACCTTGAGGGGGTCCACCATGATGCCRTGTTGGGAGATAATGAACCCAAGAAGGCGTMTRGCGGTGAMSCAAAATACACACTTGAGGGGGTTCAMGMAGATATTGTAYTGGCGACATCRTTAAAAAATGATGCGTAAGTCRTCTAAATTTTGAGTTCATTTCTTGGATTGAGYAGTGAAGTTGTCCAAATAAGMGAGGATGATGCAAGMAAYATCATCGAAAACATAAGTCATGGCTCATTGAAATGTAGCACYTGTGTTTTTTAGTCCAAAAGGCATGACAYGATAAGCAAMAGTACCCCATGGCTTAGTAAAAGTGGTTTTATACTAATCTGTTGGATGGATTTRGATTTGATTGTAGCCGGAGAACCCATCCATGAAGSACAAATCCTCATGGTCGGCACARACATTGATARTTTGGTCAATGAAAGGGGTTGGAAAGTTGTCTTTGRGACAAGCATGGTAGAGATCGTGAAAGTCGRTACAGAYGCGAMTAGTGCCYTGTTTTTTGTTAATGGGGACGGGGTTGGAAACCCATGAGGTATACGCAATGGGGTAAATGAACCCARCAGCGCGTAACTTGTCGATTTTKGCTTTGATAGCTGCAGCTTTGGATSGGTGAAGTGGGCGTTGTTTTTGACAAACTGGGGTGACATCTGGTCAAGAGWCARTGCGATGTTCWACTATAGAAGGATCKAGGTCGGGCATCTCCATATATGACCAGGCAAAAATATATCGGTATTCCTSAAAGAGAGCTTTGTAAGCTGTGAGTTCCTCATGGGAGCATGCGGCGCCAATGGTGATTTCTTCTACGATTCTCGGTTTGATSGAAATGTYGATTTTGACAGTGGGGGAGATATTGGTCATGTTGCCTTCCTAAAAAGCATYGGGGGTAGGGATAGGGTTGTTGAACTAGTCTATATTCCMTTAAGGAMTAAAATCCTTGGTTTTGATTGCACATACGGAGGCTTGGCTAGGAGGGTCAAAGRCTTCCTGTGAGAAAAAAAGTGCTCARTGATGGAGTGCATTCCATGGGAAATAGGGGGTAGTGAGTTCCTCCAGGATATCTTCRTYGCAGTGGAAAATGYGAGAATACARGGGATCCGGGGAGGTGACACGGSTGACTGTCAAAGTGTGATTGTCATCAAGTGGCGAAGAYGTAGAGGAGATATCGCATATAGGGTGTGATGGCTCGCTTGACATAAACCAGATGTTCAGACACTRTGGGTGATAAACTATGGTAGGGGGCAAGATTTCCTATGGKAAATGAACTGGAGAATTGGGARKATTTGGGGGAATATCCTCATACAGTCTATCTATGAACCATGGAGGGGTGGGAAGTGACTCAAGTTCAGGGGAGGTGATTTTGATAGTATATAGAGAGGGMARRACCAGTGGTGAGGTGGTCAAATGTGGTTGAWTAGGGGTTGAATGATGACCTCGGTATGCCACAATAAAAGGACAYYGGTATGTGGAGTGAGAAAGTGAGTCACAGAGAGTGCAAGGGCATCTCATCCATTCAGAGACTGAGGAAGAGACGTAATGAATGTCAGTGACGTGAGTACCAGAAATTGGTGGTGGAGAAGGCTCTTRCTGAAAGGTTTACCRTATTRTCGCTAGCGTTTGGAAGAAACTGAGGTAGAGTTGGGCAATGATGAGTGTAKTGGCCATATTTTGAACAGATGGCACAAGYRAATTTGGTTCRYAGCCCTTTATTTCYAGTAATGGAGGAYGATGYAGTAGTACTAGATGTGCTTGGTGAAGCGGTGAGCGATGTGGTTGCTCGAGGGAGTTGGATCAGATTGTGTAACTCGCGAAGAGAAGGACATCTATTAGTRGGGTGTCCCTCTCTTTCRCATAGTGCGCAAGGAGGTTGAACTCAGGGAGGAAGTGGAGTTGTGGGATCTTTCTTCTTMTGTCTWCCCCCYGGTCGTGGTAGTGGTGCTGGCAATTGGAGGTGAGGGTGGTGCRRGCRGATCCTGTACTGGAATCTGCATYRAKATTCCCTYTGACTGAGTAGGGAGAGRTGGTTGAGGAACCATTGCRGGTGGGTSTAGATACCATACAGGGATGGAAAGCACCATSTTGGGAAGGGTAAGCGTCGCAACTACCTGAAATGMTTGAACTCCAGGTGGGGGGTAKAAGAAGGGAATTTTAGTAATGGYTGGAGGGATTGTCTCCCAAACCGTAATTTTCCCCTGGGAGAGGGGGAAATCAAGGACAYGTGGTGCAGTAGGGTTMTCAAGGAATKCCTGAGGTAATATTTCTTCAACTGGTGGGACGTCGTGGTTTGGAGAGGCCTCAATGGGAGGGGTGGTGTCTTCGGTGTTGGTCCCATTAGAAGATAYGACACACACTTTTGTTGAAGGGTGTATGAGAGGTGGTGCTCCATGGTATTCCCCCGGMAAGKATGGGTCTTTGAAAACTTTGGGGCCCRTGTCAATGAGCGAATAAGMATCTRAGCTAGTGCGGACAAGAGGCAAGACRTTATCGATGTTGGCAGAGTGGTTAGGCTCATAATGTGTAATTTGGTYGATGRTGACGATTTTCCCRTTGTGGCGGAACATCATCGTTTRAAACACAGAAGAGGCYACTGCCTTAACAGTGTACATRTAGCTAYGTCCAAACAAGATATTGTAATCRAGCGGAGTGTCGATAACCTCAATGTCRATGAGGATGGTTTTTCCCYCAAGTTCRAYGGGGACATTTTGGAAGATCCCTTCAGGGGAGGATGGTCRACCATCATAGGCTCTCAAGGTGATGGMAGATGGTACTAGCTCAGGGGCGCCAAGTTTTTTCCATATAGTTTTGGACATGATGCATGTGGATGCACCTTCATCGATGATACACCGATGAACCATGATATTCAGAATATTGACTGGTATCTGGAAAGCTACTAGAGCGGGGAGACGCGGTTCTCCGCTATCTAGATCAAATGTCATGAGTCTAGTACCAACTGGATCGACTACCCCTAATGTGGAGAGTAAATATTTGTGTTGAGTTGGACATGTTTGGAGGACCTCCAATACAGACATGGTTGCAAAAGAATGTGCCAATTCATCGACCAGACTGTAATTGTGTGTTTCCCTAGCCTAAGGGTTATTGACATTTCGTCGTAATGGGATGCGAGGGATATGAATGGTAGGTTCAGTATTAGGGTGTGGAATCATCAAGGGTTGTCTTATTGTAGTTGGAGCCGCTTCCGAGGTGGTTGGAGTAGATTCAGGGGGTGCGTTGTATTGACGATCGCGCGTTTGTAGAAGAATTTCTTCTTCGCTAGTGAGGAGGATATTGTGATCCGCCGGATTTCCAGGGTGGATGGGCCTTGGGTTTTGATATTGCCCCATTTGTGGTGGGTCAGGGTGTACCTCTTGTTGGGTGTTCACACCTTGTTGTGGGATAGGGTTTTTCAATACGGTCAAGGGTGGCTATTGCAAGTATTGTTGTGGGGCCTGCTGAGGAGCAGGCGACATTGGAGGACACGACATGTATTCTTTCATCCATTTGAAGTCGGTAATTTGGGGATAATGGTGAGTATAATGTCCATATTCACCGCAAAGAGCGCAAGGGAAGTTCGTTTGGAGGTTTTTTTTCTTCTTCTTCCCTTGGCCTTTGTTGTTATTGTCCCCTTGGGAGTTCTGCTTACCTTGATTTTGGTTTCCCCTAGTAGGTTGGTTTTGTTGGGGGTTATTTCCACCCGGTCCTGGGTTATTATTGTTTCGGTTTTTTCTTTTCTTCTTGGCATTATTCAACTGATGGATCGGATTTTTCGTATTCAAATGCTCGAAAGTATGAATTTGTTGAATGGGAGAGGATTGATCAAAGTTAACATCAGCATGTGGTTGTCCATGTGGAGGAGCAACTGGCTGTGGAGGACCAGGAAACGAAAAATATGGATTGTTTTATGACAAAGATCCATAGGGCGCATAGAAAGTTGAAGCGCTTTCACTAGTGCCCAAGTTATATGATGAGGTAGAAGGGGAACCTGAACTTGGTTGAGAGGTCGGGTGCATCATGGGTGCCAGAAAGGGTCCACTCATGGGTGGGGGGGGAGCAACAGGATATGGTTGTTGGTAAGGGGGAGGAGGGTAATAAGATGGCCCTCCATATGGTTGTGGATATTGAGGTGCGCCATACATGGGTGGTGGTTGGTTGTACGGGTTATGGTGTGTTGTGGTACCAATCAACCCATCTACAGCGTGAGACATTCCAGGTTTGTTCTGGGCAAATGGTACGGGTTTGGGTGCATCGAGTAATACTGTGTATAAGTAACCCGACTGAGCATAAATGATGTCGAACTATTGGGACTTGTTGATGGCTTCTTCTTCAGATTAGGGGAAGGTGGATGCTACATATTTGGCAAGTATAGAGATGAGTGATTTTAGAAACCAATCGAGACGTTGTTCTTTGGTGGTTTTTGCTTTACATAAACTACGTCGTCAATGCCATTCGTGGATGTGGTCGAGAATATGCATAGTTGAGGTTTGTTTGCACTCGGAGAGCAGTTCTAAACCAGTGTCATGACCAACTAGTAGTTGGAAAAAGGCCAAAAAGGCTTTGGCCAAGGATTCAAAAGTCACATGGGACCCTGATTTTTCGTCCACATACCATTTGGTTGATGGACCAGTGAGTATTATTTGAAATAAAATTAAGTGGATGGATTCATCCATGATGTTGTTTGAAGAGCACCATAAGTGGAAGGTCATAACATGGTTAGCGAGATCTTTCCCTGGTTTCCTTCAAATTTTGGAATATCTGAAGGTAGTTTGGTAGGCATATTGGGCCATGTGGGGTCATGTAAAATGGGATCATTCATGAGTTTAGTCAAATCATGAATGTTGAGAGACACCAATTATCGAATAAGGGGATTTGGGGGAGGATATAATTCCAGCCATTGTGTGAGTAGGTAGTGGACCTGGCCCTTGGGAGAGATTTGGTGGGGTTGTACTTCTTCCTTGAGAAGAAGTTTGTCCACCACCTCCTTGTAAAGGAGAGATAGTGGATGGGTGTCCTTGGGAATTGAACCCAAGCAAAGTGGAACCAAGTAAAGTTGATCCCAAAATAGTGGCACTCACGAGGGTGTGAGATGGTTGAATCGGTGAGTCGACAATACTAGGAACTCCTCCTAGAATAGGAGGGAGATTTTGCAAGCGTCTGGAACGACGGGGATTCTGTGGGTCCCCTATGATGTCCGACTAAAAAAGTGAATGTGTGCAAATCGTGGTGAGAGCAATAAATGAATAAGAGACTTGTTTTATTTGGACATTCACAAGATAATATAACTCACAATTGCATGTAATCAAATGAGCATCATACATAAATCAACTGTAAATAAGCATACATGTGGGTAGGTGGATTTTGTCCACGTGGGGGAACAAAATAAAACAAATGCTTGCGTCCTAAAAGGCGTATCGTCCTTCCTCCCAAAAAGCATTGGACCTTCCAAGAGCACTCAACAGTGGGGTTTGAAGCCACCAAAAGAGGAACTAGTGAAGGATTAAATAATCAGTTATAATGAGGGGTAGAAGGTGCATATCCCGAAAGAGTTGGCGATATTTCCCAATAGCCACACAAAATTTGATCAAGGTGCAATTGCAACACACAATTTGGTCACTAGGTACCTCAGTCAAAGTGCGACATTTAGATTTATGGCCTCAGAAATTGGTCACGGGCTGGATCCCTTCCAAGAGTTGGGTGACTCAAGGGGGGATGCACAGAATAACTGGACCTCGGCCTTCAACCCTTCACAAGTATCTCCCTACCTTATGGTGTAGGAACACTTGACTTGGAGGATTTGAAAGATCCTTATTTGTCAAATTCTAATGTTTGAAAATGTGAGAACCAAATAACGGGGGGTTTTTGGATGCCTACCCCCGAGATCCTACCTAGACTAAAAAAAATCTTTTGGCACCTCCTATGGAGGAAAACTTAGTGAGTTTTTAGAAAAAATTTAGGTGTGGTGGGCTGAGAGATTGGGGGTGTGAACCATTCACGTTTGAATTAAGTGGGTGTGGATAATTTCTCAAGAAATAGTGGGACATTTCGGAATTCCTTTGGAGAAAACCTACTTCAACCTCCACAATTCAAGATGGAAATTATGTGAGTGAGGAGTGATTTTGTGTGTGAGCAAGTGAAAGAGTGTGCCAAATTTTAATAAGTTAGGTGTGAATTTGCAACATGTGGACTTCATGTGGTCCTTACAAATCTTTGTTACCTAGCTTACTAAGTGTCATTGGTACAACCTTGCGGAATTTTAAAATCCCTAAAGACCTAGCATGTGGACATATGGGTCCTTACTAATCCTTTAAACTCCCTAAATGTTGTTTACACCAAGAAAGCTTTAAAAACTATCCTAGATTGCAAGCATGTGGGCATGTATGGGCCCGTTACTTTGATCTTTAAACTTCCCTAGTGATGTAAACTAAGAAAGCAAATTCAAGAAACTATCATAAGTTTGCAACATGTGGGCATGTATGGGCCCTTACAACTTTAAGATAATTTCAAAAAGAAACTAAGAGGAGCCCTAGGGGGGATTTTTCCTCTCCTAAATAGTTTTTGTTAAGGGAGATGAAATGTCCCTTTAACCACCTTTTTGATTCTCAAGATCGCTCTATGGTGCGAGAGAAGAGCATACTCAATGATCAAAGTTAATTTTTGGTTCCAATGTAAGTGTTTTTATATGTGATAGCAATAATCTCAACTTAAATTTTACAAACCAAACAAGCCATCCATGTGGCAACCAAAGTAAAAGAGGAGAATATTTGGTTCTTTTTACCCCCTAAGTGCCTATGTTTAGCTAACCTTTCATATGGGAAAGGAGTCTAAGTGGAGTGCATGGGCATTACAAATTGCATGAAAGCAAGAATTTGAAGGCTAGGGGCCCTCAAATCATCACAAAAACCCTTACAATTTTGAAAATCTGGAAATGTGCGCAGGTTACAATTCTGACAGAGGCGCAGTGGGCGCACAGTGTGCAGAGAAAAGAATCCTGTGGAGCGCACAGTGCGTGTCTGTAGGTTGGAATATCTGCTCAATTTCCGATACGCGTCGGGGGGAAAATTCTCGAGTGAAATTCTCCTCCTCCAACTCAAAATTTGGCTTTTGACACGTAAGGCTAGGTCGGTTTTGCTACCTGCAAGACAAATTGATTAAAAACAAGTGCTATATAAACCCAAATAGGGTGGAATTTGATACCTTGTCCCCAGTATCATCGCCAATCTGTTGTGCATGTTTCGTCACTTGGGTGAGCAAAACAATGGCACTTGCATGCCTAGTTGGGCTTGATAGACAAGACATAAGTTCGTGAGTGGGTTAAACAAGCCAAACATATGTAATAAACAAATAAACAAACTAAAACAACTAAGGAAACTAAAAACTAGAATGCATAAGAAACTTAGAACCATATACAATCAACCAGTGACCAAGATTATGCCACCAATGGATAACTATATTAGTTGGCAAAACACCGTAGAGAAAAATGAGGACTTATCAGTCCCCTCTTCCTCTTTGGGAGGGCTCTTAAGTTCCCTAATGGAGAGCTCTTCTTACAATGAAGAAAAATGGCAAATGATGAAGAAAATCAATGCATATTCCCTCAAGAGGTGAGTGGAATGGCCTATCGCAATTATGCTTGAATACTCCAAGGAGAAAAGAGGATTCTCAAGGGAGGATTGAGGCAGCATAACAATATTATGAATATATTGGTTTCTTAGTGCACCCATGGCTTCCATTTATAGCATTTCTTCAAGGAAAAATTCAACTGGTTCTTGGTGTGAACAAGGGGCCTTTTAGGGCACACTTTGGTCCTTGACCAGCCCCCCATTCGGATTTCGGTTAGATATGGAGGTCAAATCAAGTTGGGATTTGGTCCATAAGTGGTTGGGGGGTTGACACGAACCATAAATGTGTCGTTCACAGGAGTGCATGGCTTTTCTCGTACACAGTCACGCATTTGGCACATTGTGCGCTCTACGGGCTTTGTTGACCCGTGCACTGTGCACGTGTTTCCTTTAGTGAGTTTGTGCATGTCAATTTTTGCCCAATTGTATAGTTTTTTCCTTTTGAAATGCATTTTGGTGTTGCAGGTGAACTAATTGTTGTTGGCATTGTTGTATTTCTG
>JZKD02S1672786.1:1091749-1118021 GCA_000966675.3 Picea glauca
AATAATTTGAAATTCCTTTAAAATAAACAAAGTATGTTTATTACTATTTCTATTAAAATTACAACTTATTAATTTGGTTGGCCATTAACTTGAAAGGATAATATTTTGTATTAAAATTACAACTTATTAATTTGGTTGGCCATTAACTTTTAACATTGTAAAAGAATTGAAACGATGAAGGCCTTTCAAGGAATGCGAGTCGAGACCTAATGCCCCAGGTCATACCCTGCAACGACAAGAGGGCGGTTTAGTCTCAAAGTTCCCTCAGATGGAACTAAACCCCAAAGGCCCCTCCAATTCTGGATTTCTCACTTACATTTGCGCACAGCGCACACTGGTTTTTCAGTTTTAGGTTTTTCTTCATCATTATCATTGATGGTGAAACAATGGTTAACTGACCAGTTATTTTTCATATTACAGTCGGCACAAGCTGAAGGATTTTGGCTACTTTAAACAACATTTGTTCCGAAAATATATTTTGTGCATGTATTATATATAGAGAGACAATATTTCCTTGACAACAGGTTAAGGATTCAGAGGAACCGACAAGATTTCTTTTGATCACGGGTTAGGGATTCAGAGGAATTCGTTATGGAAAAAGCATTGTTGAACTAGCCAGAAGCAATTTTTATTTGTTTATTGTTTTTCGTGAGAGATTCTCAGAAATGTTATGGACTGTTAAATCGATATTTGACTCCTTCCATGCTAATTGCGTTATAATATCTATCAATGCTTTCTATGAACACTAACTAGCTGTGTCTGAGTACGAGAGCATGCAATGGTTTTCGTTTTTTTAAGTTTCTGCTATTATTAATTACTGGTTTGGTGCAGTCATTCACGACTCAGCTTTTTTATTAATCAGGAAAAATCCTCTGTTTTTTTTTATGTAACAGTAACAGATGCCTAATATAGTTTTGTAATTCAACTTAGATCAGGGCATAATAAGATTGAACAGCTCATATACTGTTTTTCTTGTTTCCTTTTCCAGTAACCTAATAGAATTCAGATTTGTTGGTTTTCATAGATTTATTATATAATACAGTTCAAACCTCAGTCTTTCTGTTTATATACTTTACTGTAACTATTAATACTAAGAAATCTTCCAGTGCAAAGAAATTTTTATATCGATTTATAGTTTAAACCTAATGGTTTTTATTCCTCCTTTTAAAAATTCTAAACTTTATTTAGGTATCTCGTTCGTAGTTAAACATTTGAGAGTGACTAAGCTACCACACAGTTAATAATTTTAATAAATGTGAATGAATATATTTTATGTACTGGTGTTGATCATAATTAATTAAGAAAGAAATGGGCATTCAAATTTTCATAACAATTAGAGTGATTAATTTCATTCTTATAACCTCAAATTTTCCTTCTTAGTAACTTTTGATGATACACATGCTTCTGTTTTTTCAAAATATTTCATATCTTCCACATTCTGATTAAAAGCTTTCAGCATGATTTGATACAATTTGTTTTAAGAGTTGTTTAGTTACTTTAATCTTTGCAAAGTAAGGACTCACAGTGTCTTCGGCATACAATAGAGCTCTGTAAAAATTATAAAATCATACAAGTTTTTTTAAATGAACTCACAGCTTAAATTGTTGATGACAGAGCTCTGCATGCTTAGAACGTCGATGAAAGAACTCTGTACAGTGTGGAGTAAGCACTGTGGCCACCGGCCTGACCCCGCCAGGAATGTAATTTTCAAGTGCTATGATTTGAGTTGAAAATCTGCATTTCCATTACAATGAAAGGCCTTCCTTCAATCGTTGGCGCAGCTGCTCCATTATTCCCACGCCCCACTGCAGTTTGGGACATCCAGAGGCCTTAAGCATCACCAACGACCTCAAATATTCAACACCTTCGAGCTCTTCTAACTCAAAGCAGTTACTAACATCCAGTTTTCGAAGCTTTGTCAGAAGTGCCAACCCCTGTATGCTCTTCAGATTGGCACAGTAAAAAGCATTCAGCCACTCCAAAGATTCAGATATACCTGGGATTTCTTCTAACTCAAAGCATCTTCCCACATTTAGCACTTGAAGTCTTCTGAGATGCGCCAAGCCCCGTATTTTCCTTAATGCACTACAATTCCACAACACTACTTTTATTAGTGTTGTTGGCAATGCTCCAACCTCCACCAGATCATTACAAAACCTGATTTCCAGATGGTGAAGGTTGGGACAAATCCCTTCTGGAAATGATATCTCCAATATTCTTATTTTTCGAAGCTTTAAGTATTTGAGACTCGACAATCTTCGGCGTTCCGAATCTGTTAATGTTTCTCTTTCCCCTCCATCTTTTCTGAATGGCAGTTCACTTAACGGGCATTCGTCTATCTCTAACCGCTCAAGGTTGTCCATCTGAAGGACACATGCTGGTAAGCACTCAACACCTGACTGATTAATACTCAACTCTGTCAACTGAGTCAACTGTCCAATGGAATTGGGCAAACATTTCAAGTGGGAGCAATTTAAAAGCACTAATTCCTGTAAGCTCCTTAGGTCACCAATCGAATCGGGCAGACATTTCAATTGCTTGAGAGATTGGATCCACAATGCCTTCAAGCTCTTTAGGCAACCAATGGAATCGGGCAAACGTTTCAATTGCGAGCTCAAAAGCTCCAATCGCTGTAAGCTCCTTAAGTAACCCAGGGAAGGCGGCAGCATTTCCAACAATTGGCTGTCTAAAATCAGAACTTCCAAGTGAATTAGCTCTCCTATAGCACTGGGCAATTCTGTTAACCTTGTAGTGATCAAAATTAATTCTTTCAATAACCGGTTGTGTTCAACTTGAGGAGGCAATACTTGAATCTTCGAACAACCTGAGATCTCTAAGCACTCAATTGTGCTTATCTTTCCAAAAGTTTCAGTAGAGACGGTCAACTTGTAACATTTGTTCAAATACAAATGTTGAAGTTGCACTAAATTCCCGAAGGAATTTGGAAGCATCTGCAAATTTATGCACTCGAAAAATTCAATATGTTCGAGTTTCGTCAAGTTGCCAAAGGAATCGGGCAGCGACTTCATTTGTGTACATCTCTTTATCTCCAAGTGTTTCAGGCATCGCAAATGACAGAATTCATCAGGCAATGTTTCCAGATCTCCTTGGTCAAAGACAAATTTTTCGAGGTGCTTCAGCTTCCCTATGGACTTTGGTATCTTTAAAAGGGGAGCAGCAATTATATTCAACTCCCTCAGCTGCAAAGGTGCCTGCAATGTTCACAAAATTTCCAAAGTGGGTTTGACACCCAGGATGTCAACTGTGCTTGCCAGGTGCAAAGACAGAATATTCAAGAGCGATCTTTACATCACAAGGGTAAAACAAACCCAACCTTATGTCAAGAAATTACTACACACCTGAAAATTACGTTCTCCCCAAAGTTTTTTCAATCTGCTTCCCTCCACCTGTAAAACCCTTAAACTCTCCACTGGAATCCAGCGAGGCAGGGAATAGTACGGACAGCTATACCAGCACAGCCATATGAGATTTGGTGACTGAACACTGCTGAATATGCTTTGATCCAAACAATCACCTTCAGCGCGAACCAGCTCCAACCTGCTTATAGAAAGTAAACGATTGCCCAGCGCTAGAATGTTTTCAAACGGCTGGCCAGATCTTCGTTGAACCATGTTAATTCCACGCACCTAAATTGCTATGAGTTAGACAGAATGTTGACATCCTTGCAAAGTTTTAGAATTCAAAACTTTGACTGGAAAAATTTTCAGAACACGACACTATTTTGAAAGATGGTCTAAATTTAAAAATACGTACATGTGATCGGCCGGACAGATGAAGAAGGTTGTCAGTTGGGCGCCAAAGCCGATTGGGACATTCGGAGGGCTCCTTTTCCGCCATATCTCTGCCTAGGTCTCTTAGGTGGTCGTGCATTTTTATACAGTTTTCACTGTCTACCTCAACAAGGCACTTGTTCTCTAGATTCCGAAAACTCAACCATCCTTCCCAGCCAGATCCGTCCCATATTCTTATGGCGGTATCCTTGTCTTCTCCTATGAAGAAACAGGCAATGTCTAAGAATATCTGCTTCTCCTCTACATCGAGAGAGTCGTAGCTAATCTTAAGTTTGCTTTGTATATCGCCCGGAAGTATTTTGGAGATCTTGGACAATTGAGCTGTCCAATAGGTCAAATCGTTTCCACGCAGTTGCGCCCCGTTCACTGTGAGAGATAACGGCAATCCACCGCATGCACCTACAAACTTTTTAACCAATCCCTCAAATCCTGCAACTGGATGACGCCGGCCGAAGGCATGCAAGCAGAAAAGCTCTTGGGAGTGTTGTTGATTGAGACATGCTAACCTATAAATAGATGACTCTGTAATATCCGAGTTCATAAGAACCTGCTTATCGCGAGATGTAACTAAAATTAAGCTACTGGAATGAAGGACATCCTTAGCTGGTAAGAGTAATGCATCCAGCTGCTCAGCACGATCCACATTATCTAAAATTATGAGAGCCTCTCTAGATAAAAGGTACCTTTTCAGCTTCTCTTTACCTTCATCTGTGCTGCGTATTTGCTCATTCAATGAAGTCAAGTCTTTAAGAAGGTCACTCTGCAAGGAATTTAAAGGTTTTTCTCTGATATCAAATAAAAAGGAAGAATGCTTGTAATTTGACCTCTCACGGTTAAATATTTCTTTGGCTAGGGTGGTTTTGCCAACCCCACCAAGGCCCACAATTCCTATAACTCTAGCCTCCCCGCTTTGCTGCTCTAGTGACACTATCCTTCGGAGATCTTCTACATTTTCATCCAAACCTATTGGATATTTGGACACATGCAGGGGTGTTCTTCTAACTTTTTTCAACACTCCGTCCACGACCTGTTCGAGGAGCTGCCCCTCGTCACTGAATAATATTCAGAGTAAAATTACTTGTCAGAAATGCCTACATAAAGTCGCATATATCTATCATTCCAACAAATTAAAGCTAAGAGTAACAGGGGAATTGAAGGTCTCACCCATTATACGTCTCCAGGTGGAAACCGCTTATATCTGCAACCTCTGAAAGTGCATTCCTCCATTTAGCAATAGTGTCGGAGTCGTATCGTCGCTTCTGTTGTTGGGATTGAAAGTCAAAAGTTGTCTTCTCTTCGAGCATGCGCAGGGCTTGAGCATACACTCCATTTGTTCCCAGCGTCCACCGAAGTTCTGAAGGCTTGACACCGTAGAAGACGGGAATAATTGTTGACCCGGACTCCAACATGTGTAGCAGTTCATTGAGACACCAATCCGATTCCGCATATGTAGGGGAGAAAATTGCTATATGGACGGAGGCTGTTCGAATGGCGCCTTCAATCTGTGGAGGTATCTTCTCTCCTCTCTGCATTTCCTCGTGGTCGTGGAATACTCGCAGTCGGTGTGCGCTAAGGCGATGGTAGAGAGCCGTGGCCAACGTTTTCTTGACATCAGGGCCACGGTGATTGATAAATACATCGTAGACATAGTTATTGTTGCCGCCATATGCTGTGGAGGCGGAGGCGGAGGCGGAGGCCGAGGCCGAGTCGAAGCAGGATGCCATGGTATACACTGTAATAATTAAAATAGAGAGTAAGATGAAGATGAAAGAGGTATGCTAGAGATTGGGATTAACCTTAATTTTTTCGTCGTCCTGATCGTCTAGTTGATCTCCCAAGTGCGGTGCATCCAAGTTAGCTTTGCTTCTCAGACAATCGGTTGAAAACAAAACCTAAATGTTCGCTTCCAAGTTACCTTTTCTTCTCACAGTCGGTTGAAAACAGAACCGAAATGATCTTCGCATATATATAACCAAGGTGGATGAAGTAAAATCCCTAATTTCAACATCAGAGCTTCTTGTCACCGACCACCGACCTCGCATGCCGTGCAGGGTTTAGCTGGCAAAAGATTATTCTTTTTCACTCTGGTTAGACAACATAAAGAAATGTTACGACAGCTTTAAGTACTGAGATGCCATCTTAATTAAAGTGTTGTAGCATCATAACACTATATTAAAGCGGCGAAGAAAACAGAATATTGAAAAGTTTTATTTCACTATTTTTTTTTTATTGGTGTGAGAGAATGGTCAATAAAATTCAAAAGTAAATATTATAAAACATTTTTCAAGTATATATAAAAATAAAAGATTTGTATAATTTTTGAAATCTAAATATATATATAAAATATAAAACATAAATATATTTTTCTAGATGAATTTTAGAGTTTAATATATATATATTCTATTTAATTTAATCCTTCTTATATAATATTAAATGTATATTTGGAAAAATAGATCCATTATAAAAATTATAACGATAGTCACGTGATGTATATTTGGAAAAATAGATCGATTATGTAAAAAAATTATAACGAATGGAGGTTTACTAATGGAGGAGAGTCGCGAAAAAGTTTGAATGTTCATCGCTCTGCAACTCGGCGGGAACCGTGGAGGTTTGCTAATGGAGGAGAGTTGACTTTTCGTGTGACTGGGTTTGCCTAGCATGGGGTCTAACAGCTTGTTTTTGCCTTGTTTTGGGTTTCAGCAGGATTTTTTCTTTTTCTGGTTTGGTGGTGAGCTTTAGGAGTTTCTCCTTCGGTTTTTTAACCCTCTTTCGAGATCCTTCTCTGTCCTTAGTGAACCTCGAGAATGATTAAGGTGTCATTTACTTTTCTGCAATGGGGTCAGGATTTTATTTACTTTATTTGGAAACTGAACCGTTTTACCTTACTTTGCGTCTGTCGGGGTACAGGTTTAGTGGCTTTACACTTGTTTAGAGTGGTTTGTTACTTTTGACCTTCGGTGGTCGGAGCTTCCTTTGCACTTTTGTTCACTCTTGGCATTTATGCCTTGTTTTTTCCATTGACCTAGTGCTAAACAAGTGTTGGCTTCTTGGAATGGAGGTAAATGATGACTCTTGCGAAGACGTCACAACCTTTAATACACTGGAGGCTGAGCCAGAGTTTGGCAGAGGAGGGGTCTTATCAAAAACTCAGATTCTGTTGGTGTGATTTCAGGGGTTTCAAACCATACCTTTAAACAACGGACTTACTGCCCTGGATTAAATGTTTCTTCCCTGGGTACAAACCCTGGTTCCTTTCAGTCGCGCCCGCCCTTTCCTACCAATTTTCAGACTGTAACTTCCCCTGTGGTTACAAGCTCAGCTCCTTCTCTGCAAGGTCAGGAGATTGATTCACTTTTTTGTAGGAATGATAAGGGGGATGTCGTGACAAGTAGACATAAGGCTTCTTTAACTCAACCTCTGCATTCGGGTGTTCGAAAGAAAGTGTGGAAGGCGAATAAGAGAGTCAGAAGGATGGTGTTGGGGGCGAATGTGGGTCTCGAGGAGACCTGTAGACTAGCTTTGTGTGGGCTGGTAGGGACACTGTCTTATTCATATTAGGCAGCAATTCCCTTTTCTGACTGGATGACTCATACCTGGGTACCCCTCCTTGGGTATGCACCTAAACTCCTCTACCTCACCAAGGGTTGGATGGGGTTTATTTGCAAAAGCCCTAAGGATGCTACTCTCTTATTAAACAATTTTTGGAAATGGGAGGTAGCATTCTGATGTTGAAGCGGTGGAGGGTGGATTTTGACCCATTGACCGAGCATTTCCAACATAGGCACTTATGGGTCCTTCTGCCAAGCCTCCCAATACACTTCTAGAACGAGGGGGCATTGAAGGCGATTGGGGGTGCTTTGGGTCATTTTATCTCTTTGGATGAAACAACATTGGTTAATCCTGCCAGGAAAGTGGGGAGAATTCTTGTGGCAATCGATATCCATGAAGGTTTACCAAAGTTGTTGGATATCGAGTGGTGTGGTCGTCACATCAAGCAGAGGTTAGATTACCAGGGGATTCCCTTTAGATGCAGCTGGTGTCATTGTACTGGTCATCTTCGGTGTGACTGTAATGGCAAGTTGAATGACGAAAAATACGAAGACACCCTCTTACAGGAAGACCCACTGGATTACATGATGGACGTGGACTCCCTCGGCGATGTTAATATCCACTCTGAAACCGGAATTGGCTTTCGGGCAGAACCAGACTCCACACTTTCTAGGGAAGGCAGTACTTAATCATGAGTCACCTTCTGGGGCTTCCAGTTCCAAGGTTACTTCGGCGAAGGAGGGGAGAGAATTCGCCTGGTCTATAGGCCTAGGTATAGAACTTTCACCGTTAAAAACTCCAAGTGGTCGGAAAAAGAAGGCACAAAATCCAATTCAGTCTTCAAATTCCTTTCAACCATCCACTAACAATGGGCCTCTTAGAGCATTGAAAGCCCTGACGAGGGCTAAGTAATGTTGTTACTTTATTAAATGTCAGAGGGATTGGAGGCACCCTCAAAGTTGCCTCTGTTCGCCGACTTTTGGAACAGACTCACCCGGATATCATATTTTTTCAAGAAACGGTGGTTAATGCTCAGAGGGCAAGAGATTTTTTGCATATTTTCCGTCCCTCCTGGGTTTCAAGTTCAGTCAGCTCTATGGGAACTTCGGGGGGAGTTTTAATCACTTGGGACCCTTCTTTATATGTTTTGGATCCTTTTCTCATGGTTGGTGGTATTTTGTTAACAAGAAGACGCTTAATAACTAATCGAGAGCTAGCTCTGCTTAATTTATATGGCCCCTGCTCGGACATAATTCCTTTTTGGAAATCAGTCAAAAATAGTGGTATTTTATCTATTCCAAATTTGATCCTAGTGGGGGAATTTAAATATCATTCTTTCAGTTGAAGAGGCTTGGGGAGGTTCTGGTGGGATTGGAAGTATTGACGAATACTACAAAGATCTTTTTCAGTCCAATAATCTAATCGATATCAAACCGGAAAAATTGGTGCCTACTTGGAGGAATGGTCGAGTTGGTCAGGAGGCCATCGCTAGGAGATTAGACCGGATTTTGGTTTATGAAGATCTTCTATAAGAGGTTGGTCTCTACAGGTCTTGGGTTGAGTTCCCATTCATCTCGGACCATGCGCCAGTATTTTTTCAGATGGATTTACCCTCGGCTTACAAGATCTATCCTTTCACGTTCAATGCAGAGTGGCTCAATGATAAGGAGTTCGTCGATCTTGTTTATAAGACATGGAAAGATCCCAATTTGTTGATTGAAGGGGGCAAACAGAAACGACTGTTATGGAAATTATAGGTGTTCAAAAAGCAAACAAAAATCTGGAATAAAGAGAACCTTGCAAGGAAAAAAGGCAAATTGATTTCACTGGAGTCTGATATAAAGAATTATATTAGACAATTGGCAGGTGATCCAACTAACCAAGCAAACGTTTCTTCCATTAGACAGACTGAACAAGCTAGGAATGTGATTCTTCGAAGTGAAGAAGAACTCTGGCATATAAGTTTGCAAATCATAAGAGTATCATAAAACATATTTGGGAAATCAACTCAGGGAATGGTGTTTCGGTCAATGAGCAAGATGCATTAAAGATTGAAGCAGTCAACTATTTCAAGGAACTCTACAAGGCGCCATCCATCCCGAATACTAGTGATCAATGCAAGGTAATTGATCTCTTTCCTCATATGTTAGATGAAGAGGAGTCTAGCTCTTTGTATGCTCTGGTTACCTTGGAAGAATTGAAAGCAGTTCTTGTCCATTTTAAGAAGGAAAAGAGTCGGGGCCCGGACGGGTGGACAACTAAGTTTTTTATATTTTTCTTTGTTTTGATTAGGGAGGATCTCCTCACTATGGTCGAAGAATCAAGAAGGTTCGGTTCTATTGTGGGTGGCCTAAACTCAACGTTTTTTACTTTGATCCCAAAGACAAATAGTCCAAGAACCTTTAACGATTATCATCCTATCTCTCTTTGCAACCTGTGCTATAAGGTAATTTCTAAAATTATTGCCAATCGGTTAAAATCGATTCTGTCCAAGTCAATCTCCTTTGAACAGATGGGATTTTTAAAAGGAAAACGCATACAAGATGCCATCAACACATCCCATGAAAGCATCCACAACATTAAAAAGAAAAATTTAAAAGCTCTTGTTTTAAAGCTAGATTTAAGGAAAGCTTACGACTATATTGACTGGGATCATTTGCGACTGATTCTTCTAAAAGTCGGGATGGGTATCCAGATGACAAATTGGATTATGTCTTATGTAACATCATCGTCCTTTGATGTTTTAGTAAATGGGGAGCCTATTGATTTCTTCAAAAGCGAGAGAGGGGTTCGTCAAGGTTGTCCATTATCCCCCCTTCTCTTCATCCTAGTAATGAAGGGTCTTAGTTTATTGTTGAAGAAGTCCTTTGAGGAAGGATTTATTACAGGTATAAAAGTCTCAAGGTTGATTAAAATTTTGCATCTATTGTTCGTGGACAATGTCCTCATTATGTCTATGGCGAGTTTATTAGATTGGAGGGAGATTATCACCATCATTGACCTATTTTGTAGTGCCTTCAGTCTCACAGTGAATCAGGCAAAGTCCATTGTACATTTTGAAGGTCTCACTGAAGATGAATTGATTCCATTCAAATCTCCCATGCCTTACTCCTTTAGCGATCTATCCTTCGGTTTTAAATACCTGGGATATTTTATAAAGACAGGACCTCATCGTGCAGTTGATTGGGGTTGGCTTGTTTCAAAATTATCTAAGAAAATTGCAGGCTAGTATAATAGGTGGCTTTCATTAGGGGGAAGATACATCTCGATAAAATCAGTGTTGGAAGGCCAGCCTGTCTACTCGATGTCTATGGAATCTCTGCCTTGTTCTATCATAAACAAGATCCGCAAAGTGATGTTCCACTACTTATGGAATGGTTGTTTTGATTCTCATCAGTATCACTTATGCATATGGGAGATACTTTCAAGACCTAAAAGAAATAGGGGATGGGGGTTTCGTAATCTTTATCATTTCAATGTGGCTCTGAATATGATTTCTTTATGAAGGGTATTAACGCAGGGAAGTATTTGGCACCAGGTCACTATGGACAAATATCTTCATAATTCAACTCTTATTAATTGGATCAGAATGCCTTCTCATAACCTTAATTCAATCTCAAGGATGTGGTCCAGTCTAATTCGTACGCTTCCAGTTATGAACCATTGGCTCAGTTGGAGTTCTGGGGTAGGTCATCTTATCTCCATTGAGCGAGATAAGATTCTAGGTATTGGTGACAAGTCTTTTCTCAATGTGGAGCTCATTTCTCTTTTAAATAGGAAACATGTTTTCACATTAGCACAAGCCTCTAAATCGTGGGATCCTGTAACTCTCGTCAAGGTCTGGAGAAGCAGCGAAGAACTGGATTTAACAGGTATACACGTGATGGAGTGGAGCTCGTATATAGTTGAGTTGAACAGGGCAGGAGTCACACTCCACGGGGACAATATTGATTCACTTTTATGGTCTGGGGGCGACTTATCCGGAAATTTAAATGTCAAAAATTGCTATGAGGAAATTCTCTCAACTCATAATCTTTCGATCTAGCAAGGATGGAAGGTTAATATGTGGAATTGGCGTGTGCAATTGAAGGTTATTTTATTCTTCTGGTTGGCATCAGAGAATAGACTTTTAACTTGGGATATATTACAAAATAAAGGTTGGATCGGTCTAGGCATCTGTCTCCTATGCAAGCAACAAGCCGAAGATAATTCTCATATGTTTATTCATTGTTCCTTTTCTACTTCGGTCTGGGTAAATTGCGCGCATATCCTAAATCTAAATTTCACTTGGTCAATACAAACTCTTAATAATTGTATGGATGATTGGTATAAGATTAAGGCGTTATCAAAAAATCTCCCAGTTCTGTTATATTGGAATATATGGTTGGAGCGCAATAGATTGCTCTTTGAAGGGAAAACACCCTCTACCTGGGCAGTTATTCACAAGACTTTAGGTGCCCTCGGAAAAAATTCTATTGTATAAAAAATATAAAGTCTAAGATTGATCTCGATCAATCGGATAAGTGGATATGCAGTGGCCTTTTTTGATGGAGCTTCGGTGGCAGGGGGTACAAACTGTGGGGCAGGTGGTGCCATAAAATGCAGAGGTTCTACGGACTATAGGTGGTACTTCAATTGCGGAGCTGGAACAAATACTAAAACAGAGTTATTGGGAGTGTGGGCTATGCTTATCATTGCAAAGCAATTGGACATTCAATATATTTAGTTGCTGGGTGACTCCAAGGTGATAATTGATTAGCTCAATCAAAAAGGAAATCTCCAAGCCATTAATATTGAAGGTTGGAAAGGCAAAATCAGGGACCTGGTTTCCTCCTTCCGTGGTATCTATTTCAGCACATTTTCAGGGAGTCAAATGAGGAGGCAGATATGCTATCAAATCAAGCACTTTCGACAACAAGTGGAAGACTTTTTTACTCCTCTTGGGATGGAGAAACAGCTGGAACAGTTCATCATATTGATATATTTTAACTTCTTCCTACGCTTTCTCTTGGTTTTTGAATTTTGTGTCTTAGTTTCAATGGGCACTTTGAAGGAGCAAGGAGATACTATGTTACATTCAGTTTGGAGATGACTTTTAACTTCTGTAAGGTATTGTGAATAGTTTTTTTTTTGTTGACAACTCTGTGGGGGCATGCTGGACAGATTTAGTCTACTATGAACTAAGGACTGTGATGATGTAAAAAATTATATCCTAATATAATTTGTGCAAATTTTCTATTGGAAAAAAAAATAAAATAGATCCATTATGTAAAATTCAAATTAAAAATTTGAAGTCTGGATGTGAAATGGTATAGATATTAACAACGTTATCTATAATAGATTGATTGAATTAAAAAAAAATGGTGGAGGTTAATTTTAAGGATTGTTATAGCAAGATTTGCCTCACCATTGCTATCTTGCACAGAGGGCCTTTTTCCATTTCCCTATGCAGACTTATCAACCCCTTTTTGATAAATCCAGAGCCAAAAATATATATTTTTCCACATATACGCTCCCTAACTGCTTTGCAAGATGCATATACGCTTGATGCTCCACTACAGCTCGCGTATATCAAGATTTGTGCCAGAAAATACAAAAGGAGGTCGAGTTTCCATGTCACGACAAAATATCTATGATCTTTGGCCTTCCATGTACTGGAAACATTCCGACTTGGCCCTTCAATTGCATTCTGGAGGCTATAAGAGAGCAATTTCGAGCTATGGAAAAAGGAGAGAAAGCATTCAACTTTAAGAGCAAAGTTACTCTGGAGAAATTACTTCATATTGAGTATGCATCCCTTTGTCCCTCAAGTCTGAACACAGTGTTTAGCCCCCAAGCTATTCCCTTATTGTCAAGAGGATCTCATTATCTCTTTGTTATGAGCTTGCCTTTGGTGGAGGATTGAAGTGGTGGAGACCCAGTTGGAAGGAACTTGGTTTCTTGGTTTCGAACCGTGTCGACACGGAAGTCTGTAATGTTGATACTTCTATTAATCAATTATTAATAGAAATACTCCTTTCCCGTCCTATCGATATCTTGCAAATATATGATTATTATCCATGGGCATGTTTGTAATGTTTATTAATGGATTGTACTATCTGATGTGCTAACTCATTTTATATACTGTCACTATATACTTGCATCGTTTGTTTGTTGAGAACTTCTTGCAAGTGTAAAGCATTGTGTCAAAGTGCTCAACGGTGGAATGACATCAAACGATTGGATCGAGGTAGGCTTCTTCCTCGTATTGCACATTAGTTTATATAGCACATGTTGCAATCGAGTTGATTTCTATAGTCATACCTGTCTATTGTGGTTTACCCTTGGCCATAGAGAGTTTTTCCCTTGTAACATAACTGGTGACTGCACTGGGGAGGAGATCTTCCTTCTAAGGGTTGAAGTATTTTTCCTTCTTACATTGCTCTTGTGCCTTTGTATTTATTGTTGTATCACAGTTGGACAGAGTCTGTTCACTTTGGGTCTGAGTTTTCAGCCTTTTAACCTTGCTTAGCCTTGTTTTAAAAGATATACGCCCTTTTTGCCCTGACAATCGCGTGTATATGCTTGTTGTCCCACTGCAAGATGCGTATATACACCCTTTTCTCTTGAACAAGAGCGTATACCACTTCCCCCTTGCTTGTTTGCTTGGTTTAGTGACTGTTGGGTAGGTTTTGAGGATCACTGAGCCTTATTAGGTCTCTATGGTACCTGTTGAGATTATCTGGGATGACAGGAAACCTTTTTGGAGTTGAATTTTTGGGCGGCATCTTTCTCTTTGTTTTTTGTTTTTGATTTTTCCTTAGTAGTTGGGTTGTCTGCTTAGTTGCTTGGTATTCTGCTCGAGTGATTGCTTTTATACACAGTAGAAGTTATATATCAAGTCGCTTATCAGTCCATGCATTTTCTTTTTAAGTACATTGAAAATACAAAAAAATAGGTATTTTGCATTGGTTGGTATTTTTGTCTTAGAACCTTTATCATTAGCTTAGCACATTTAGCGAAAAAATGCATTTCACTTTTGAGTTGCAGAGTTAAAATTGAAGATTGCACTGTTTTTATTTAGCATATCATTCACTGAAAATTTAAAGTTAGGCTTTGCATTATATCTGTTTTTTATTTTCATGCAGAGTCATAACACCATGAGTTTCATTTCCATACCCTTTTGAGTAATCACGGCCAATAAAATTTACGCTTTAAACTAAAATTGATTAGTAACAATTTTATTGTTTGGGGTGCACAAACTAGACTAGGATTTAGTGCCTTGGAATAGGATTTTGTGAGTAAACTTCTCCAAGGCAATTAAATCAACATATGTGTTTGAGACAGGGAGTTGAGAAGTCCATTGTATAATTGGTAATATTAGGAGGCTCCACTCACACCGGAGTTAAGCACGAGGTCACGCGAAGTTTGTTGAAGGGATAACCTTTGGATACTCACCTAGCATAAGATATATTTATGTGTATTTATTCATATTTGGGGATCTTGTTAGTATCCATACCTCTGTGAGAGGCAGTACTTTCAAGGTTTCGGGCTTTTCTACCCTGCCCATACGGTAATCCAGACTTACGATTGTTCGCCTGTGCATCGGTTATACAGTGGTTGATTAGTTGCTTGACTTAGGTTTCTCATAGGTTACTTGCAGGGGTTATTTTGCTTGTATCCTGAGTCAGATAGGGATCGAACAACACACAGCCTCTATGGAGGATTACCTCTCTGGGGGGATCTGACCGACTGGTTGTTAAGCCTACGAGGGCCCTTATAACTGATTATGTTACCTCCAAACTTTAGCAAGGAGTCTCAGGTCCCTCTTGGATGAGACATACCTTCTTTAGCGAGGGAGTCCACTCAGCCACTTTAGCCCGTTTGCATGCATATTGGCCATTTGACTTTTGGTATGCTCTTTGACTATTAGTTGACCATAGGATTTTGTGTTGAGTCTTTGTTATCATGGATAGCGGAGTTTCTTTTGCTCCCTCATTTACTACTACCCACCCCATGATGCCTACTCATTTCACGGGGACGGACCCTTCCGCTTTTTATAATGGTATGAAAAATTATGGTACTCAGTCAATGCCTTGGGTCTCTAATCATTTTTCTCATGGTATGTCTGATATATCTTCGCACTTACCATCCTCTGTCTCGCCTCTTTATGCGAATACAAGTTTTGGGTCTGGGGGCATGATGCCTCCTTCTTATCCCTCTCTGTTTGGTGGGAGTCATATCCTTCAAACACCTCTTACAGTAGGAGGTTGGAATCTTCCTTCCTACGAATCCACTATGCGAGAAGTAAGTGCCCAACTATGCGATCATCCTACTTATCACGCTCTGTCCACTTATCCTTCTTCCGCTATGTCAGTTCCTACGAACACTTTTCCCATGGTGGACCTTCGTCTGTCCTCCGGTGTTTCATCCGGGGGGAGTTGTTTTTATAGTATGGGAAACCCCCCTCACGAAGTTCCTTCGCCTAGGGGCAACATATATCCTCACGTGAATAACCCTTGTCATGTCGCTTTCTCTTCACAAGCGGCTTCCTCAGTGTCAATGCCCTTACAACCCTTTATGAATCAGTATGGAGGAGGATACTGTCCTGCTGGACAGGGACAGGGTGTAAAACATGATCCTTCCTGGCCTACAATTTCTCAAAATCAATATTTCCATCCACCTTGGACTCAAATGCCACAATTCACTACCGCCACAAGTCCAGTCATTGCGTGTCATACTGGCATTATATCACCAACCGCTGCTAGTCATGTTGGAGATTGGTCGACAACCTCTACGAGTCATGTTGAAGACCTGCAACCAAACACTACAAGTCATGTTGGGGGCACAAGTCCAGACATTGCATGTCATACTGGCGTTATATCACTAACCTCTGCTAGTCATGTTGGAGATTGGTCGACAACCTCTGCGAGTCATGTTGAAGACTTGCAACCAGTCGCTGCAAGTCATGTTGGGGGCACCATTCCAGTCACTGCGTGTCATACTGGAATTATATCACCAACCTCTGCTAGTCATGTTGGATATTGGTTGAAAACCTCTGGGATTCATGTTGAAGACCTGCTACCAACCGCTGCAAGTCATGTTGGGGGAACATGTCTAGTCACTACTAGTCACACTGCACATCCATCACCAACCTCTGCTAGTCATGTTGGATATTTTCTACTAGCCTCTGCAAGTCATGCTAGAAGCATGCCACAAACCATTGCAAGTCATGTTGGGAGCATGTCACCAACCACTGCAAGTCATGCTGGGGGCATTCATATGATTGAGAAGCCTAGACGTCTCAGACGTAAGGCTAGATTCCTTTGCAGAACTTGCGAAGGAAGTCACCTTACTCGTTTGTGTCCTATTACTATTGGGATACCAGAAGCATGGGGCTCACCTAAGGCCCGTTCGGGTTCTGAGGAATCTATGGTTTCACAACATTCTGTTCCTTCTTTGGTTGATACAACAATCATGCCGATGCAATCTTCGGCTGACACCCCTTTTCCTTTAGGGGTTGATGCATCCTTTGACCTTGTTGTCTCACATCCCATTCAACCTGTGGTCGTGTCGATGCAATCTTCGACTGACAACTCTCATATGTTCGGGGGTGATGCGTCTCTTGACCTTGTTGTCTTGCATCTTGTTTAACCAACGGTCACGTCGATGCAATCTTTGACCGACAACACTCCTATTTTTTGGGGTGATGCACCTCTTGACCTTGTTTTCTCGCATCCTATTCAACCAATGGTTGAGGAAGTGGTCATACCGATGCAATATTCGATCGAACCCACTCTTCTCTTGGAGAGTGACAAGTCTAAGGAAGTGGTCGTGCCAATGCAATTTTTGGTCGATCCAGATCTTCTGGTTCTAGTTCTACACCTTTTATGCCATGTCCTTAGCATTTCTATTACTTCACCTTCTGAACAAGAGAGATTTTTACTCTTCCCGAGTTCTCTCCCTCCAAGTCTTAACGAGGTTCCCTTTGATTGGAATGGTCTTGTGGGGTATCTAATGCCTTCGCATATGTCTTTTCCAGGAAGAGACATTATCCTATATATCACGGAGATGATAACCTCTGTTAGCACTTTGTCCTCCTCGACTTGGAGAGCTTTGGGTCTTCCCGAGATTGTGTTGATTCTTCGTAAGATACTGGCATTCCACAGAAGATCAGTATGGGAGCCTTAGCCTCCCCCGTGGCTTTCCACCTAGAATCTTCCAAACGAGTCTTAGTTGAGCTCTTTTCCGACTTGTTATTAAAAATTGAAAATATCGTCGAGTGATTTGTCCCTTTCACACTCGTTAAAATTGGATTTGAAAGATCATGAGTCTTAGTTAAGCTCTTTTTCGACTCGCTATCAAAAATGGAAAAGATCACTGAGTGAACTTGTCTTTTTCACACTCGTAAATTGGATTTGAAAAGACGTCTATTTGGCACAAGTTTACCCCTTTTTCACACCAAGTAGACTAAAAGATATAAAAAAGGACATTTTTTGGCGTTAAATTGTGATTACATCTCATGCCCTTGCTTGCAGTATTGAGCCTTTAGTCGGTTCTCGCTTTGCGTTATAAACCATGACCCAAGCAGTTTGCATCCTCAACCAAGCAGAGCCTTGTCTATATCCTTCGCAATTTGACACCCTATACCCTGGAGGGAACATCACCCTTAGTGTCCATCTCTCGCATGCATTTCCTTGCATTGAGCATAGGTATGTTCCACTGTCGGAACTAGCTTTGCTTACTTGCGACACTCGTTCCCTCCTCTGTATCATAGCATTCACTTGTTATGAAAAAACAAAAAAAGACGGGTGGGAATGGAGTACTATATTATAATTGGCAGCAGTCATGTCACCTTTGAACAGAGCGCAAAGTTATTGAGTCCTTGCATCATCATAATTTTGGGTTTAGCATGGCCTTAGGAAGTTGATCTCATTACATAATTTTCTCTACTGATTGGTTAATCTTCCAGCCATTATAGAGAACATTATGGATGACTCCTGCATCTAATTGCCAAATCATTAAGTCTATGCTACCAGAGTCCACTTTATGTCTCATGCTCTTGTTCAAAGAAATTCTATCAACCTATGTCAGCCACTCCTCAGAAATCTTGACTTCGCATGTCGGTCATACCCTCAGTTCATCTCAGAATCACATGAAACTTTGGTCTTATGATGGGCCCTGGCCCTACTTTCATCATTGGTAGGTCACCTTGAACCCAACAATCAACATTTCATCATGGGTCGTTGACTGGGTGGTTTCCCTTGTGTTCGATGGCAAGACATCTATTCACACTTTGGGATTTGTGCAGTGTCTTGGATTCCATTAGCCTTATTGGTGGTTTCCTCGCCTTTGTCAACAGTTTTCATCATTGGCTTCTATTCATAGGGTCTTTTTCGTGTACCGCTTGCATTTGGCACACATGAAAGACGCACAGGGTCGTTGGTTCGTGAACATGTTCTTCGTCCGATCTCCACCAAATCATGAAGCTCCTGCTTTGTTCCTTGTGTTGACTGATGAGAGATGCATTAATGCTCTCCTTTCAGTGGGTCTCTTTCCATCGACTTCAGCTCATGTATTCTGGATACGAGACCTAGAGTTTTATGAGTACCTTGAGGCTTGCAGTCATTAGTGGCTGACTCTCTCGCCATTGACAGATGGGAATACATCAATGTCTCTTGATCAATGGATCTCTCAAGTGTTCGACACCAACTCCTTTATTCACATTTGTAGAGATGTACTTGGTGCCTTGATACCTACTTTCATCATTGGTAGGTTGTCTCGCATTTGTTAACGGTATACTTCAATGACCGGTGATCAAATGATGTCTCATCGTGTTCGACCTCAACTCATTTATTCACATGATGTAGACTTGCACCATTGGAAGATTGTATTGAAGACTTGAAGACATCACTTTGTAGACACAGCTTTCCTGAGCTGTTTCTTCCATTTCATCATACCAGTACCTATTTGACTTCAATGATCATGGGATATTAGATTGTACTCCATGGTATACAGATATCTTCAGATTGATTTTGAGACTGGTTTCACTGGGCCTTGTTCGTGACTATGACAACTATTGGCATGTAACTGCATTTATACTTGCCTACTCATGGCCATGAACACTTGTTGGTATATTTTCCACATGGATTTGCATTTCATTCTTGGCAGTCATGTATGCAAAGTCAGTACATAATGTAATGATCAATTGAGTTCATCCAGCTGGTTCTCTACCACTCCACTTCTGGGTTATTTATAATGTATTTCGACCATCGCAGATACTCCTCTGATCTCACACATTAGGGGGCATCTGTTATAGCAAGATTTTCCTCACCATTGCTATCTTGCACAAAGGGCCTTTTTCCATTTCCCTATGCAGACTTATCAACCCCTTTTTGATAAATCCAGATCCAAAAATATATATTTTTCCACATATACACTCCCTAACTGCTTTGCAAGATGCGTATACGCTTGATGCTCCACTACAGCTCGTGTATATCAGGATTTGTGCCAGAAAATACAAAATAATGTCGGGTTTCCATGTCACGACAAAAGATCTCTGATCTTTGGCCTTCCATATACTGGAAATGTTCCGACTCGGCCCTTCAGTTGCATTCTGGAGGCTATAAGAGAACAATTTCAAGCTATGGAAAAAGGAGAGAAAGCATTCAACTTTAAGAGCAAAGTTACTCTGGAGAAATTACTTCATATTGAGTCTGCATCCCTTTGTCCCTCAAGTCTGAACACAATGTTCATCCCCTAAGCTCTTCCCTTATTGTCAAGAGGATCTCATTATCTCTTTGCTATGAGCTTGCCTTTGGTGGAGGATTGAAGTGGTGGAGACCCAGTTGGAAGGAACTTGGTTTCTTGGTTTCGAACCGTGTCGACACGGAAATCTTAATGTTGATACTTCTGTTGATCAATTATTAATAGAAATACTCCTTTCCCATCCTATCGATATCTTGCAGATATATGATTATTATCCATGGGCATGTTTGTAATGTTTATTAATGGATTGTGATATCTGATGTGCTAACTCATTTTATATACTGTCACTATATACTTGCATCGCTTGTTTGTTAAGAACTTCTTCCAGGTGTAAAGCTTTGGGTCAAAGTGCTCAAAGGTGGAACGACATCAAACGATTGGATCGAAGTAGCCTTCTTCCGCGTATTGCACATTAGTTTATATAGCACATGTTGGAATTGAGTTGATTTCTGCAATCATACCTGTCCGTTGTGGTTTACCCTTGACCATAGAGAGTTTTTCCCTTGTAACAAGGATCAATTGTTATTTTTTAATCTTCCTAGTGTTCAATGTAATGCAATGGTAATTCTATGGTTACTATTATTCACTATACTTGTATGTTTTGTGGACAACTTCAAGTCTCAAATGAATCTTTCTCAAATACACTTATAAAATGTGTTTTAGAAAGTATAATCCAGAAGAGCTTTAGGAACATGGCCAAAATTTTACATACATTTAACTTTTCCATTAAAGAAGGAAAAGATACCTCAAAATTGGAGAGTAAGATATAGACCATTACTAAGATAGGAAGTCGAAACTTAGTACTCAAGGTATTAGATTTAACTACCATGGATTTATAATTGTTTGTATTAATTAAGGAACATAAGTTTGAAAATTAAATAGGCATTTTACTTTATGAGGAATCCAATATTATGCTTTATGAGGAATCCAATATTACTAGGGTCTCATATATTACTAAGGGTCTCATATTTTTGGCATTGTAGAGAAATAAAATTTCTAGTAAAAATCATTATTTTATTATTGTGTTTTTTTATGCTTGTAAGATTATAATGAAAGTTGTCACTGTTAGGGTGTTATTTGCCTATGTTTTGGCACCCTGGCAAAAAAAACTCCATCCTTTGATCTAAGTGCTTATAAATTGTTGTATATTTTCAAGGTCTACATCTTTAAGTTGTTTTTGAATCCTAAATTTCACAACAGTAATAGTGAATATTAGATCCCTCAAATTTACCTGCTATTGATTTTTTTCTTTTCTCCTCCTCTAATTTATCCAAATGTGTTATGAATTGAAATAAATTAAGAGGTATGCTAACAAGGAAATGATTGTATTGAAACTCCTTTGCTAGGTGCATATGTAGGTTGAGTTCTCCATTGAGACTATCCTTGGTTTGATTGCAGTTACCTTGAGAGATTTGCATACAATTTTTTTTTGAAAAGGATGTTGCATGTGTAGTGAAAGAAACCCAATAGTTGTAGTGTGACCATCAATAATATGTGTGCAGGTCAAGCTAAGGGCATAAAGAATTACCTTTTATCTCAAAAGTACGTGATGAAATGCTCAAAATTATCAATTTTTAACACATAATAAATAAGGTTGCACTCAATAAAAAGAAAACCCTACATCATAACTAAATTGATAGTTAAACATATATCAAAATTGTTGGATTTGCAACTACAAAATTTAGGATTGACTATTCAAAAAATGAAGACACGACATATCACGGGCTCGATTTAAAATAACAACTAACTAGTAGTTGGATCTAATACATATGAATTTTAGGAATAAAACAACATTCTATAAATCTTAGCAGGAATCACATTCTTATTGTTTAACTATGAAAGAAGGAATATTACAAATAACAATAGATATGACACACCACTACCCACATACTCTAATCTCTCACTTAGTTGAACATAAACACTCACTCACTAATTGTGTTATATGACAATGCACCTCTTTATATGATATGACCCCGAGGGGGGCATATATGGGGCTCATGTCATATACATTTAGCCCCATATATTCCCAAATAGATGCATAAAATTCAAGTTGAATCAAAGGAATCAAAAGAAAAAGTTTCCAAATCGTGGAAAAATAATGAAGAGCTAAGCATATATATTATAAACAAAGGTGATGGGTTCACCAATATGCAATCCCTTATTAAATCACTTAATGAGAAGGTTAAGAACTTAAAGCAAGGAAAGATGAGTGAATGCAAGAAGGATGAAGAAACATATATATTAAAAAACCATAATAAAAAACTACTCAGTGAGGTCAAGAGATTTAAAGAAGAAAAGAAGCATTGTCAAAAACAAGAAAAAAGGATATTGGATGAAGAGACTACTAAAAGACTTGAAGAGGAAATTTGCATGAAGATTGAAGAAGTCATAAATAATTATGAGGTCAAATAAAAAATGTACTCTAGAATTGAAGAAGGACCTAAGAATTTGATAAATGGGATCACATTTCAACTTCAAGAGGAGAAAGAAGACAAGATTCAAGAAGGTTACCAGAAGATACTTGAAGAAGTTTAACTCCATCTAGAGGATGTACATGTCAAATATGATGGTATTATCTCCAAGGCTAGAGTATTCAAAGACCAGACAAAGAGGATAGAGAATGTCATTGTCTCTTAAAAGACGATAGATGAAATGGGTGTGTAGAGTGGAGGAAAACCATCAAATGTGAAACCATGTTGACACCCTCATTACCAAGAAAGATTTCAGGGAAGACAAAAGATTGATGTCAACATTATCAAGGAAGATGATGGAATACTCATTAATATTCATAAAACATGGCATTACAAAATCCTTATTTAATAGGATATTGTGAGAGACCAACAACTACTACAAATTGGAGAAGCTACATCAACAATACATGGAATCAAAGGAGAGAAAATTATGAAACGACCAACCATCAAGGATTAAGACTGAAAAGAATTGAGTTGGATACATGGATCATCATCAATGGAAAGAAGAAAGTAGGAATGCGAGAAAATCATATTAGTTGGTTTCATCACATGTAAAGCCTTTAGCTGCAAAGCTTTGAGGATTGTTACCCTCTCACATTTAGGGGTAACTAGAGGAGATTTTTTCTCCCATGATCCACATCATAGATAACAATTCCACTGATAAAATTCAAGATTCTCCATAGACAGTTGCCCACAAATCCCTCCCACTTTATGCTCAACTCGCTCACATCAAATGATATGTTGCATGACATACATGAGGTACCTTATCTTAATGCTTCACATTAAGTGTTAATGCTCAATTTATTTGACATGAAAATAGTGACCATGGCTTGAATCAAATGATGGATTGTGATGCTTTGAATTTATACATTTTGCCTTCTTTCACCTTGGTGGTCATCATCATCTCCTAGTCAAGTGTTGTCACTCTTGGGTAGAGTTGTACTACTAGGGGGCCTTAATAGGGTAACATGTCCATATCCCAATCCATAGTAGCATGTTCCATCTTTCCCATTTATGTTATACCTTCTTTTGGTTTGGTTTTCATATGTCACCCATAAAGGTTCGTTCTTCATAATCCCTTGAGAAGAAGGAGCTAGAATGCTCAAGGTTGATGTAGCTTGATATAAAATAAATATATGGAAAGAGAAAATGCTAAACTCAAAATGCAAAGCAAAACAAAGAAGGAAGAAAAGCAAAGTCAAGAACCAAGAAAGAATAAAGAAGCATGAGCTCTTCCCCCTCGGTAAAAGGCCATCACTCCTAGTCCTATGCAATGAATGCAATCCTAACAAAAAGGATTTAGAAAATTCAATAAAAATCCAAAAAATGTTGAATGAGTAAAGAAAAAGGCAAATAGGGGTTTGGAAAAACATAGTGCCTAGGAAAGGGAAACTCATTTCCTAAGTGCTCCCTCATACAAAGGTGCTCATGAGGATGAATATCATACATAACCTTACATGAATATGCCCCATATACATAAGCTTATTCCTTCACCTTCATGATTAGACGCCACACCTTTTGGGGAATGATCTGTCAATTTGGGATGAAATGTTGCACCTCTTCAAGGGAGTGTTTCACTTTTGGATCCCTTAGACTTCATTTTTTAGTGAGTCGTCCACTCTATGGGGCCACATGTGTGAGATTGAGCATGCATTTATGAGGGACGTATTGTATTATGAGCACATTTAATTCATTTTGAAGGGATCATTAGGGCTCTTAGTGGCCTATCCACTCTTGCATCGTGGATATTTTATGTCTTGTTGCCTTATCTCTAGGATTTGTGAGAGATAAAGACATTATTATGGATTTTGATGGATGAGAAAGGTGCTTGCAGATCTCTCATATAAATAAGAGAAGCACTTCTCACTTGTAAATCATTGCTAAAACTTATGGAGAACATTACTTGTCTACTATGACTTCTATATTTTTGTTGTAGATGGATAATTAGAGCACCTCACTACAAGTAGAACACCTTCTTGCAGAGGTTTTTTTGGAACCTCCTCGGAAAAATTATCCCTTATTTGTTTATAGCGGAGGCGGGCAGGCGAAGGTTTATGCAGAGATTTTTTTTTCAGTGTGACTTTCAGGACTATACGCACCGGTGCACATCTAAAAATATCGCACCGGTGCTAAAATGTTCAAATGTTCAAACACATTGTAGATGTTCATAGTGGAGGTTGTTAGCGAACGTGAGTGATCAGAATTTTTTTGTGAACAATTTTTTTCAGTGCACCTATGCGGTACATCCTCCCTGGTACTCAACTAAAACATAACGCAACAACGTGTAGATGTTTAAATGCACCATCATAAGTTACAAAAAAAAAAAAAAAAACATTGATCAAAGCACGCCAGTACCATTGAATCTTACATACCAGTGCGTACACAATGTCCAGTGGCACACTATGGTAAGGGTAAATAAAAAGAAATTATCAGACCGATTTTAATTGTGACACCTCATCTAGTGCTTTCAATCTCTCATGCAAGCATCAATGCTTACTCTATTTTCATGGACGCCCTATTTTCGGTGCTTCTCACTAATTTGGATAGCTCCACTGGTCGATATTCAACACATTTCCTTTTTTTTTTTGGAAATTACCACGTATTTCCATTTCCTCTCAACGATGGAACCATCCTTGGGACATAAGAGTCCAAGTAATTTTCTTATTGCCTTCCCATTTCCATTTGAATTGAGCTTGAAATTTGGGACTTTAAAAAAAAAAAAATTATCTCCACGTGATGCGTCGTTTCAATTTGGCTCACCCTGACGCAGTGCATCTCGTGCTAACTTCACAAAATACGCCATCCTTGATGCATCCAAGTTTTACATTCAGTGGTGCTTCCACTTGAATGACCCAAATCCGATGTGTTATAAAGGAGAACACCTAGTAAATAACGCATTTGTGCTTTTTGAACTTACAAGCACCGATGCATTCCATTTAACCAAGCACAAACATTATAAAACAACACATGAAATGTAACTAAGTATTGCAACCAGTTTAAACAAATGCATTGGTGAAATTAACAAATCCGCACCAAAACATATATTGATCGATTTGGCATTACGGGGCGTTTCCTTTGGTGCCTCGTGTTCGATGCTCTACATTCACAACACCCTGTTAAACAAAACGACGGTGCTTCAATAACATAGTCGCACCAATGCATTCCTAGTAACAAATAGCACCACTTAATTTACAATGAATCAATATAACGAAGTGGTTCCCATACTAATAGAAATTGCACTGATACATTATACTATACAGTGCGTCGCTAAACTATAGCACATCGGTACTGTCAATTAGCGAAATCACACCATTATGAACACATTTCATAAAAAGTGGGTCGGTGATGTGTTTATGTTAACCAAATGCATCGTTGAGTTGTGTCGTTTCGATGGATGCTTAGTAATCGGTGCTCTCGACAAAAAAATGCACCGTTAAACAAAATTTTGATGCTCCAATAGCATGGTAGCACCAATGCGTTTATATTAACACATCACATTATGTAAGTTGATATAAAACAATTTCACCTTTTCAATGAGCATGGATCCATACAACACACCGGTAATGTAAAGAGCACAGAACCGGGGCGAATTTTCTCAAATTATTAGCGCGATGTGTCTTATGGTAAGCACCACTAAGATGCTAGGAAGTGCACCAATTGAGATAAATGCACCGGTGCGTTCTATTAATC
>JZKD02S1672786.1:1118071-1129857 GCA_000966675.3 Picea glauca
GCTAAAAATAGCAAAAAACCGCCCAAAAAAAAAATTTCGAGGCGTTGCCCCGGGCTACCGCCCGGTGTCGAATGCTGCGCGTAACCTCAGGGCACTGCCCCGAACCCCGTCGACCCCGGGCTACTGCCCGGTGCCGAACGCTGCGCGTAACCAGGGGGGGGCATACCTGCCCCCCCTGGGACCCCCCTAGGAAGCGCCCGGCGCAAAGGCAGAGCTCTAGGTGAAGGGATCGTCAGACGCAGTTGTCGTATCTGACACACCCACACACACACACATGCAAAGAATATAACACATACCCAACAAAAATCTCCCTTCGTGGTGCGTCAAATAACTAAAACACATCGGCGATGTGTACTACAACACAATGGGAAAAATACATAATAATTCACTATATTAGTTCATTTTATGGGATGCCCCATTACCGGTGCATTATGTTGGCAAGTTCTTTGTTTGGTGTGTTGTTAGTGTTGTCATTGATGTCAACTAATAATGGTGAGAAGGAAATAAGGAATCGTGAGACAAAGGTTTGAAAGAAACTACATCAGGAACCATTGATTATCGTGGATGATATATCTATGGCGCACATTCATATCGGTGCATGGAAACAAACGGAAGTTAACAAAAGAGAGCGGGGGTCATCTCCAAAGTACCGAAACATGAAGTCTTGATGAGATGTGGACCATTGGATCGAGGAATGTCGTGGATCATCGATTGGACAAGAGACGAAACGCGAAGTCCCAATTCGCGAAGGAGAGATCTAGACCATTGGATCACTGAGGGTCGTGGACCGTTGATCTGGCACGACGAAGTTCGGAGTTCGGGAGTTTGGACATCTGAGAAAGGAGGAGAGAAAACTTGCGAGTTCGCGAAGTCACAACCAAGGTCACATCAACGGAGAATAAGGGAAGGGGCTAGTATTGCTAGGCTCTACTTTGGAGATCAGAAGTTGGGAGAGTCGGGATAACTCACAATAGAATATCAGAAGGGTGAAGTTTCGAAGCACCTTTTTTATTGGCGAGTGGTCACAGCCAGTGGTCATGTGGAGAGGAACGTTGCACCTGGTGCTTATTCGCGTGGGTAAAGTTCGCGAGGACCTGTGGATCAAAAATCCTCTACCTGTATAATCCAACACCGCAGATTAAATAGACAATCTGATCGAAGGGTTATTGTTTCACTTTGTGATTTCTTGATTAGTTACGATTCAGTTATACGAATTGAATCATTGTTCTTAGGCGTTTGAGATTCATGGTGTAACGGATTATGAGAAAAATCATAAAAGAAAAATGACGTGATAGAGTGTGGTTGGTTGTTTTCTTTATAAAATGAGTTGAATCGTATGTAATGAAAATTACAGTATGAACAGAATGAGAACAAATTCAGAGATGAAGAACAGAAGCGGTACGGAGTAGAAATGGTAAAAAGAGTAGAATGTACAAGAACCTAAAGAGCATGAGAAGAATAGAGAAAGAGCAGATGGAAAGAGACAACAAGTGAAGCTAAGTATGAACAGACAAAAGCAGAGCAGTACTGCAGAACAGAAAAGAGACAGCAAGTGAAGCCAAGCATAAACAGACAGAAGCAGAGTAGAATTGAAAAAAAGAGAAGAAATGGTAAGCATTGACATATTTGTATTGTTGTAAGGTATTATTCAAGCAAAGATCTATAACTATGGTGGTGCTAGGGAGGACCGTGGTCCTCTATTATTCAAGTTGGTGCTTGAATACTGGGAGTTGTAGCTTCCATCTAGTTGTGGCTAGAAAACAGGGTGGTAGGGTGGTGCTAGGGAAAATGAAGAGTTTTATGTGTGCAAGTTGGTGCTTGTATAAGTGGAAGTAGGTGCTTCCATCCAGTTGGTATTGAAGATCATAAGAAGAAAATATGTTTCTTTCTAGTGGGTGCTAGAGAATCTTGAGGGTTGGTGCTCTCTACAAGTTGCACTTGTTAAAGAAGAGGTTGTAGCTTCATTTTGAGTTGGTGCTCAAAGATAGATGATGTACAGAACGTAAAATATTGCCTATCATTCTAAGAAGAAGAGGTTTTCTCCCTTTATGGGTTTCCTCATGAATATTTGTCTCTATGTATATCATATCTGTGATTGATGTTTATTATTTCTATTGTTCATGTCTTGCATAATCGTGATGATCACTTGGAGAAGATTAATAATATTTTAATAGGAATAAGATTGTTTAAGCATAATAACAACTGATTCACCCCCTCCCCTCTCAATTGTCTTAGTAATTTCAACAATTGGTATTAGAGCAGGTTCCTTTTATTTAAAGGTAGATCTGTAAGCTTAAACATGACAATTCATGAAGGGACTTCAACCAATAAGCCTCCTATGTTTGATGGAACAAATTTTGCTTTCTGGAAAGTTAGAATGAGAACATACATTATGGCCTTAGGTGCTGATGTTTGAGATGTAGTAGAGACTGGATATACAAAACCTATTGTGCTAGCTTCCAAAAATGATAAACTAGAATTTAGCTTCAATGCAAAGGCAATGAATGCTATCTTGAGTGGGCTTGCTGAAGCTGAGTTTGTAAAGGTGATGCGTCTTGAATCTGCCAAAGAGATGTGGGATAAACTTATTAGTAGTTATGAAGGAAATGAGAAAGTAAAAGGTGCCAAAGTTCAGACATATAGATTGAAATTTGAACAACTAAAGATGAATGAGGATGAAACAATTAGTAAATATTTTTTAAGAATTGAGGAGCTTGTGAATACCATGAAGGGTCTTGGTGAGAAGATTGAAGACACACTTTTAGTTCAGAAGATTTTAAGATCTCTGCCTGATAGATTTAATCCAAAAGTTTCTACAATAGAAGAACTGAATGATCTTAAAATTTTGCCTATTGATCAAATCCCAGGAACTCTAACTGCTTATGAAATGAGGATTAGTAAAGATAAATCCACAAGTAGAGAAGCATCTTTTAAAGCAAACAAGAATATTGATTCAGAATTAGATGAGATTGAGGCTAAATTTGTGAGAAGGTTAAAGAAAGGATCAAGCAAATACCAAGGCAAGCTGCCATGTAAATGTTTCAACTGTGGTAAGATAGGTCATTTTGCTCCAAGTGTCCTCACAAAGAAAAAGACCAGAACTCTGATCATGAAAAGAGATACAAATTTAAGAAATATAGTAAAAAGAAAAGTTTGTGTGCAAATAATGATGACTCCTCAGAAGACATAGATAGAAATTCATCTTGTGAAGATAAAGTGAATGATTTTATGCTTATGGCCATAGGAGACCTTGATGATGAATACACAGGAAGTGACATGAATGAAGAAGAAGTTGTGGTTGATATGGAAGGTGAACTAATCAGTGCTTTAGAAGAGATTGACAGGCTCAAACTTAAGAAGAGAAAACAAAAACAATTGTTGATGCAGTTTGAAAAGAATGGTAAAGAACCAAGTGAAGATTTTGTTTTGTTAAAAGTAGAATTAGAAGAAGCAAAGAAAATAGAAGATATTCTAAAAACAACAATTAGCATAGGAGAAGGCGAGATGTGAAGCTCTGGAGGAAGAAGTAGTGAAAGCTAGGAAAGAGTTGGAGAAGTTTCACGCCTTGTATCACCAAAATCTGTCAAGTATCAAAGCCTCAGAAGAACTGAATATCATCCTGAGTAAACAAAGATCTCCATTGATAAAAACTGGTCTAGGTTATGAAAGTGGTTCTAGTAGCAATCATCTAGAAAACAAAGAATCAACTAAGATGATCAAATTTCAAGTCAACAAACAGTCAGATTATGATCATACTTTGCAAACAAAAGTTAATAAACATGAGTTGAATTCTGAACAGGAACAAAGCCAACAAAACATAAAGCAACCAATTTCAAGAGGAAAGTCAATATTCAGGTATCAAAATTTGTTCTATGGTTACCGTTATTATTGTTCTAATTTTGGTCATAAAGATGCAAATTGTGGAATTAAGTTTAGAAGTATGCAACTAAGGAGGCCACATAATGAACAACGATTGCAACATAGAACTAAATAGTCAGTGAGTAGACAACATCATAACAATTATTTTGATACATTGTATAATGAGCCTGAATGTTACATTTGTCATAATTTTGGTCACAAAGCCTTAGATTGTCATTTGAAGAATTACAAAGTTGATCCTAGAATAAATTCCTCAGCTGAAAATGTCAAAATATGGAAAAAGAAAGAAAGTAATAAGTGTGGGTTAGTACTTTCTGCTCAAAGACAAAAGGATCCTTGATATATTGACAGTGGATGTTCCAAACATATGACTGGAGACAAAAGTAAGTTTTTGTCTCTAAGTGAAAGCAAATAAGGGAATGTAACTTTTGGAAATGATGCACCAGGAAAAATCAAAGGTAAAGGAATGGTAAGTCTAAGTAATGGAAAAGGGAAAGATCAAGATGTGTTGTTTGTAGATGGTCTGAAACATAATCTGCTTAGTGTCAGTCAAGTTTGTGATAGAGGATGTGAAGTTGTTTTCACTTCTAAAGATTGTAGAATACAATCTGTGAATTAAGGATAACTGATTGCAAAAGGCATAAGAACATAAAACAATGTCTATGTTTTGAAAGAAGAAAAAGAAGAATATCACTTAAGTAAGTGATGAAAGTTGACTATGGCATAGGAGAGTTGGACACCTAAATTTTGATCATTTAATCAAACTTAGAAACAGTGGGGCAGTAAAAGATCTTCCAAAGATATCAAAGCCATATGATTCTGTATGTAAACCTTGCCAAATATGAAAGCTTACGCGGACACAGTTTAAATCTAAGAACTGTGCATCAACAATGAAACATCTTCAGTTAGTATATGGATTTATGTGGACCATAAAGGAAGGTACAGGAAAAGAAAATTATTTCATGTTGATTATTGATGATTATTCTAGACTCATGCCGGTTTCCTTTCTGAAAGAAAAATATGAAGCATTTGAAAAATTCAAAGTGTTTAAGGCTCTGACTGAGAATCAATCTGGAAAAAAATTGAAGGAAGTAAGGTCTGATAGAGGAGGAGAGTTTAGTTCAGGGGACTTCAAAGAGTTTTGTGATAAATATGGGATCAAAATAGAGTATATTATTCCAAGGACACCACAACAAAATGGAGTAGTTGAGAGGCAGAATAGATTAGTTCAGCAGATGGCAAGATCAATTATGAATGAAAGGAATATTGCTCAGACATATTGGGTAGAAGCAATTCATACAGATGTACATATTCTTAACAAAGCTCATCTCAAGCCACAAAGTGACAAGACTCCTTATGAACTACGGTTTGGAAGACCTACTTCAATCAAGCATTTTAAAGTCTTTGGGAGTAAGTGTTATATCAAGAATAATGATGAAAATCTTGGCAAATATGACGACATGGCTGATGAAGGTATCCTCTTAGGGTATGCTACAAATAGTAAAGGATACATATGTTACAATAAGAGGCTGCATAAATTGGTTGATTGTATTGACATAAAAGTTGATGAAAAAATCTTGGTACGAGATGTAAGAAGTGTTGAATCAACAACAGAGGATATAGTTGAAGTTGAAGATGAACATGTCCAAGAATAAAAAAGAGAAGACTCTAAGTCAGATGAAGATACAAATACTCAGGCAGACTCAAATCAACAGATAGAAACAAAACCATCTCTTAGAATTATTAGAAAGAATCATCCTAAAAAACAAATAATTGGTGATATGAATAAAGGAGTTCAGACAAGAAGGCAATTGATTAAAGACCTAGAACAATCTCATATTGTTTTCCTATATATGATTGAACCCAAAAAAAATTATGAAGCCAACAAGCATGACGATTGGATTAGAGATATGAATGAAGAGCTTGATCATATTGAGAAGAACAATACTTGGGAGTTTGCTCCTAGACATGCATATAAGAATGTAATAGGCTCCAAATGGGTGTTCAAGAATAAAATGAATGAACAAGGAACAATTGTTAGGAATAAAGCCAGATTGGTCTGTAAGGGGTATGCACAAGTTGAAAGACAGGATTTTGACTAAACCTTTGCACCAGTGGCAAGATTGGAAGCCATCATAATGTTTCTTGCCTATGCATGTCATAAGAACTTTAAAGTATATCGGATGGATGTTAAGTCAAAATTTCTTAATGGAGACCTAAAAGAAGAGGTATATATGGAACAACCTTAAGGGTTTTCACTGACAAATAATCCTGACTATGTCTGCAAGTTGAAAAGGGCATTATATGGACTAAAACAGGCACCACGAGCCTGGTATTATAGACTGGACAAAGGGTTCAAGAAAGGTATTGTTGACAATAATCTATACATTAAGTCTGAAGGTGATGATTTATTAGTTGTTTTGGTTTATGTAGATGACATTATTTTTTGATGTACTAATGACCTTTATGTTCAGTGGTTTGTTAATTCTATGCAAACTGAGTTTGAGATGTCCATGATAGGAGAACTTTTATATTTTCTTGGTTTTCAAATCAATCAGGGTTTTGCAGGGTTATTTATCTCTCAAGAAAAGTATTTGAAAGAGATGTTGAAGAAGTTTCAGTTGGAAGATTCCTCTCCTATTAGTACACCTATGGTGGTTGGTTACAAGCTCAATAAAGATGATATTTCACTTGATCTTGATCAAAGAACATATCGATCAATGATAAGCAGTCTTCTGTACATCACAACATCTCGTTCTGATATAATGCAAGTTGTTGGAATGGTAGGTCGTTATCAGTCTGCTCCTAAACAAAGTCATTTAGCAGTTGTTAAGAGGATATTCAAATATTTGAAGGGTATAATGACTTATGGTCTTTGGTATCCTAGAAATCAGAATTTTCAATTAACTGGATATTCAGATGTTGATTGGGCAAATTGTTTGGATGAGAGAAAGAGAACCAGTTGAGGTGCATTCTTCTTAAGTGATTCATTAGTAGCATGGCTTAGTAAGAAGCAAGGATCTATTTCTTTGTCAACTACAGAGGCAAAGTACATTGTTGTTGTTACTTGTTGCACTTAGTTATTATGGATGATACAAACTCTTGCAGATTTGAAGGTAACTTGTACTGATCCCATTCCAATTAACTGTGATAACACAAGTGCCATTAGTGTCTCCAAGAATCTTGTTCTCCATTCAAAGACTAAGCATATACCAATAAAATGTCATTTTCTCAAAGAGTAGGTTACAAACAGAGTTGTTCAGCTGAATTATATTCCTTCCACAGAGCATATAGTTGATATATTTACTAAACAATTACCAAAGACACCATTTGAATGTCTTCGTCAGAAGTTGGGGGTCATATCTTCTTTTATCTAATGTGTTCACCTTGTTAGGGGGAGTAATTATTGATTATTTGTTGTATTTTTGGTGAATATTGTTCTGGTTTTCCATTCATATTTGAAGGGGGGGTGTGTTTCATTTTTCATTGATGTCAAAGGGGGAGAAAGATACTGTTGTGAAAATGTCAAATTGCCAGAATGCAGAAAGTTGCCATCAATGTCAAAGGGGGAGATTGTGGGCGAGTTCTTTGTTTGGTGTGTTGTCAGTGTTGTCATTGATGTCAACTGAGAATGGTGAGAAGGAAAGAAGTTGCAATCAATGTCAAAGGGGGAGATTGTTGGCGAGTTCTTTGTTTGGTGTGTTGTCAGTGTTGTCATTGAGGTCAACTGAGAATGGTGAGAAGGAAAGAAGTTGCCATCAATGTCAAAGGGGGAGATTGTTGGTGAGTTCTTTGTTTGGTGTGTTGTCAGTGTTGTCATTGATGTCAACTGAGAATGGTGAGAAGGAAAGAAGGAATCATGAGACAAAGGTTTGAAAGAAACTACATCAGGAACCGTTGATTATTGTGGATGATAGATCTATGGTGCACATTCATATCGGTGCAAACAAATGGAAGTTAAAAAAGAGAGCAGGGGTCATCTCCAAAGTACCGAAACACGAAGTCTCGATGAGATATGGACCATTGGATCGAGAAATGTTGTGGGTCGTCGATTGGACAAGAGTCGAAACGTGAAGTCGCGAAGTCCCAATTCGCGAAGGAGAGATCTGGACTATTGGATCACTGAGGATCGTGGACCGTTGATCTGGCACGACGAAATTCAGAGTTCAGGAGTTCAGACATTGAATAAAGGAGGAGAGCTAACTTGCGAGTTCATGAAACTCGAAGTCCCAAAGTGCTTAGCCCCAACTCACAGCCAAGGTCACATCAACAGAAAATAAGGGAAGGAGTTAGCATTGCTAGGCTCTACTTCGGAGATCGGAAGTTGGAAGAGTCAGGATAACTCACAACATAATATATGAAGCGTGAAGTTTTGAAGCACCTTTTTTATTGGTGAGTGGTCACATCTCGTGGTCATGTGGAGATGAACGTTGCACCCGGTGCTTGTTCGCGCAGGTAAAGTTCGCGAGGACCTATGGATCAAAAAGCCTTTGCGTGTATAATCCAACGACACATATTAAATAGACAATTTGATCGAAGGATTATTGTTTCACTTCATGATTTCTTGATCAGTTAGGATTCAATTCTACGAATTGAATCATTGTTTTTGGGCGTTTGAGTTTCGTAGTGTAACGAATTATGAGAAAAAGCATAAAAGAAAAATGTCATGATAGAGTATGGTTGGTTGTTTTCTCTCTCAAATGAGTTGAATTGTATGTAATGAAAATTACAGTATGAACAGAATGAGAACAAATTTTGAGATGAAGAACAGAAGCGGTACATAGCAAAAATGGTGAAAAGAGCATAATGTAGAAGAACCTAAAGAAAATGAGAAGAATAGAGAAAGAGCAGATGGAAAGAGACATCAAGTGAAGCTAAGTATGAACAGACAGAAGCAGAGCGGTACTGCAGAACAGAAAAGAGACATCAAGTGGAGCCAAGCGTGAACAGACAAAAGCAAAGCAGAATTGCAGAAAAGAGAAGAAATGGTAAGCATTGACATATATGTATTGTTGTAAGGTATTATTCAAGCAAAGATCTATAATCAGGGTGGTAGGGTGGTGTTAGAGAGGACCGTGGTCCTCTGTTATTCAAGTTTGTTCTTGAATACTGGGATTTGTAGCTTCCATCTAGTTGTGGCTAGAAAACAAGGTGGTGCTAGGGAAAACAAAAAGTTTTATGTGTGCAAGTTGGTGCTTGTATAAGTGGAAGTAGGTGCTTCCATCCAGTTGGTGTTGGAGATCATAAGGAGAAACTATGCTTCTTTCTAGTGGGTGCTAGAGAATCTTGAGGGTTGGTGCTCTCTACAAGTTGCAGCTTGTTAAATCAGAAGTTGTAGCCTCATTTTGAGTTGGTGCTCAAAGATAGATGATGTACAAAACGTAAAAGATTGTTTATCATTCTAAGAAGAAGAGGTTTTCTCCCTTTATGGGTTTCCTCATGAATATTTGTCTCTGTGTATATCATATGCGTGATTGATGTTTATTATTTCTGTTGTTCATGTCTTGCATAATCTTGATGATCACTTGGAGAAGATTAATAATATTTTAATAGACATAAGATTGTTTAAGCACAGTAACAATTGATTCCCCCCCCCCCCCCCCTCAGTTGTCTTAGTAATTTCAACACATTATAACACAAACACACAAGTATCAATGCATACAAAGCTGAAATGGAGTGTCAATGTGTTATGTTAAACTAAACGCACCAGCACGGTTAAGTGAGTTTCATTGGGAAAAATAGTTTTAAAATTATCATTCGGGTGCATCGTTTAAAACGCGCTTGTTAATGGTGCATCAAGAAAAGACAATGCACTGGTTAAAAGCGTCTAGTGCTTGAACTAACATAGATAGTCGGTGCATTTAATATAACCAAGCACACTGTGTGGTTTAACATTAACAAAGTTTGTTGCAGTGGTGCATTCCGTAGAACCAATCACCCCATGTTAAACATTTGATATGTGAAATGGCATCGCGGGTCGTTTTGTATGGCAACCCTTAACCAATGCGTTATATATCACAATGCATCGCTATAGATATCGGTGCTCGAATAACAATGACGCACCAGTGCATTATATTTAACACACCTTTGTTCGATGCCTTATGTTTGATAAGGAGCACCAGACACAGTGTGTATGTTTTTGTTAATAGCACCGATGACTTTTTTCAATTTTTTTTGCAAACAAAAACTAATTTCAGTTTTTGATAAATACAAATTAGTTATATGTGTTTGTGTTTTATATTTTAAATTTCTTTTATCTATATATGTGTGCCTAAAAAGGACGTTATGTGAATCAGAAACGTCGACGATGTTGAGTGCGGTAGGAGCAACAACATCCAAAATAAAAACAATTTAATTCACAAACTACATATGCAAACCTCCACAGTTAAATTTTGTGGATGTTTTTCTTTGCGGAGGCAAAAGCACATGTCACTCTTCTTTGCCTCTCATAATTTAACACATGGACTCGATCCTCTGCCACTTCCTCAATGCTTTGCCTCACATCTCCTCCTCTTCAGCCCGCTTAGCTTTCTCCAATATATCGTCCTTGTCATTCCTGTAGCCATAATATGAATTGGTGTCAATTCGCTAGTAGATTGCATACCTACACCTCCTATTTTTCACCTTGAGGGGGCTTATCAAATACCTCTTTGAGGATGAGGAGGAATTTAATAGCCCCCAAGTATTTGTAACTGGGGCCCTTGCCTATGGCATCGAGCACATCAACTTCATTCCCTTCCAAGTTCGTCATCTTGGCCCCTACTTTGGCATAATTAGGACTACCAAGATCTATTATTAGAGCTTCCCATTGCCCCTTTGCCCTGTTCAACAAGAAAGGACCCTGGTGGATGTTTTAATTGTAACACCATGTCAACCTCAAGAATGACCTAAGCTCCATATTATATATTTAATAGAAGATAAGAAGCACATTTGGAAAAAACAATCAATGATCCATAAGCTTTGTCAGCATGACTTATTGTTAAATACTAAGCATTGCCTTGGCCTCAGCCTGCTCCTCCATGAGATCCTCACCCGTGTACTTACTAAGAATCTCATCGTGTTTCTTCTTCTCCACAACCATGCGCTCGATCAATTTCACATCTAGAAGGGGCACATGGGAAAGAAACTCTCGCTCTCTTTGTTGTTGGTTTCCTTTGTCCTGCTCTCCCATTTCTTATGCCACATTCTCATCTTCCTCGAATAGGACCATCTTATTGGCAACGACTTCCCCGCTCTTGATCATCAACCCGATCTACCTCTAGATAGACTTGACCCTCTGCCACTCCCTCAACGCTCTGGTCTGCATCTCCTCCTCCGCGGGATACTCTACTTTCTCCAAGATATCGTTCTCATCATCCCTATCACCATAATAACTGGCATTGATTCACTTGTAAATCACATACCTAAACCTCCTCTTCTTCGCCTCGGGGGGATTATCGAATATCTTTTTGATGTTGAAGAGAAATTTCCCAGTCGCACTTGTACAATTGGTCGCTGTAATGTTTTTACATGCCATCTCCCAACAATCAATTGTACAAGTGCGGCTAGGAAATTACTCCCCAAAGTCAAAGAGCTATTCGATAAGTCCCCCGAGGCGAAGAAGAAGAGGTCTAGGTATATGATTTACAAGCGAATTGACAACAGTTATTATGGTGACGGGGATGTGTAAATTCTAACCTTGTACAATATCTACTGCAAACTGATATTCATAAAAGAACAGAAAAGATACAATGGCAAATACAAACATTACACGGAGATTTTTCACCTGGAAACCCAAACCGGGAAAACCAAGATATATTATATTCATACATTGTGTTACATTTTTTACAATACAATATACATATAGGAGCCAGCGGCATCCAAAACCCTAACCCAATGACCTGGATTAGTCCAAAACCCTAATTCCT
>JZKD02S1672786.1:1132893-1145953 GCA_000966675.3 Picea glauca
CATTTCTTTTCACCTGAAAAACAATACCGCAGATCTCCCACTGTAACAAGGCTTATCACAGTCTCGAGCCAAACCCTTGACGACAAAGGTGTCCCCCTGAAGCCAATAAAGCTCTAATACCAAATGTAAATTCTAACCTTGTACAATATCTACTGCAAACTGATATTCAGAAAAGAACAGAAAAGATACAATGGCAAATACAAACATTACACATAGATTTTTCACCTGGAAACCCAAACCAGGAAAACCAGCATATATTATATTCATACATTGTGTTACATTGTTTACAATACAATATACATATAGGAGCCAACGACATCCAAAACCCTAACCCAATGACCTGGATTAATCCAAAACCCTAATTCCTTAACCGGAAATAGAAAACCATCGACAAAAAACCATGTGCCGAAAAACCACCTAATATCATGTGGTCCCGGAAATATGTTGTCCCGAAAAAAAAAAAACAGGGGCGCTGCCCCCCTGCACCCCCCCTCTAACCCCCCTGCGCGCCTAGCGTAGACGCTCAGACACTACTACTCGTGCAAAGAATATAACACATACCCAACAGGATGACGATAATAGTATGTTGGAGAAAGTTGAGCGACCCGTGGAGGAGGAGATGTGGGCCAGAGTGATGAGGGAGTGGTAGAGGATTGAGTCTATCTAGAGGCATGCCAAGTTGACAATCAAGAGCAGGGATGTCGTTGCCATTAAGTTGGTCCTATTCGAGGAATATAAGGATGTGGTGGAAGAAATGGGAGAGAAGGACAAGGGAAACCAACAATAGAGAGAGCGAGAGTTTAATGTCCATGTGCCCCTTTTGGATGAGAAAGCGATCAAGTGCATGATTGTGGAGAAGAAGAAACATGATGAGCTTCTTAATACGTACTTGGGTGAGAATCTCATGGAGAAGCAGGTCGAGGCCAAGGCAATGCTTAATATTTAACGATAAGGCATGCAGACAAAGCTTATGGATCATCGGTTGTTTTTCCAAATGTGCTTTTTAACTTCTATTAAATATACAATATGAATCTTAGGTTAGTCTTAAGGCTGACATCATGTTATAATTAATACATCCACCAAGGTCCTTTCTTGTTGAACAGGGAAAAGGGGCACCAAGAATGGCTACAGGAATGACAAGGACGATGTCTTAGAGAAAGTCAAGTGGCCTGTGGAGGAGGAGATGCGAGGCATAGCACTGAAGAAGTGACAGAGGAACGATTCCATGCACTAAAGTATGAAAGGCATTGAAGAGTGATTGTCTTTGCAAAACACAACCTACACAAAACTTTAATTGTGGAAGTTTGCATATGTACGTTGTCAATTAAATTGTTTCTCGATGCATTTTTACGTAGCAACCGCTCCAATGCTCTTCCAATCACACTAGTGCGCTATAAATAGTATAGCACACATGTATATTGTGTTTTTTCAAATCATGTTGATGTTGTTGTTGTTTGATTTATAAGATGTATAATAAGTACGCTAATGATTTCTCTGTTTTAAAATTAAATCTAAGATGTATCACTCATTAAAATTTAGAGTTGCCATATAATGTTTAACTTTAGTTTTATGAAATCGTTTACTTTGGATTGTAATTGCGAAAACTTATAACTATTAATGTCATATAATGTTAAATTCATCTTCAAGGTGAATTGTTTAATTTCCAACAAGATACAATTTGTTGATTAAACATGTTTACAAAGAAAAATTACTTTTATGAAATGTTATTTTTTCATTTATTTTATTGATAACATTTTAATAATTGTTCATAATTACATTTATAATTGTTATATTTATGAGTAGTGATGGTACAAATATCTTCCATATTGAGATGTTCTTTTTTTTTTCAAATATTATATTGGGATGATTTATGCCAAGTGTCACATTAGACTATAAAATGCACCTTGATTTATATTAATAATTAAAAATAATAATAATAAAGGTGTTAATAGAATCAATATGTTTTTTTTTATTATTATTTGTAGGCGAAAATGTCAAATTTTTTAAAATGATCATGTTAAATTTTTATTGCAAAATCATATACATGTATTTTCAAATTATGATACATGTTGCACATAAATTATTAAAATAATAGGAAACAATAACATTTTTATAAAAAAAATTATAGATATTTGGAATTAATAAAATATATCTATAAATAAATGCAATTCATCAAATAATAACATTTATATAAAAATATATATTTTGAATCCATAGAAATAGATCTATAAATGCATGCAGTTTCATCAAAGCTGAGTATGTGTAAACTATTTAAAAATATTGTCAAAATGAAAGACAATGACAAATGATTTGGAAATGATGAATTTAATTAATTGGTTTATGCAGTCTCAACCACCACCATGTCTTTTAGTACAAAATGAAATTTGACATAAAGTCATTAGATAACACGGACATATGATACTTTCCCTCCTACAAATTTTAATTTTACACAGTGTGCATTCATCCTATGACATTAGTGTTCTATATAAATTCTACAATTACTAATATTTATTCTCATATTTTTTGTAATCATGTAATCAAAATCATTTTATTAATACATATGTCTTATCAAATAACTAATATACAATTATCATTTATCCTCCACAATTAATCCTAATAGATCCTTAACCAAGTGATGATTTTTATATTCCTTTTGTGAGCCTATTTGATATTATAGGGCCCTTTGCATCATGAATAATCCATAAAGCATCAAATTTAAGAGCAAAGACATTATTTTTCACATGTGGTCCATATTACACCATAATACAATCCGTAGTGTGCAAGGCTTATAATTGCTAAGGTTCATTATAAATGTCCCCTATGATGGTTTCAAACCCAATGCATGATAGCCCATGAATTCTAAAATCCTGCTTCATGCCCTAAGACATTTGTTTTCATCCTCCAACCATGACTAGGGCCTTCAAACTCATTATTGATGTGGAAAAAATCATAATGGTGCACATATCATATCCATGGGATAAATGTTCCCTTTATAGGGCCTATGTGGGTTTGGGACCATATCTAGGGCCCATGAGATACTAAATCATATTTTAGGCCCTATATTGGTGTTCCTCCTCATGCCATGTTTGGAGTCCGTAATACCTTTTTATGGAGCGAAAACATTATAACATCACTTATGAAAAAATAACTTATGAAAACATAATGAAGTGGTTTATAGAACAAACAAAAAGGATCCTGCATGAAGTTGATGGTTACAAAATTGACAACTGGGAATTTGGGAACATGCTTTCGCATGAAAATGTACATGCTATTCAAAATGTGCACACGTTCCTTTTAAAATACCCTTAATGTATTTTGAACTACCATGCATACTATTGTGAAGTTTGTCAAATAAGAATTAAAAATAAAAATTCATACTCTTTAGGAATGTGTATGCATATAAGAAATAATGGGAACACATTATTTTTAACAAAAAAATATATTAAATTATATAAGAAATTTCCACCCCCAAAATGTATTAAGAGGAATTTCCACCCCTAAAATGTATCTATAATATTTTACCCAACATCCATTTTTGGCATTATTTACATACTTGGAAGTATCGTGAAGAGATATACAACTTTTATGTTATTAAGTTTCTATGTTTCTTGATATGAATTTTCTTGTTTTCTTAAAAAAAATAAAAAATTGACAAGAAAAATAATATTTGCAATTTTCTGACAACGTTTTTTCCTAGCATCCATTTTTGTTGCTGTTTAAATAATTGCACATATCTTGAAGTGATCTACAACTTTGTTGTTATACACTTTTGTTGTGTCTATATAGATTTTTTTTGTTTTTTAAAAGAATAAAAAAACAAATCTCTTCACAAATAGGATACACTTTTGAAGGTTGTACTTTGTTATGCGAGCATTTTAAAATAAATGACACATTTAATAATGGGATTACTCCCTTAAAAATGTTTCTCTATAAACCTTTTACTCCCTAATCAAACATATATGCCCTATAGAGGGAATATACTGCCTTTGAGTGGGATACTAGTGCCATCGTGGAGGTTTTGTGCACCAGGTATGGATCTCAAGCACTTAACCATTGTGCAATGAGAAAAAGAAGGAGGTTATGCCCTATGTGAACCCTATAAGTCTTATAGGCTAGGAACAAGGCCTTGAACCACCACTTAAGTGCTATAAATAGGATTTTGGGTCTGTAGTGGGAGATGAGTGCCATTATGAGTTTTGCACTCAAGGGATGATTTGAAGGACTTTATCATGGTATGGGTAGGAAGTTAAAGGGCTTGAGACCCTAAATGAAGCTCTTAGGCACTCTTGGGAGATTTTTCAAATGAGGGGTGGGTCTCAAAGAGTTGATCATTGTAGGAGAATGAAAATGAGGGAATTAGGTTCTATATGAAGCTTCTATGGTTCATGGGCCGTGAACAAGGCTAGAAAACCACCACATGACCCATCTAAATGAGATATTTTGCCCCCAATTAGTGAAATATAGGTGTTGTTATAGATTTGTCTAATTATGAATCTCCTCATAAGAAAATGTAAGTATTTGATTTGGTTAGTGAAGAAATTAATTAATCTCTTAAGGTTAATTGAATATTAAATTAAATTAAATTTATATTAATATTTAAAAATATAAAAAATATTAAGCAAACTCAATAAATATAATAAATGAAAGTCCATGTGTAGAAGTTATAGGGAGCTTAGTCCTCAACTTTGATGTAATGATTGTAACATGCATCCAACCACTTTATAACACAAATGTCGAAGTAAGCAATACATTTCTATTAGTTCCATTGAAAATCCAAAAATACAATTACTCAATCATCTTTTTCTTACACCCCAAGGGGAAGTCTAAAGGTAGACCCAATGCAAGGCGTTTTTGACAAGCGGTTGGTGGTCTACGAAAGTTACAATTTATTAACAACTCGTCACCATGAGACAAACTATGTATTGCATGCACAACAACAAATATGGATGTCTTCCTTTTCATTAAAAACTCTTTGTCATTGGAGTGTTCCTAAAGGGAATAATTTGCACTAAATAATGAGGCCCTACAACTATTTATGAACCCTGGGATGTTCCCACAAATTCGTGGAAGACCGTCGATATATAACAGGTTTTTCCTATTAAAGTTTTAATAAGCATAACCATTCATGCACATACTATATATGAAAATGATATGTTTGTATTTGACAATATTCAAATAATCGGACCAACTATAAAGAGGACCAAAAAATGGCATAAGTGTCATTGATTGTTTGGGAGGAACATGCGAAAGGATAAACAACCCAAGATTTGCAACATCTATTTTAGACTTGGAAATCATATAACTATTACCACACAAAGAGAATTTAGTTCCAACATCGGGCACATGCATGGACGACGATCAAGTGCCATACAAAGCTCAGTTGTAACAGGTTTGGTATTTAATTTGCAGATGGATAGGAAGAGGGAAGTCATCACTACCTTCCAACAATTAAACAGACTTTGGTGTGTCCTTGGACATTTTTGCTCTTAGATCATACAATTTTTTTTTATCTCCTAGTAGTGATGTTTTGGGTAGTATTAATATCATACTTTGGCTCACTATAAGAACTCTTTGTTGACTTAACAGAAGGAGACGAGTTGGCCAATTTAGGATGAAACATAGTTGATCTGTCTTCCAACTTTTCAAAGAAGGAGCATATGGAAGTGTTCCTACGTGTCTTTTCTATATCACCTATTGGATTATTAACCGTAGTGGGAGGTATTAGACCATAAACTTTGGGTAGTTGGTCATTGATATAATTAGACAATGTGACACGTCGAGGGTTCTTCTTCAACCCTTTACATTTTGAACAACTACATACCACTGGCGTGTCATAAAAGAGATCCAATTAATAGTGTAATATTGTTTACCTAGGCTACATGTTACTGGAAGATGGCATGTTACAATTGGTAGGGTAAAGAAGCTGTCCATTTTCATCAAAAAATTTCCTGAAGTATCTTTCCCCTGATAAGAGCTTGCGGAATTTTTGCACTGGTGGAATATCTTGCTCATTCGAACCTAATACCAATTTATGATCCTACAAAAATCAATGAAACATTATTCAAATGCATGTGCATAAATTACATAAATTCATTCAGATAAATGAATTATAAATCAAATCTAGACTTACTTCAAACGGTGTGGGAGAAGTTAACAAACTTGCAACGATATGGAATGAGTTGGAATCTGAAGTATTGGCCATTTGATATTATAACCTTTATTTCCCTACATTTGACTCAAAACCATCGTCAATACATGCATGAATTTGATATTAAAATTTATCAGTGCTTTTATTTATTTTATAACGCACTGGTGCGACCAACTATGAAACACATCGAACCGTTACATCCGTTAAAACCTCTGCAAACCAAAATATCTGTAAATTTTAATAGCAAAGGTTTGCATTTCTATTTTGTCGATAAAATCGGTATCGATGTGTTGTTTAGTATATATGCATTGGTGTGCACGAATCGATGATGCACATCGATTTGACGACAAATTTATTTTTTTAAATATATAGTTTAATAAGTGTTTTTACATACAAATTGAAAAAAACACGGCTAAAAAAGAGAGGAAATTTCATTTTTCAAAACGTATTTATTTATAAATTAAAACACTATTCATTATTTCATTTTTTTGGCAGAATTTAGTGGGAAAAATTATGAAAGAGAGATTTACCACGAAAGACTTTGGACTCGCTGGTTTTTTTGAAGAGCCAAAATTGGAAGGGATACGTAGGGAACATACAAATCTACAAAGAAGAAATTTCAAGTATGTGATTTCATTCTACTGATCATTTCAATTTTTCCCTATTTGGAACCTGTAGTTTTTTTGTTGTTCCCCTCTTTTTTTAAGCAATATATTTTTATAGGGATTATTTAGTTTCATATGAGGCATTTGGTATCTATTGCAATGGTACCACTCATTGCATTGGATCCCAAACCCTGTCAACCCTGTCGTTGTCAACGATTTTTTTTAAAAACTTTTCCGCGACACACGATGTGCACTCTACAGGAAAATTTCCCTGATGCTCACTGTACAGAGGTAGTGACTCGATGCTCATTGTATAGAAAAGTGCATCGGGGCACATATCTCTGTGAAAAGCACCGATTGATCGAAAAAATAAATAGTATTGATTTTGTATCATATGCGTACGAGTTAGTGGTGCACAATGACTAATAATACACATTGTTGCAATTATATGTTTGGCATGCCGATGTGTGTATATATTCGACACCTCGATGCATTATGTTTAATGAAGTGCGCTGAAATACTAGATTGTATTAAAATATCGTAATTTATATTTTTGATGATTCCTAAAAAAATTATACAAGATAGTTGATAGAAGTTCAAAGAAAACATGTTATTTCAGTGAGCGCAATGGTAGCTCATCCCAGGAAGAGAGGGAGGCAAGTTCTTTAAGTTATATTAAAAAGTTACTATATTTGAAATATTTGTAAGTTTAAATCAATTGTGTGTATTGGTTAATGTGTGCCATGCTGATCAAAAACTTGAAGAAACTCGATAAGATTGTTCGCAATCTGAATGAAAAAGAGCATAAAATCTTTATGGAAATGTTGCAAAGAGAGGAAACAGGTGGATCGAAAGGCAATCGACATTGAGTTTTCTTTAACTTTTACTAAAAATGAATTTCTTAACATTAATCGCTAACAAGTTTTAAACACTCGATTTCACATTTTTTTAATGTTATGCAGGGACCGATAGTGAGAGAATGGAATGTTGCCCCAAGAGGACAAAAATTGTTAAAAATGTAAATGATGATGATGGCTTGGTCATTAGTTCATCTAGAGTGGTGCTTGAAGTTAAAGAGAGGGGAAAATTGTTTTATAGAGCTTTGAGGGATACAATGGAAAGAACGTATAGAGTAATTTCCACTCATAATACAAAAATCATTCTAGTGACTCCAAGAATCAGGTTATACGTACACTACAAGAAGTGTTTCCAGAGCCATGGCCAGATACCTATGAGACTTGCAATACCAAAAAAGAATCGTATAAAATGTATTATTACTAAACATGTTTTTTTATAATATGTTCCAATAATTACCAAATTAATTTGTTTTTTTATATTTACTTTCATGTCCATTTAAGAAAAAAATATTGTGTTTTTTCGTTTTTCAGGAAGATTATGAAAATTCCAAGCGAAAAATGAGGGGAAATCCAATACATGTCGGTAGGGATGTCCAAAAGAGTGTACAATGAGATGGTAGAAGAAATGAACACAATTGCATCACAGGAGGATGCATCCCAACAACAACATGCATTAGAGGTATGTGATCATTCATTTATTCTTTTAGGTAGATAGAATTTATTTATCATATTAAATACTAATTTTCAATTGTTTTGTTTTAGAAAATAAAACAAAATGGAACCCAATCAACACATAAGACATGACGACAAGGAATAAAAGGGTTGATCACAAAGTTTGTGAGTACTTATGTTTCAACGTTACTTAAGTTTTCATATTTGTTGTGATCTTTATATTTAAATAATTAATTTACACATATCCATGGATGTCTTCTAATAGGTGCTAGCATACAAAGAAGAGCCAACCGAACAATTGATCAACATTGGGTTAACTAAGGGTTGTGAGTATATGTTTAAGTATCAAGGTTTAATTAAGCAATTTGTAAATAGTTGTGTTGTTTAACTTCCTTTCATGTTTTATAATTAATGGAACAATAAGAAACCTTTATATTAATTATGTCGACTATGTTTTGTCATGGCGTATTAAACATACAGGAAACAAAGTACGGAGATGAGCCAACTGAAGAGCTTTTGTTACACGACATGAGGCAAAGATTTGAAAGCATGTGTATAGTTTATGAATCACTCTTTGCTATGGTACGCTTTTTGATTTATGCAATCATGTATATTCTAATACATTATATATGTATATTTATTTGTTACTCTATATTTCTATGTTTGTAGATGGAAACTGAGCAGTTGGAATGTCAGAAAGAAATAGAGCAAGAAAACATTTTTTTAAATAATCAAAGTACAATATCGCCTGCAACTGATCAAGAAATGAGGGATGCACACAACTCGATCAATGACAACAATTCAAGTGATGAATGTCAATCAATATAATTGAATTTTACTGCAAGTTGTATGTTTTGCAATATCGGTCTGTAAAAATAAGGGATTTTATTTAATGTAGTGGGCATAATGTCCCAATTGCATGAGGACATGATACCAATAACTATAACAATTACATATTGGTTCCATTTTGATTATTGTTGACATTTACGTTGTCCCATTGTGTATGACCGTGGTTCTCTTATTCATATATAATAAAATGGGTTTGTTTTTTATTTTGTTGCATTGTCAAATGTTGTAAAATGTTGCATTGTTGATTAATTAATTTGTGAATGATTTACATTGTTGAAAATAACTGATTAATTAAAATGTGAATGATTTGTATTGTTGCAAATAACATAGGTGTAATCAGTTGGCTAAAGCATTAATGAAATCATTAGATTAAAATGCAATAACATAAATATAAAACAAAAATATTATTAAAAAAATTATTTGTTAAAAAACAATTAATTAAAATATATACGTATCGATGCATTCTTATGAACTCACAAAATGGTGCCTAAAATAATATAGAAATCATTGTTTTTAAGGGGTTATACGCATTGGTGCATATTAAGCATATTGAAGCACCGATGCATATTAATTATACGAAAGCACTGGTGCATAAAATGTGTGATAATATATATCATTTTAAAAATTTTATAGTAGGCATGTGATAAATACACATTAGTTTTTTTAAACATAATAATATTACTGGTGCTTTAAAAAACTTAAACACATCGGTGTGTTCAATTATATAAACGCACCAGTGCATTGTATGCAATATTAGCACATGAACGTATGAATTATACAAGCACCGGGATGGACATAAAATACAAGTGCATCGACGATGCATACAACATAATCGAAATCCGGGGCGTAATAACCAAAACCGCCCCGATGTGTTTTTGTCATAGGTAAGCATCAAGTTAGTAATATAATGGTGTACCAACATGTTTTTGTCTTATGTGTGCATCGGAGAATTTCATGCAATGGTGCCCCAATGTACTTTCATTTTATGTACGCACAAAGAATTTATGTAAAGGCGCTCTGATGCAATTTTTAAGTTTTATGTACGTTCCAGGACATTTTATGTAATGTCGTTCTAGTGTGTTTTATGTTAAGGTACACACTGGGCCATTTTATTTGATGGTGCACCACTACGTTTTGACAATAAAAGCACCGGAAAACAAAAACAAAAACAACAAAAAAAAACATTTGCTACAACCTCTGCCTACCCACAAATTTTTAGTTATATGGAACATCCATTAAAACCTTCGCTAAAACCTCTACAGCCAATAGAGGAGGTTGTAGCGAAGGTTTTTTTGAAATTTTTTCCAAATTTTGTAACATTAAAAACCTCCGCTAGAAGGTGTTCTACTTGTAGTGCCTTCTTGAGGATGATATTTTTTGGATGCCTTTGCAACTTCTATGGATTTTCATGTCTAGGGTTTATGGGTGAAAATGATTTCTTGAATAAGTGGTCTCTCTAAATCTTGTTGTATTTTTTTTATGAATGATTATTAAGTGTAATTGTACCTCTCTAGTGGTGGTGGTACATTCTCTTCATATTGTTCCTGGACAAATCCCTTCATTTAAACCCTTGGAAGATTACTACTGGAGTATATTCCCTTGATTTGTCTTGAAGTTTGAAAGGTACTAGGTGGATTTTATAGGGTTTGTAGTGGACAATCTTGGATATCACCATATATATATTTACATCCTCTCAATGGAGGTCTTAGTTGACCCCATATGCTCAAAAAATTAGTAAGCACTAGTCTTCTCCCATCCAGTCAATATAAAATTCATAACTTCATTTTTTATCAATGTTTTAGGGTAAAATTAGGGTTTTGTTTAGCTTACATTTAATTTTCCGCCATCAAAAACCCTAGATGTCTAGGGATTTCATGCATATTTTTTTCCTAAGCTAGGGTTTTCTTGCATATTCTTGACCTAAAATCCTAGGGTTTTCTTACATGTTTGACCTAAAATCATTTTATTGCATAAAATTTGCCTCATTGATTTATATTGCTACATAAGTAGGGCTAGACATCTTGTTTTAGTTTGTTGTTATATTCCTTGTAATTTTTATATTTTAAAAGTTAATCAAACCCTGGATTTATTCATTATTTTAGCCATGTTTTCTATTGGTTTATAACTCATTTTGAGGGCTAAAATTTTATTGTTGTTGTGACTTGTTTACTGTTGTAATTTCTTATCTTTTATGCAAGTTTTACAACAACCATTTGTAATTTTTAGAGTTGAGTGGTTTGGGGATTGTTTTGCATGAGAATATTACTTGATAACCCCACTAAATCAGTCTAAGAACACTTTTAACCAAATATGGAATTTACTTTGAATAAACCACCTTGTCCTCAACTTGCTTGATATTTATTATTGGTGATATTTTGGGTAAACACTTAGGAGACCTTGGACTTGATTGTGTCTTGCTTTAAGAGTCCTAAGTCCTATCATGGAAGCCTCCCTTGTGTTGGATACGTCCTTCATGAAAAAGAGGGAAGTTTTTGGCTAGGTGACAATGGGGACATCTTCTGATGTTCCACTAGTCTTGGCACCTTATGAAGACTTTTCACTAAGGTGGTAGATTGTGTGATAACAATGACAATTTTTTTTAAAGGAAAGTACTATGATATAACCCCAAGGGAGCATATATCAGGCTAAATGTATACAATGTGATCCCAAGAGGGCCATATATGGGGTTAAATGTATATGTTGCTATGATATAACCTCTATGTTGCTATGAATAGGGCATAACTCCCTCCATCAATGTGCCTAGACTCATGCCCCTTAGTTGGCAACTCTAACCTCCATGATAAGATCTCAAACTTTCCCTTACCTAGAGGCTTCGTCAAAATATCAATGAGTTGCAAATATGTTTGAATGTAGTCTAACATCGATCGAGCAACTTTGATCATCTCCGTAATGGTTGAGAAACTATGTTTCTCTCCCTGACAATCAAGTCTCCTTTATGAGCTCAATTTCTCAAGAAATGGTAGTAGATATCAATATGTTTAGAGCAATCATGGAATATTGGGTTCTTAGAGATCTTGATGTAATTTTGATTGCCATAATAGAAAAAATAGTAGGCTTGAATAATTGTTTGGTCAACTCTGCAATCAACTTGTGAAACAAAATGGCCTCACAACAAGCAGATGAAACTACAATATACTCTACTTCATATGAATTGAGAGAAACTACTACATGCTTCTTGTTGAACCAATAAACCATACATGATCCCCAACTGAAACAAAACCTAGAAGTACTCTTTCGAGTATCAACATCTCTAGCCTAATAAATACACAAACCCGTGTAGGAGTAACTTACTATTTCCATAATACTTGTGCCATAATGGATAGTGTTGTTTAGATGTCTAAGCACATGCTTGCCAACTTTCCAATGAGACTAGTGTAGCTCCACCATACACTGACCCAAAGTATTCATTTGCATAGAAAATGTACAACGTAGTATTTACCAAGTACTTAAAGGACCCAATCAACTGCATGTACAAGATAAGATCAACCAAATCAATGTCTTGAACACAAGTTAACTTGAGATTTGGTACCATAGGCATAACTAAGAGTTTATAGTCAAACTTTTGAAATCTCTTCAAAATATCCATAGTATACTTCCCTTGCCCAAGGAAGACCTCACTTGCACGTCGCCATACATCTAAACCCAAAAAGTAATGTAGACAACTAATGTCCTTTGTATCAAACTTGTTGGCCAATTTCTACTTGCACCACACAATGAGTTTCTCAAAACTCCTTGTAAGAATCAAATCATCTACATTTAGCACCAATATATAATCTGATATAGGAATGATACGATCACAACTAAAACCCTTTAGTTTTTTCATGGGTCCTATTATCCCCGATTTCATGGGATAACTAGGAGATCATGTCTCGAGGCCCACAGGTCCTAGACATGGAGTACCGAGAGCA
>JZKD02S1672786.1:1152613-1222509 GCA_000966675.3 Picea glauca
TGTTTTTCTGGAGATTTCTCACTTGTGGGAGATTAATCCAAAGATTTTAAAAATTATGATAGTGGGTGTGTTACAGGGAGGCTCCAAGGATAAAGAATTGGTTTTACCCAAGATTAAGTTAAGGCCCTTTGTCAAATAGAATTCAAGTCTTATATTCCCCATGTATATCATATGTTAAGCTTTCTCTCACTCAACGCCATATCTTCCTCTTACCATTACTTTAAAAGGACAATTTCTTTGATATTCTCCTCAAATTGTTTGAAAATTTTAATATTTTTCCTTTCTTGATCATCCTAGAATATTCGTTGATTCCACGTATTTCAAAGAACAAATCTCAGTACAATGTACCATAAAAAAATAGTAAGTTTTCTTTGCTTGATACCTTTGGACAATCTATGGATGAGCTGATCACTTCTCTATATAGTTGTCTTGACTCTTCAAATTCTACTTGATACCCAATTTGAACTTTCTTTGGCATGCTAACATAGGAGAAGAAAGGATACGTATCTTACTATCCATGTTTGCAAAAGACACAACCAAAGGGAATATTGTAGGCTTTCTTCTTTGTGTTCTTCCAAGTGAGAATTCATGACCATTAATTTAGCCATAGGAAGGTTTCCACCTTTTTTCATGTGTGCATGTTCTAGTGTTTTCTCCAAACCTTACATCATCTATTCATGCCTCCTCATGACTATATATACTTAAAGTATCACCTCACCTTACAATCACCAATACCTTTCAGACCCCATTTCAAAAAATTGAAGCCCTCCTTAACTTGGATTACTATTTTGTACATTTCTTCCAACACCTTTCTCTTATCCTCCCCCAAAGCTATGATTGGCCATGAGTTGAGTAAGCTCGTGTCCGAGAGACATGATCTCCTTGTATTGATTATTTTTCCTAAGTCAAATATTGGTTGACATGTTGCCAAATCTCTTTGTGAATCTTGTAGATGGGCCTCATTCTTGACATTGAGGAGTTTGTTGGTCCCTTGAGTCCTCTTAATAGAGTATTGATTAACCATCCCCAACCTCCTAGAAGCTTAATTTATAGACTATTTCAACTCATTTAACCACATTATTCCAAATGAAGGAGCCTTTTTATATTCAACTCTAAATTGATTAATTCTTGAGGACCCACACTTGGTGCATATTTTACCTATCACTGTGTCAACCGTAGGCTCTCTAGTTCTTCTGCCTACCAACAAATTAGCTTACCTCCAACAACTTAGTTCATGAGCTATCATCTCTACATACCCAAACCTCTTTTGAATTTTGGTCAACATATATCCTTATAGGATACAAAAGACAATTTATTTTCCATGGTTCCCCTAACAAAAAATCCTTTTGCAAATTTTCAATGGTTGTTAGTACTTTCTTGGGAAATGTAAGGGTAAAAAAAGACAAACTATAATTGTTCCTTCAACTATCTTTTCATTCATTCACATTCTTATCTATTCATTTGTTCTTGAGGTGGACCAAAACTTCAAGGGAATGACAAGAGCTCCATCTAAATATGTTCAAGTGGTGGGATTCATTGAGAAAATTATTGGTAGGTTCATTGAATGACATTGCATGAAAGTGATAGTGTGACGTGGATATGGATGTAATTATGATAAAGAGTCCATCCCCTCGTTTTTTTTAACTTGTATGAAAACCCCCAAGGGGGAATGAAGAGGATGCATGGATAAGATAATTCAAGGCATAAAAGGGAACTGATCCCTTTGACCAATTCAGATGAAGCAATGTAATCAATGTTATTGGAACCTCCATTAGCCTCGAAGATGAATATAATTTGGGAAGAGACAATGGAAAAAAGGGCAACACATTAGCTTACGAGATCCTTGGCCAAGGATTTGGAAGAAGAACACTTATCTTTGAAAATTAAAAAGTAGGCAAGAAAGTATTTGTCCTCTAACTTGCTACATTTGTGATTAGTCTTTAGACTAGGAGACATGGTTCATAGTTGAATACTTAACCTTAGTAAAAATGAATCCCATTACAATTTTTTCTATTAATGATGATATCCTCAACTATAGTTACTAAGATGCATTTTTTTGAACTTTTTGCACTAATGGATTCTTCTATTGTCTAATACCCCAAATTCATATCTTTTGTATTCAACAATAATCTAGATACTTTATTATCAATAATACTTTTTGTATTGAGATGCATTTTCTACAATAAAAATGAGGTTGACGTGTCATGTATGTGTGTAACATTGATGTCATCCATAATAATAATAACAATAACAATATTATAGAGTAATCCAATGTCGAAATTAGAAATTTACACACAGACACACACCAAGCATCAAGAAGGATCAAAACTTTTGAGGTGCAAAATATCTGTACCTCGAAAAATTTGATCTCTCTTGATTCTTGAGAGATTTAGGGTTAAGATGGATTTAGCTTTTTAAGTATACAACGAGGTTGAGGCTCAAAGAACAAACATGATTTAAGAGGAACCGTTGTACCAAGGATCATATATTTACTTTGACTTCCATCATCAAGGAGGCTAAGAAACAAGTGTAAAGTATAGTGTTGCTTCGTGGACTTCCACAAGGAATTTGATATAGTCCCTTAATGCTTGTTAGCTGATAGGGTTAAGGATTCAGGTCTTCCACCCTTGGTGGTCTCACTTGTGGTGACTCTCTACAAGACCATTGTTGGAAAAATACAGACAAATGCTAGTGAGATAGAGGAGGTCCATAGCACTATATGAGTTAAACAAGGTTGCCCACTCTCTCTTACACTTTTTGGACTCTACATTGATGATCTAGAGGACGTCATATCATATTCATTGGGTACCTCAGATGGTTGTTTACTCTTCAGAGCACCTTTAGAGTCTCCATTGCTATTTTACTATTTGTAGATGACATTATCCACATGTCCCACTCAATGAGGGGCCTCCATAGATAACTTGATATCCTAGCTTCCTTCTGTGACACTCATCAACTATTCTTAATAATCTCAAGGAAACAAAAATCATGGCCTTTAACATCCATAAAGAGAAGGCAAGCAATATGCTTCTTACTTACATATGTTAGAAAGTTGAGGAAGTCTTTTCATATGTATATTTATGGGGTCTCTTCTCCAGCCACATTGTAGCTTGACTCGAACAATAGAGGCTAGAGTGAGCAAGGGATATGTGGCTCTCAATACTCTCGAAAATCAATATTTTCAACTTTAATTTTAGGACATTTGATTGAATATTTGACTCTTTCACTCATTGGTCACACCTACCGTCTTCTATGGGTGCAAGGTTTGGGGTCCATACCTTCAGGGAGTAGAGCGAAATAGGATAGAGAAAGTGCTTGTCACAATGCTATCCAAACATCTTCATGCCAAGAGATCAATGCCTCATGATATCAATCTTGCAAAATTTGGTACAACCCCACTCATTACTTTAATGATCTTTCATGCGGTGACAATGATACATAGGAATAAATAGATGGGCAACTGACAAAGTTGTCCTCTTAGATATCCCTACCTTGCTCTCGAATCCTCTATGGAGTAGGGAGAATGTGGGATCCATTCATGTTGCTATCAAAAGCCTCTTCATTACTTTAGCTCATTGGCCTTGATATTGATAGACCACCCTTGCATAACTTTTCAATGCATGCTCCTAATCTCTCAAAGGGCAAGATAAGCAAGGGTATTCATGCTGAGATTTACAGAGATACCTTTGATCCACAAGGTTTGAGCCCCAAAAACCACTTTCTACCAAACTTCAACATTACCTAGACTTGATCTCCAATGCTCATCCAATCCCCAAGGTACACCTGAATTTAGCTACCTTGCACCTTGAGGGTCCCTATTGCCCAACATAGAGTTGTCTCTCAATAGCTTCGCATTGGCACAAATCACCATATCCCTGGAGAACATTATATTTGCTAGATCTTCTCCTTAGATATTGAGACCAAGGACCACTTTATATTATGATGCTTTAATTACTATGAGATTAGAGGACAATTCTGTTGTCTCTTCGGAGATTCACTTGGTTATCTCCAAACACTCATAGCTTATGAAAACTAGAGATGCTTAGCCTTCTTCCTCTAGGAGATGTTCGACCTTTGTTAACAATTTTCTAGAGGTCAATTCTCAAAATCGACATGCACTAGGTTGATTACCTCTTACTTCCAACAGGCTGACACTGTTAGGAAGACGCCCATGGCTAGCTTCTAAGCTCACGTGATAGACCTATGAGACATTGTAGACTTAATCATTGACATGTCCTCACTCCCATCATGCATTTCTTTGCGGTCTTGAATGCTAGAAGTGCTTCTTTAAATAAACACATCTCTGCCAAAGAATCTCCTTCTTCTTAAGCTTCTTCATTGCTCCCCATCTTGTTGGATTAGTGCTTCCTGGTTTTTTTTTTTTCACTCTTTTAACTTTTTTTTCTTTGAGATGTGCTTTTACCTTCCCCTTGTCATTTTTACATATTCCAATGTTTACATTATCATTGATTAACTTTGACTTTTAAAAGACATTAATATCTAAATAAAATAAAATATACAACACTACTAAATTGTACAAATTTTGGAAGCTTTAAATCTTTAATCTCTAAATCTCTATAACTTGANNATATATATATATATATATATATATATATATATATATATATATATAGTTTATTGAATCATGAGTGGGGAGATGCAATATATAATTATGTCAAATGAGCTCTTATCACATTTATAAATAGATTGGTAATAATACCAAACTTAAATAAAAAGTTAATTAAAAAAATTAAAACAAATAGAAAATATTAACTATTACAATGTCTTGATACTTAATAATATTGGTTTTGAGGGGCGATAGGTGCATCGAGTTGTTTTTGATTTCGAAGGAAAAAAATAATATGGAGTTTTTATGGGGATTAGGGCAAACCACCAATAATCAAGCATAGGCTTTTGTGGTTTACATGAGAATGCATCTCATCCCAACAAACACCTCCTCTCAACTAATTGTTATTTGAGATTCAAATTTGATTATCAAAGGGCTTCAAAGACTCATTAAAAATGCTCAACCCAATCTTATGAGGATCTTCCACAGGATCAGGAATTTGGAGCACAAATTTAAATTAGTAAGCTATCATCACATCTACAAAAAGCAGAATGCCATAGTAGATTCTTTAGCCAAAGCAACTAAGCAATTAGAACAAAGTAATCTCAGAATTAACGAGGATTGCACACAAATTTATCTCCCCTAAATAGTCCATGCATATTTCCAAAAAGAAAAAATCTTCTAAGGAGATTAACAGGTTCAAGAAATTCAATGGAGCATTAAAATGGATGGGAGGGGATGTGACCCCACCCCCCTTCCGCGTTGAAGCAACTCATGTCATATGGAGTCACCTTGTACTTAGAGGAGATCTCATACATAAGACATGAGGCTTCCCTTATAGCTCACACACATTTCCTCATTTCATCTCGATGTCATTAAGATCATCCACATGTGAGACGACGAATCCATGTGGGAAACTTCAGGTTCAATTGCAAAGAGTCATCCCCTCTGGCCTCACATTTGTTATGATTTATACGGGCTCTACAATTCTTACGTCGGCCATTACATTAAAACTGCCTTGCATTTCATCATCGTTTTTTCATGGAGTCGCCCTTTATCAAATGGGAATTGACGCCAACATTGCTTATGGATCTTTCAAAAGGTGGCGAAGGTGAGACAAATGGTATATGGATACACTTGCAAAATTGGATTAGCATTACAGGTCTGTATTGGCAATTGGCACACTAGAAGCGATCAGGTTGTGGTATCTTTAGCTCAAGGATGTGGAGAGGAAGCCGTGAACCTTGTGAGTGTAGTGAATGTAAGATGGACACAATGTAGGAGCAAATGCAGGCTCAACAAAGTGAAATTGAGGAGCTGCAGAATTCAAATGCACAATTAGCTCATCAAATACAAGAGCATGAAGTCAAAAGAAACGATGAATTCACTGTGGTGCTTCGAGCAGTCAATCAGAATTCAAATCAACTTCAGTCCCTTCATCGTCATGTGCAACAACAACCCTTGAAAACTCAAGCCATGCAGTGACCATCAACATCTGAGGAGTTGAAGGCGTCATATGAGGTTCGTCAGCCACCTCTGCATCAACAAGCTCGCGACCCTATGGAAGCAGACCCGAAAGAGATGGATACAACATTAAAACTCCATTAGTATAGTTAATGTAGTGTAAAATTTCATTTTTGATGTTTTCATATGTAGCAATTTACCCATGGAAGAATTATAATAGTTTCTTTGCTTATTTGGGACAATCCAAGAGACACAGGGAGAAAAGAATCACTGTAACTTTGCTATATGATTATGCTCATTTTGCAATTTTGTACTCTTTGACTGTTTTTGCCCCGGCACAACCTCTTTTCTAATAAAAAATTCTAACTGTTTTTGTAAAAAATATAAATATTGGTTTTGGAGTATGTTTTAAAATTGCTTGTGATTAGTTAAATCGCTGCGCAGAGGGGGTTCCTTGTCCCATAAACATGGAGTCTCATACACTAATTTGGTGTCTCGTCGTGACCTTAAAAATAAATTATTATTATTATTAAAAACCAATTTTTTCTAGATGTAAAAATAGATTAATGACTAAAAACCAAAAATATATGATAAGAGTGGAACTCTACCTCTACCCCTTACATACCACAACATGCATGCAACAACATTTATAGATAATAATAATAATCATAATCTATTTTTAAGGTCACGACCAAGCCAACACACCAAATTGGTGTATGAGACCCCCTTGTTTGTGGGACAAGGGACCCTCCTCCGCCCAACGATTTGACTGGTAAAGTCTACGAAGGTATACATACCCTATCCCCCTCTGGATTTGAACCTGTGACCTCTTAAGAGGAAACACATGTTCTTAACCATTAGGCCCACTCAAGTTGTACAACCAATAAAAAGATGATAAGTCTACCCATAGATAGTAGTGAATAATAATTGTTCTTACCATAAATTAACCAACCACTACCACTAAATGAAGACACATTTTACCACCTTCAACTTTTTTTTTTCCAGATGAGAAATTAACTCGCTGGGAACCCACCCCGATACTTCCCCACATAGTGGATGATATGGGAGTGGAAAAGCAGCAGCCCCAGGAACTCATAGCTAGGCTTGAACCTGTGACCTCTCCCCAAACTGGAAGAGCGTGCGCACATCTTACCAACTGTACTTTACCACCTTCAACTTAAAAACATATATAACAACCTACCAACCACTACCACTAAATGAAGACACATTTTACCACCTTCAACTTAAAAACATATATAACAACCATATAACCCTATTAAACCCTAAATCACGCCTCAAGCTTACGCGATCTCTCGTCGGTTCTCGGTGCGTAATAGATGTGTGCTGGTCTTTATTCTGTTTTTAACGAAATTTGTGTGTCCATTTTCTTATACCGTTCGAAAAATCAAAAGAGTATACACATACATAATAATTCACAAAATAACATCCCAATTTTAACTTTTATATACCCTAACCTACAGCTAACTTGCGAGACTGAGCCTGGCGGTAATTCCTAAACTTCTCGGGCGTTTTCCGAGACCTAAAATCGTTTGAATACCAAAACTTCTCTTCTCTCTTCCCGGCTTGACCCTATTATCAGGCAGTGATAATTCTCAGATATCGCAGGCTGACATATTGAGAGATTTATAATTTTTCTATTCTCAGAGCACTTCGGTTCCTTCATAAAAGGAGTGTAGAGTCAGTGTAGGTTGACACAATGGTTGGCACCGCAGAAATGAGGATGGAACAGCAATTTCCTCCTTATGCTCCAGTTAACAATATTATTTGTTTGATGACGGACCCAGACGGTAATGCCCTAGGAGGTCCGGTTGATCTTCCCCAGGACGCAGGGCCGCTTCAGCTACAGTCTCTCGTCAATGCTCTACTAAATAACGTAAGTGATTTTTTCACGCTTGCTTATTGTTCCCAATAGTATAAAATTTATCACAAGCAGGACCCTTAAGTGCCTCATTAAGTAATCTGCGGTGCCGTTTTTAAAAGTATATGCACTGTGCAAAGGGTATCATCTTTTTATGAGACACATGAAACAATAAACCAAAATCTTCTCACTCAGAGTGATTTTTTAGCACATAGGACACAGCTTTTCCATGGTTATTTATTCGCCAGCTCCCAGGAGATCGTGGTGGACGACCACAAACTCGAGAAGCCTCGAGGTTATGATAGAAGCCTTCAATGGAGAAGAGACAGTAAAGTGTGAATAATATAGTGCAAGTAATTGCACAGTGCAAACAAGCAGGGAGCAAGATCAACCAATCACACAGAATGTCATACTCTAAACTATACAATTGCATCTCCATTAAGTACGTTGCAATGTACACCAGAAGTGAGATTGTGAGAGTGGTAGGCATTCTGTAGTTTGTAATCGAAATGAGAGTGGTAGGCACTCTGTATTTTGTAAGCCAAATCTTGGAGAACGGATGTGGGGCTGAAATTTTGTGAACAAACTGAAAAGTACTGCAAGTCACTTTGAGTCAATAAGGGAATGTACACTGAGCCCCAAAGCTCTATTTATACAGAGACATTTACATCAAGATTAAGATTGAGTTACAGTTAGAAGGCAGTTACAAGAAATATTTGGTTGTTATGCCTAATGACATTGGCACCACATAGACCTCCTTGTGTGCTGTTGGTAGTTGGGTGCATGCTGCTGCTGCAGGCCATTGAATCGACAAATCCTTTTAATTTTGCGGACTGCACTGGAGCTGGTATTTGCTTTGAAGCTTGGATTTGCGCCAAGGCTTCAATTTGTTTTGGAGCTTGAATTTATGCTGGAGAAGCTCAAATTTGCATTGAAGCTTGATTTTGTGCTGGGCTTTGGATTTTCTGAAGCTCAGATTTGTGCTGGAGCTTGGTTTTGCACTGAAGCTTGGTTTGTGTTGGGACTAACAACCTTGTCGAAACTAAAAATTGTGCTGGAACTAAAAATGGCACCAGAGCTACACTTAGCGCTTTGGATCAGATCAGTTGTCCCCACTGAGTTTGCAATGGTCTACATTGTATTTGTGTACAAGTGAAAATACTTCTCATGGATGTGATCCATTGTGAACCTTTTTGCTTGTGCATGGTATTAAGCTTGACAATACAAAACAAAGGAATGGCCTTGTTATCATGTGCTTGATCTTCTTACCCACAATTTGGTCCTTATTCTGCTAGTGTGCTAGATATCAATCGATGGCTCTAGTTGTGTAATAGATTACTCCAACAGAGGTGTGTTGTAAAGTCTCAAATTCAATAGTTCCACGTTGAAAACTGGATGCAATCCTAAGTATGGTGGCAGGTCCAACTTAAATGCTTTCTCAACAATTCATTTGGTGCTTGTATAGGGACCTTGGCAAAGTGCACAAAGCTTCACATGTAATCCTTTGAGTTGCTCTTTTTGATTATATAACCAAACTTGATCGTCAAACTTGTCACCGACTCACCCTGAGGGACACAAAGTTGATTGTGTCAATGCTTGTACTTATCAACTATTTGCTCGACGATGTCATGGACTTGTCATTTTGTCATTGAATGTTCTAAACTTGTTCAACAAACTTAGCTGCTCTATCATATTCCTTATACATTGTAGTCAAAGTGCTTGTGGTAGTTGGCATAGGGTAAGTCACATTGATTGACGTTGTAGGTTGGGAGTTGGGGCAGGTTTTGAAGGGGCTGCACCCAATAGAACTGTGCTAAACTATATTATGGTTGTGTTGAATGAACGCCTAGCTATCATCCTAAGTATGAGGGTGCTTGTGATTATACATGCAAAATAAATGCACATTGTTTTTGTTCACCACTTCTGTATAGCCATCAATTTCTGGATGCAAAGTTGTTCACATTTCAAGATTTCTATCCAACATCTTTGAGAAATCTGGGATCCTGGTCTCAAACAATGGATATGGTTTCAATATATTGGTACAATATGTCAAACGGTGACTTCAATGCTGGTACAGAATGCCAAATGCCCTACATATGATATTCTTGTTACAGTTAGCTCCTTTGAGGTTTTATGACTTATACATTATGGCATATGCTTAATGAGACACTCAATTTCTCTAGCACAACATGGGACAGACATTTTATCAGACTAGGCAAGTGTCATGTTTTGGTATTCCTTATTGGCTTATAATGTTTTCCAAATTACGGGAACTTTAAATGCTCTCCACATGTTGTTGGTGCTGATAAAGTTTATTATGTCATGATTAATCTATTTATTGCACATGATATCTTCAATCCTCTAACAAACCCAATTCTACCTCTTGTTGATCATGCATCCATTACATTCAATATTCCTTTCAATTGGCAACCTGAACTAACCCACTTGATTGCCAATCCCTTCATTTTGACCATGAGCTAGATGAGATCTATACCAAGATATTGAAATCAAATCGCTGCGATACATGTTATGTTTGAAACTCCATTGAAAATGTAAAACCCCTCACATGCAATTTCCTTAGTTTCTTTAAATCACTTTTCTCATACAACCCACATATACCCATTATGGAACACATGAGATCATTTTCCCGACAATTCTTTGTTTGATGAAGATTGTAAAGCCTCCTCATAGACTCATCTCGCAGATCATTGGTTGACCCCTATTTAAGAGGAAAGTAGCCTAAAAAGTTGATCTTTTCCTTCTTAGTAAAAAGATAAGAGCATATTTATACAAGAAAAAAGAAAGACAATATGAACATGCTAATATTTATAGCAAAAGCCTTTTTTTTTTTGTGGGGGTGGGGGTGGGGGTTCATCCTTCCTAAAAACTTCCATGTTCTATTTCTAACCCTCATAATTGGTTTACCTAGGCCACTTTTCTCTACAATGCTCCAACTAAACCCATCCATTATTCTAAACAGGCTGCAAACATGCCACTTCTTCACCAACCACATGGTGTTATGAACCATCTTTAAACTCAAATCTTGTGAAGAAGCATACATTAAGGGTTTCAACCTTAATGTATAGCTTGACATTTTCAGCAACAAATTGTTGATATTTTCAACCAATCCTTGTAGTGCACACTCTTAGACTTGTGCACATTTTCATCGGATGATGATGCTATAGAGGTTGCATTAGGAGTCCCTTTTGAAGAGAAGACCATTCATGTAGTAGTGCCTTGAGTGAATCCAGATTTTTCTGATCTACAATCCTTGTTGTTTAACTTGTTTGGTCCATTCTTTCAACTTTCTAGATACTAGGAGAGTTTAGATCTAGTTGCTTGGAGATCTACTCACATTGTAGATTGATTTGTTTAGGTGCTTGTTTGGATTCTTCAACACTCATATTCTACCTTTGAGGATGCCCATGACCATGTTCCTGGTGTAGTCAGCCATTCCTATTGCAATGTTCCTACTTTTTATGTTGTTTTCGTGGTTGATTTTTCATTGCTTTGGGGGAAATTCATTTGCTTTCTATAGAATTCTAGGGTTTCCTTTGAGGGTTTTTCAATTTTCAAACCATAAAACCTTAGACTAAGAAGTGAGATAGTGGTGTCCTTACTCATAGTGTCACGCTCATGATCTTTGGGAGCTATTCTCTCCATATCTAGGGTCTATTGCCATAAATGTGGATAGATTTAAAAACTCTCACCACACTCTCTTACATTCCACCTTGACTTTCTATATTATTTGTCTTATTTTTAACTCTATTGGCCTGCAAAATGTTGGGTATGTGTTATATTCTTTGCACAAGTAGTAGTGTATGCGTTGCGCTGGGCGCGCAGGGGGTTCGGGGGTAGCGACCTCGAGAATTTTCTTTTGCCTTGGGAAATGTGTCGCATTTTTGGGTGGTTTTTTGCCGATGGTTTTCTATTTCTGGTTAAGGAATTAGGGTTGTTGACTAATCCAAGTCATTGGGTTAGGGTTTGGGATGCCGCTGGCTCCTATATGTATATTGTATTGTAAACAATGTATCACAATGAATGAATATAGAATATGCTGGTTTTCCCGGTTTGGGTTTCCAGGGGAAAAATTTCTGTGTAATGGTTGTATTTTCCATTGTATCTTTTTTGTTGTTTTACTGAAAATTTGTTTGCAGTGAATATTGTACAAGGTTAAAATCTACATTTGGTATCAGAGCTTTGTTGGCTTCAGGGGGACGCCTTTGTGGTCAAGGGTTTGGCTTGGGACTGTGATAAGCCTTGTTACAATGGGAGATCTGTGGTATTGATTTTTTAGGTGAAAAGAAATGGCAAGCAATTCGAAAATGGAGATCGAGAAGTTTAATGGGCAAAGTTTTGAGCTGTGGAAGCTCAAGATGGAAGATCTGTTGGTGGACAGAGATCAGTGGATCGCGGTAGATCCAGGTACTGCACCTACAGGAACTTGAGTAGATGATTGGAAAAAGTTGGATTGGAAGGCGAAGACCACAATCCGACTGTGTCTCTCAGATTCAATATTACTAAATGTGTCAGAGGAAGCTACAACCAAGGATTTATGGGATAAGTTGGGGAAGTTGTATCAGTGTAAGTCCCTAGTAAATAAACAATTCCTGAGAAAGAAGCTGTATAATCTAAGGATGAGAGATGGAGACTCGGTGGCAGAGCATTTTAACGCTTTCAATACTGTGGTAAGTCAGTTAGTATTTGTTGAGATTAAAATTTCAGATGAAGATAAGTGTATCAGTTTACTGTGTTCTTTACCAGACTCGTGGGATAGTCTGGTTGTGGCCATAGGTAGTAATACCACTGCCTTGAAGTTTGATGAAGTGGTCTCATCCTTGTTGTCGGAGGAGATGAGACAAAAGAATATGAAAGGACAGAGCACAAATGCATTATTTGCAAGAGGACGCTCCTAGGAAAGAAATAGATCTAAGTTCTCAAGTGGGAGATCTAAGTCTAAGGGTAGATCTAAATCTCCTTAAAAGTTTGTAAAGGTATGTTGGAGATGTGGAAAAGAAGGGTACTACAAGAAGTAGTGTAGATCCAAAGTTGAGAAAAGTGGGTTTGATTGTGGGGAAAACTCCACAGTTAATCACGCTTGAGTCAGAGGCGTCTTGGGATGGGTGACCACATGGGAAGTCCTGATTATCGGGTGCAAGCCCCAGAAGTGATGATTGCTGTTACACGATTTATTTCGCTGGTTTCAATCCCACTTCTTCACCCCCGTGAGCATCACCAGATGCAATGTGTGCTAAGTGGACTATTGAAATCATGAGAATTATTGGTCAGTTGTGACTACTACTCATGGATATGGGTCATATATTAATGACTTACTCTACGTAGTTAATCCCAAAAAATGATATCTAATATGTTGCACTGCGGAAGCCCCTCTATGCTTAAATAATAAGAGTGAAGGGAGTTCTAACTGGATAGTTCATAAGGCACAATACCTGCTAAGGTTTTGCAAATGGGGTAGCAAGCTAAGTGGGCTTGATTGTGAGGAAAACTCCACAGTTAAGCGCGCTTGAGCTAGAGGTGTCTTGGGATGGGTGACCACCTGGGAAGTCCTGGTTACCGGGTACAAGCCCCGAAAGTGATGATTGATGCTATGCAATTCATTTCGCTAGTTTCAATCCCACTTCTTCACCCCTGTGAGCATCACCTGATGTAATGAGTGCTAAGTGGACTATTGAAATCATGAGAATTATTGGTCAGTTGCGACTACTACTCATGGATATGGGTCATAGATTAATGACTTACTCTACGCAGTTAATCCCAAAAAATGATATCTAATATGTTGCAATGCGGAAGCCCCTCTATGCTTAAATAATAAGAGTGAAGGGAGCTCTAACTGGATAGTTCATTAGGCACAATACTTGCTTAAGGTTTTGCAAATGGGGTAGCAAGCTAAGTGGGCTTGGTTGTGGGGAAAACTCCATAGTTAAGCGCGCTTGAGCTAGAGGTGTCTTGGGATGGGTGACCACCTGGGAAGTCCTAGTTACCGGGTGCAAGCCTCGAAAGTGATGATTGATGCTATGCGATTCATTTCAATGGTTTCAATCCCACTTCTTTACCCCTGTGAGCATCACTCGATGCAATGAGTGCTAAGTGGGCTATTGAAATCATGAGAATTATTGGTCAGTTGCGATTACTACTCATGGATATGGGTCATAGATTAATGACTTACTCTACGCAGTTAATCCCAAAAAATGATATCTAATATGTTGCATTGCGGAAGCCCCTCTATGCTTAAATATTCATTTTGTACACTTCCTTCTGGGGGATTTGCCCGACAAGCTTCATAATAGATGGTCTATTTGGGGGAAGCAAACCATACTCATGTGCCAAGGTATGCCAATCGTCCCAGGAATGTGCTACTGGATCCCATAGATCCCGCTAAAAGAAAATGCCCTTCTTACTTAAACAATGAGCTTGGAAGCATGGCAACTTTGCAATACAAGTGTCTTGAGACCTCCAACTCCAAATAAGGCATCTTGCTATCCAAATACTCTGGCTCTTGAAAATAATCAAACTAGAGACTTGGAAAAGGTGGGGGGAAGAGATAATATCACACAAATCAAATCAAATGTCCCTTGAACCTTGCCAACATGTTGTGATGTCATCAACTGATGTTGAAATAAAACTTGCCTGTGAGAATGCTTCCCTAGGAGGCAACATGAATCAACTTTGGCCCTCCTCCTCATCCTTGGGCATGATACAAATGTCCCAAGGAACCATAGGAAGACCCCTCCCCCCACCATACTTCAACTACAAGTAGGATCTCAAGATATGCTCCAAAGGTTGAGATTGAGCATGGCTTGGCAACCAACAAGACACAAAATAAATGTGAGAGGCTTAAAGGATCTGCCCAACCATTGTCAACTTCCTTGTAAATGGAAGGTCCTTATGATGCCCTATGTGAAGCTTACTTTGGGGTCGCTAAAGACAACTGATGAGAGCCCTACTTCAAAGGGTATGCCTAGATACCTCATAGTAACCCCCAGTCAAACATGAGTCCATGTTGCAGGAATCCATATAGGCGGGGTGTCCAACCTTACTCGATATTGAACAAAAGGGACCCAAACAGGCATGAGAACCATCCTCAGAGTTTCAAGTAGCTTGCATAGAGAGAAGGGAGTCACGAACAAAGTGATTGTTGACCATCTTTGACCCATTAGGAAGCAAGATGCCCCACAATTGTCCCCGAATGAGAGCAACCTCCAATAGGTAACCCAAGTCATCCGCAATCAAGACATATAGATAAGGGGCCAAGGGGCACCCCCAACAAATAAATCAATGCAACAAAATTCAAGGAGATAATGAGTTATTAACAGAGACAAATGCGACACATTAGAGAGGAGTGTGTGTGCCATGGCCACAGACAACGGTCCAAACTCCAAGCAAGTCAACATCTCCATGATGAAGGACTTAATCTATTCGATCATAAGCCTTGTCGAAGTCAAATTTTCAGGAAAAGAGATCACTGTCTAGACTCTCGAGCCCTCTCCATGGATTTCCATGCTGAGATCATTGTGTCTAGAATAAAATGACCCTATGTGAATCTTGTTTACTCTTGATGAACTTCCTTTTGTGCCACTAAGAAAATTTGTAGAGCCATTGCTTCAGCCATTATTTTGTAGGCAACATTAAGTAGGGTGATAGTCTTCCAACCCCCATTGGTGTCGTTAGCCATGTTCTTCATAATGAGTTTGATAAGACCTTGGTTAGGAGATTCAATTAAAATTTTGGAAGAGAAGGCTTTAGCCATTGAACAACAAAAATCATTCCTGATCATGTCCCACATAGCCTTGTAGAACTCACAAAGAAGGCCATCCAACCTCGATGACATACCATTTTTCATGGAACTAAGTGCTACAAAAAACTCCTCTTTTGATAAGTCACTATCCAATCTATCTCAGTTGCCACTAGAAACATTGTGCGAGATAACTCTATAACAAGCATTCCTAGCAACCACCACACGATCTATCAAAACATATGGAGAAAAAACATTTTGAAAATGTCATCCAATCATACCTTTGACCTCTGTTGGATCCTTTGCAAGAGATCCATTTCCTTGATGCAAACCAAGAGTCCCGTCAGCCACCACCTTTCTTTTAAATTAGTCAAAGTAAAATTTAAATCCCTCATCCCCCTGCTTAATCCACTGCAGTCTAGAACGAATCCTGGCACCCCTAGTAATGTACTCCTCCCCACATGAATCACCATCTCCAATTGAGTGACATACTCTTAAAGAACCACATTGTGGAGATCCTCCTATAGGAAAATGTGGATCTCCTCAAGTCTAAGTTGAGCATCCCATAACTCTTTTCTTCTCTTGTGGGCCATCATTCTTCCTCACCCTCTCATGAACTTGACCATGTGACATGCAATAGCCTCCCACCAAAGAAACAAACTAGAATCCCCACTATTCGAGGGGGAAGGTTCGAGATCCTTTGAACAAGGGCTTGGAAATCCTTTCCCTCAAATGAGACACATTCAACTTAAACAAAGTTGAAGGTGTCGAGTCAATCATGTTACCCACTGAGATAACTGTCTGAGTAGGAAAGTGATATGAACCTATAACATCTTTCAAAACATCCACTAGGCAAAGCTTTCTTGAAAAGGAGATTTCCTCCCTAGGGCCATAAACTCGATACAATCTAGCTTGTACCTTGACATGACCTTGCCTGTAGTTGGTCCAAGTGAACCATCCACCATAGTTTGCCCCTCTCTTGTTTCCAACTAGGATTGAAAACTTGAAGAGCAACCTTACATTAAGTCCAAGCTTGCTTCTCAGCACCACTCATCACATAACCCGTGCTTCCTCGGTCACCCTCCTACTCTACCTTGTTAAAATCCCTCCAACAAACCTATTTGTAGCCAGCAATGAAGAATCCATATAATCCCAAAGATGTCCATGCTCTAAGTTGAGATTAGGTGCATAGAATGTATAGATCCCTATCAATCTGTCTCGACCCATCAACACCACCCATACACATCGGTCCTCAAGATTCGTGCCATGACCTACCACAAAACTCTGCAAATAGGAAGATTGGGCAAGAACCACATGCCCACCACCCTGATAATGATTCATAGCCTAGAAGGGCCATTCCAACAATAGTTATCCAATTACGAAGCTCAAAGCCAACTGGTTTGAACTCTTGAAGAAGATCATGTCCAATTTGAATCTCTGTAAAACACCACATACAATTTACTTATGACTAGGAATCATCATCACTCTCACATTCCAAGACAATAGGGATAACTTCATTTCAAAGGAAGATGAAGTCTTAGACTTTTTAACTGATTATCCATGACAAACCCCTCTGAAGCAGTGGTATGCTTGTCAAGGGAGTGAACCATCACGTCCTTTAGGATTTAAATCATGGTATAGGGCTCGAATGCCCCCCTCGATTTGTCCAAGTGGGTTGGAGATGAAACTTCCTTGCGTTTGTTGGACTTCATCTACCAACTAACCTACCCCTTCATGTTTTCGTCACAGGATGAGCTGACCCTCCCTGAATCACAAGGTCAGGATTTTGGCTCTGTTGAAACTGCATAAAACCAAAGAACTATTAGCCCAGGTCACTTGTTGCACCAATGGGGCAATAGGGTTCTTCTGAAATCTTGGACTTGAACCACCCAAAGAAGTGCCTACTACTCCTTGACCAACTAATATTGAGGGGCCATTTCCCCCAACACCATGTCCTGAAGCCATCGAAGTACCACCTATCCACAACTCCTGAGAAGCATGGTCGGTGTGGCTGCCTCACTCGGCCAAGGTCTACAGTGAGGGAAACCCTTGGTATGGCAAGTAAAGTAGACATTTGGTAAATTTAAGTATCGAACCTTTTGTTGCCAAAATTTGTTAATAGTGCACACATAAATGAAATGTGGAAGCTTTCGCTTCAAGTCCACATGCACTCTTGAATTAACAGGGAAGGAGTTACATCTGCCATTCGAAATGAGAACCTTACTAAACCTTTGGGAAAGCAAATTAACAAATGGACACATGTCTATAGGGAAAGTTGGAAATTCCAACCAAAATGGGTAATGAGCTGACCACGATCCTTTGGATTGAATTTTTCCCTTGGGGACTGGGCATACGCTAGAGATCCAACAATATTCCATGTATCAAACTGTAGCATGTTGTGTTACGAATTCAAAATTAAACAACAAGTATACATACTTTGATCCCAAACTCCAATAACAATTAAAGGAGAATACACCAAAGGTTAAAGGCTTTCTCATTTGGCATTCTTTGCAAAAAGACAAAATCACACCTCGTATTTTCAGGTGTTGGCGCACCCCAAGTTATTTCTTGTCATCATCAAGAAAAAATTGAAACCATCTTGATCCGATGCATGTGTGTTGCCATTATTCACCGGGGTCTATGAGGGCGTCTTAAGGCGAGGACCCGCACCCTACAAATTCATACTATGCTGCGCATGCTTTGTACCCCAGAATCCTCATGGGAAGGGGTAACCCTTTTAATGCACATAAGTTCATCTGCCTAGTTTGAACCCATCACCACACCATTACTTCCTTCAACCAATTCAATCTTTGTATTCGGGCTCAGACCCACCAAAAACTCCTCCTCCATGGCAATGGCATTCCTTATTGAAGGAAGGGGCGACCAATCCTCCTTGGTCTTACTCAAGTTGGAAGCCCCAACCTCTGCAAACTTGGCATTCTAACAATCTCACCACGACATGCACGGATTCGTCACTTTCAAAGCAGTTTAAGGTGATCTACTTCATGATCCTTCAACTTGCTTCGTCATTGGTAATCATTCTCTAGTTCCGCAGTGGTTCCCTGCAATGTATGTTTGTCAAAAACCAACTCCCCATTAGCTCCTTGAAATCTTTGGGCCATATGCTTCTTCTCATCACTGATTTGCATGCCCTACCTTACCCCATCCACATTGCCTTGTTGGTGCCCAGTGGTCGTATTGTCTTGGGGCTATGCATCGATGTATGACCTCATGATCCTATGTAGCTCGTATACCCTTTCTCTCCCCCACACCCATCCTCTCCTCCCATCATGTCTTTAAGTCTCAAGAGTTCTTGTCCAAAATCATTTGTGCTAGGAGGATAGTTCTGCAATCTATGATCTTAATAGAGTTTAGGACATGTCCTTTACTCTCTTTAGCTATGTTCAATGTGATAGATATACTTGATAGACTTTGCTACTTGGCAGGCATAGGTAGGATGAGATACATATCTTCATATAGTCCTTCAGTCTTCCATAAGTTTAGTGAGCTAAGGGTTTGGACACAACCAATATACTCAAGTTGCCACTCTTTTTCATACCTTGGGTTTGGATATAGAAAATTCCTTACCTACTACATTCTTTATTGATGTTCCAAATCTATTAAAGAGAGACATCAATGGGGGTATTTGCAAAGAAATTTATAGAGCCTACTTGAGGACCACTTTCACTGATCGACGTTAAATCTTTGAACCTAAAATCCTCCATAATTTCTACACTTATCTCCAAATGGGAAATCAACTCATTACCATTCTAAGGTACATTAATCTCCCATGTAGTCTATAGTTTCTCTTATGTGTTTGTTGTCATCAACTTTGTATAGAAAAACATATCCTCATCTTCCCTTAAAGACCAATAGATTTTTCAGATTTGCAATATGGACCAGACATAAAAGATCACTTCATCATCAAATGCCTAGTTTGCTACGAAATCCATGGAAGTTATTATTGTCTGCTAAGACATTGAAAGGGTTCTTTATTAGGAATGATACATTATGGGGATCAAAGATGTGTGCTCTTCTTCATCTAGTGTTGACTTACCATAGGAGGAGCTCCCTCAACAAAAGGGCCGACATAGAAATCTCATGCTTGTCTCATCATGCTCTTAGGAGTTTTAACTTTTAGGTCTAAAATGATTTTATGATCAAGCGCTTCAATCACTCAGTTTGGATGTTGGCTGCAAAGACATGGTAGCATAACATCTCAACAACTCATATTACTAGCTTCTTGTCCAACTTTGATGTTAGAAATAGATATTGATGGCTTAGCTTATCTTTAGTAACCACCCTTTCCTCCTAGGTTCCCATCTTGTATGGTGCTTCTTAGCATTGCTTGAATTACTCTATTTTCTTGATAACCATTTGTGGTTATTATTGAATAGAATAAATACTTTGTTCCATTTCATTTATTGACACATTTATTTCTTTTTAGATAAATTATTCTACTGATGTAAGGATTGTGTAGAAGCATATATTGCCGATTGATGAAATGTATAAATTATGCTTCAAGGTCATAAACATAGTGCATAATGTCTTTGTTATAGAATTAGTAGTGTTTCAAAATATTGCTTGTGAAAACCCAAAGGCATTGATGGCTTTTCTCTTCAAAAGTTTCTATCATCTTGGACTTACTGAACCTCAGTTAGTTTGTCCCTAAAGTATGAGAGATATTTGTGGCTTTTGATTTTTGCATTAGGACCAAAGTCATTAATAATTGTACACATGCTAACATTCTTATCAATTAGTAACATTTCTATTTTATACTTTGAACTACTATCATGGCAAATTAAAACAATGAAGCCACGTTTACTTTCCACTCATTGAGATTAGGGCACTGAAACATCTTATTCTGTTTGTAATTGAAAAAGTTGTTATTTTTTAAAATAACTTCTTCATAATTTAGTGGAATGTACTATGGAGAGTTACTTGTCTTTGATATTATTCATTTTAACACTACACCCTTGTGTTTTTTTTTACATAACTAAGTACCCCAAAAGGGGGTAGTAAGTATGGTTTTAGATATATGAGGTTTGAAAGTGCCCTTTTCAAATTTTAGGAAACGTTGAAACAACTATATGCATGTATAGTTAGAAACATCAAACAAAAAAAGGTTGAGAACATTTTAACATTCATAGATAAGGATGCAATCATTCATTAAATTCATCACAATTTCACAACGCTCATGAGTCATTCTACAACCAAAATTTGTCCTTATTTATCAAAATGTTGGTGATAAATTGGAAATTATTATATCAAATATGCTGTTGATTTTTGTAGCTTTGGGAGGCATTCCCACTAGAGGCCAAGGTGTCAGGCATGTGGGAATCTTCATTGGCACCAGATTAGCCTTTCGTTTCAGTGAAATCGGCCTTGAAATGAAGCTAGGGCCTCATGGGCAAGTTGATGGGCTTTGTGGGCTTGTGTAGGGGTTTCACACCCACAAAGAAGAACAAAATATTCTAATTAATTGTTGAGTTTAGGAAGGGCTCCTAAACTCACTCATTGAACTCCTATAAAAGGAGAGGAGGAGATTGTGAAATTATGGAGTTAACATAAGTGAGTAAACACTTGTGCTAGGGAGCATGGAAATTTCAACAAGGAGATTTTTGCACCTAGGCAATCTGGCCTAGGGTTTCTGGCCATCCTATTTTATGTTCTTGGCAAGCATATCACACAGGAGAAGGCAAGGAGGCCGCACATGAGAGGGAGGAGGATAGTCACAAGAAGAAGACAGACTGTACGTGTGGTATGGTCTGTACGAACCACATGTGATTCAGGTGGATATCGGTGGCCATCCACCTTTTCCAACTGGCTCAAAACAATTTTCTGGCAATTTTGGTAATTTACTATTTTTAGCAGTTTTCAATTTCGGAGCCGTTTTGAGGCCCTAAACGATGTTTTTTGGGAAAACAGGTTTGCAATATGAAAGTTCCTTCGATATTGCGCCTAAAATGAATCTCCTCAACGATACCTTTCCAACGGGCTATCATACGCCTAAACGGAGATCGTATGCAAAAATTACGACCCCGGGAAGTTGATGTACTAACTTACCCAAACGGGGCCCACATGACTTTTGGCGCTTCATCTCCCAGGGTTATTTTTTTGGATGTCTAGGGTTTTTGGAATTCCTTCTTATTGTAAAAAGGCCTTCAGAGCCTCATTGTAATCTTCTTCTTGCGAAGGAGCGCAACCGTCACATCTCTTCTCAGAGATAAGCCACCACCATTCCAGCAAGCTTGTTTTGAGCTAGTTGGAAAAGGTGGGTGGCCACCGATATCCACCTGGATTAACATGTGCGGTCTGTACAACTGTCATACGACTATCGTACAACCAAGAAAAGAGCTGCACGTGCAGGTTGCATGTGTGAAGCAGTTGGGCAAAAAATTACAGGCCGTACAACTTGACGTCAACTGTTGTACAACTGACATCAGTAGGTCGTACAACAGGTCTGCAAGAGAATTTTGGCCAGAAAATTTGTCTGGGTATTTTAGTTGAGTTGGTTGCTAAATTTATGAAGTTGTGAGGACATGTTTAGTCCTCTATTTTGGTCACTTTTTTGGTTGTAAAGAAGGCTAGTTTTGCCTTCAAATTTTTTTTGAACTTGGCATTTACAAAACAAAAAATTTGTGTCTCAAATGTGTGAATGATTTATCTCAGATCTTGATGTTTCCACTGTTATAAATTATCTGTCATAATTTCAATGTAAAATTGTTCAGTGATAATAACTAGGGTTTACTATTGAATCACTAGGAACCAATTTTCAGATTTGAAATTAGTCACATAGAGTTCTATGTGAAAATTGACATGATATCAAAGCTGAAGGTTTGAAGGAAGAGAGGGAGTCATCCTTTGAGACACAATTGAGCAGATTTTTTGTTTTAGGCAGGTCACCATGGAGACTTAGTTGGTGGACAGTGGAGCTTCTCATCATATGACAAGATCACAAAGATCACTCACTAGTTTGACAGAGGAAAACTCTTGATTGCAAGTGGAACTTGGAGATAATGGCAAGTATGCAGTCAAGGGAATTGGCACAACCTCGTTTCAGTTGAAGTCCAGAAAGCCTCTCAAGATGAGTGAAGTGTTGTATGTACCTGGACTAAAGAAGAACCTACTTTCTATCTTTGCCATGGAAGACAAAGGGTATGCAGGGGCATTCGTAGATGGGTAGGTTCTTGCTTGGCCAAAGAGATTGAGCCTTGACTCAACAGAAGGCATTGGTACTTGTGATGGTTGTCTCTACAAGATGACTGGTCAGCTAGCTCAGGCCCTGGTACATGACAGTGATAATCTATGCGAGCTTTGGCATAGGACATTGGGACATTTACATCACTAGGCATAAGACATTGGGACATTTACACCAGGGAGTATGCAAAGATTGTGCACTTGGCAAGAATGCCAAGTTTGCTTTTCCAAGTAGTGACAGTAGGTCCAAGGCACTGTTGAAAAAATTGTGACTTTACCTGGCCTTGAAGAATCGGCTTGTATAAATCACGACTTTTTCACTTTTGAAAAAGTCACGACTTATACAAAAAATTGCGAGTCAATAGAAAAAGTTGCGGGACGTGCCCAATCCGCGGGGATAAAGGCGATTTGGTCATTTGACTTGTTTGCTGTTGGAGAAGGAAGGAGAAGGGTTTGTGGTCTTCCTCAATCATTGTGGAGGTAACTAAACAACCATCATCATCACCATCAAAGATTTTTAAGTGGAGCAAGGGTTCAATTTCATTTGCCAACCGGTGTTGAATCTTCCATTCATAGGTATGTATTTAAATCCCACCATGTTAATGCTTTTTTTCTATAGATTTTTGCAAGTTTGCTTGTCTACTGTTTGGTTATTTTTTTGATCATTTTGCCATGATTTTCATGCCCACAAAACAATGTAATGTTTTTTTAATGGGATAGCAAGCTTGAGCTTTAATGTTATTTTTTTCTCCACCCTCTTATTGTCATTTTTTATTGCTAATAATCTAATCTAGAGGTCCGATTTTTTTTACCAATGGGTTGTTATTGTTTTTCTAGTGGGGTTTAATATCATTTTCTTGTTTTTTTTGTGCCTTAGGGTTGAATTTTGAACCCATCAATTTCATAAAAAAATATGTCGAAGCCTTTGCATCCATTTTAGGTGTATGGGATCCCTGAAGATGGGACAAACCGACAATGATTGAGTTGCAAATTCTGTGGGTAGAAAATGTTAGGAGGGATTTGCAGGTTGAAATATCATTTAGCTAGAATCCCCGAGCACGATGTTGACGTTTGTCTTAATACTAATCTAGAGATTATGAGAATTGCATTTGATTCACTTGAAGCAAAGGATAAAAAGAAAGATAAAGCAGCCACAAAGAAGGTTGAACTTTCAGTTAGAAGTTCAACGACATCTACCCTAGAGGGATAATGTAGTGGGAGGGGCTCCACAGATTCAGGTACCGGGAGGTTCGCATCTTTTTTTGTTCCACGAACCACCCCTGGAGCACAACTTTCCATGAGGTCAGTGTTGAAGAAAAAGGAGAAGAAAGAAGTAGACAGGGCTGTGGGGAGGTGTCTTTTATGGAGTGACATACCTCTCAACATCACCAAGAACAATCCATTTTGGCAGCCGATGCATGATGCCATTGTTGTTGTTGGCCAAGGGTATAAAAGCCTTGCCTTTGAGGAGTTGCAGAGGCCAATTCTTCAAGAAGAAAAGGACATCAACTCTAGATTGGCGGAGTTCAAGCAGTCATGGGAGATCTCTAGATGCACAATGATGTCTAATGGCTGGATAGATAGGAAGGATAGGTCCCTTCTCAATTTCTTGGTACATTGTCCTAGAGGTATCGTGTTTATCAAATCAGTGGATGCATCAACACATGTGAAAGATGCAACATTGTTGTGTGAGTTGATGGATGCGTTCATCCAGGAGATCGGTTTGCATAATGTGGTGCAAATAATAACAGATAATGCAACTAATTATGTGGCTACTGGTAGGTTGCTTATGGAGAGGTACTGTTCATTGTTTTGGACTCCATGCGCTGCACATTGTATTGACTTGATGCTTGAGGATATGGGGAAAACTTCCTTCATCAAGGAGGTGATTGATCAGGCTAGGAGCATCTCCAATTCATATATAACCATACTTTTGTTCTTAGCCTCATGAGGAGACACACAAAAAACAAGGAGTTGTGGCGTCCTGCACTCACTCATTTTGCCACCAACTTCATTACTCTTCAATCTTTGCTTTGATGTCAATTTGAGTTGAAGCAAATGTTTGCTTTTGATGAGTGGCAGGATTCTACATATAATAGGAGAGAGGATGGGAAAGCCATTGCTAGATTGGTGTACAACGACTCCTTCTGGGAAGGGGTGGCAGAGGTGTGCTCAGTGAGTGAAGCTTATGTAAAGGTTCTGAGATTGGTTGATAGCGATAAGCCCACAATGGGCTATTTGTATGAGGCCATGGATAGGGCCAAAGAAACTATCGGAGCTTATTATGTGGGCAAGGGCCACAAGTTTCGTAGACAGATGCTATTATGGGATTTGATTGATACTCGATGGATCGGGATGCTCCATCGACCTATTCGTGCAACAACAGTTTTCCTCAACCTCGCATTTTCCTACAAATGCAACTTTGATTTTGATGGCGAGGTGATGGAAGGGCTCCATACTTTGTCTTCAAAGGATGGTACCTGATGTCGCGATTCACCTCGAAATTAATCGCGAAATAGATATGTACTAGACTATTTGGCTATGAAGATGCTGTTGCTGCAAGGACTGTTTTGATGTCACGTAAGTCATTAGAATTTAGAAGATAGTTCAACTTAGAACTTTATGTTTTTAAAATTCAAATTTCAATTATGTGTTTTAAAATTTATTTTAAAGTTTAATTATTTTTCTTTCTTTCTTATTTGTTGTAGATGTTTGGTGGCGAAACTATGGTGCAAGGGAACCAAATTTACAGAGATTTTCCATCCGAATCCTTAGTCAAACCTGTACTTCTTCGGGATGTGAGCGCAATTGGAATGTATTTGAAAAAATACACTCAAAGAAACGCACTAGGTTAGAACTTATGAGCAATTACATTTATTGTAATTTATTAGTCTATGACCCTCTAATATATTATGATCTTCAAAAGTTAAAACTCATTAAATTTTTTATGACCCTCTTACAGGTTGGAGTTCTCACGTCTCAATGACTTGGTGTATGTCCATTACAATCTCCGATTATGGTTGAAGAAAATGGATAGAACATTGGATGTGGATGCCATTTCCTTGGACAATATTGATGTATTGTCTAAGTGGAGGGTGGAGGCTGAGATGCCTATCATGGAGGAGGCACTTGCATGGTTAGAGGAGGAACCCGAACAACAACAGGACCTGGAGGAGCAACAGGAGGAGGAGTAGGAGTAGGGGGAGGAGGAGGAGCGGCTTGAAGACATCATGGAGGGTGATGTGCTAGCATCAACACAACCTTCTACACTTATTGATACACCTACTCCTACACACACCAGTCGTCATCCACTATCAGAATCATGGCCTTCTCATGTCAGGGGCAGGCTTGACAAACAACCCATTATCTTTTCCTGTAAAAGTGGGAGAGGGCATTGATATTAGATAGCTAGTTGCTAGTTTTGTTTACTTTCTCATTGTATATCAGACATCTACCTCATGATGATGAGATACATTTATAATTATATATGTGATGTCATTTTGTATTCGTTCTAACTTCTGGCCCTTCAGGATTCACTATTGACTTTGATGTATAATTTTTTATTTGGCATCCACTACATATATATCAGTGATTTCTCCATATTTATGTGCCAATGTGTTTATCTGATGTTGTTGTTGCTTTATATGTTTAAAATGTTGAAAAAATGAATATATTTTGTATTTTTTAATGTTTGTCGTGGTCTCCCGATTTTTTTCCGAAACGATTTTTTCGATCCTCCCTGACTTTTTCACGATGCCAACTTTTTCAACAGACCTTCCAAGGAGATCTTGGACCTAGTACATTCAGATGTGCGTAGACCGATGTCAGTTCCATCTACGAGTGGTTGCCGATATTGCGTGACCTTTATTGATGACTATTCCAGGAGGACATGGATCTTCTTCATGAAGACCAAGGATGAAGTCTTCAGTCTGTTAAGGGAGTTCAGAGCTCTGGTGGAGAATCAGACAGGGAAGAAGATCAAGGTTTTGAGGTCAGATAATGGGGGTAAGTATACCTCCAACGAGTTGAAGAATTTTTGTAAGGAAGTAGGGATTAAGAGGGAGTTGACAGTGCCTTACAACCCACAATAGAATATGGTTGCAGAGAGGAAGAACAAAACAATAATTGAGGTGGCCAGGGCAATGTTACATGACTAGGATCTACCCATGATGCTTTGGGCAGAAGCATGCAACAGGACAACTTATGTTCAAAACAAGAGTCCTCATAGGATCCTGGAGGACAATACTCCTGAGGAGGCATTCATAGGGGTGAGACCAAAGATAGGGCATTTGAGGATCTTTGGTTGTCCTATCTACATCCATGTTCCTAAGGAGAAGAGGACGAAGTTAGAGCCTTTTGGGAAGAAGGGCGTGTTTATGGGATAGAGTGAGACATCGAAGGCCTACCGCATCTACATTCCAGAACAACGATATGTTGAGGTTAGTTGGGATGTCAGGTTTGAGGAGGACTTAGCCTTCTGGAGGTCTCGTGAGACCACAACATGTGGTGAGGAGCTGGAGCTGGAGCTGGAGGCTCCAAAGATTAAGGTGACTACAGGACCATCCAACATTGAGGAGCAACCCTCATGCATGAGGAGGAGTTAGAGGAGCTTGTGGATCTAGGGGATCCTCCTAGTGACGAGGACACGAGACCTAGATGGCTTCAAGATACTTTGAGGGATGTAGAGGGGCACAATGCTCCCATAGTCACCTTCAAGGAGAGTAGGCCTCCACAAAGATTCTTTAGCTATGTGGCTCTTATGAGCAATATCATTGATTCCAAGCCTTCCAGTTTTGAGGAAGCAGCAGGGCAGTAGGTTTGGAAGGATGCCATGACGGAAGAGTACTAATCCATCATGAAGAATGACGTGTGGGTTATAGTTCCGAGATCGAAAGGGAAGTTTGTAGTGACTTCCAAGTGGATCTATAAGATCAAGCACACTACATATGGAAGTATCGAGAAGTATAAGGCAAGGTTCATAGCAAGAGGGTTCTCCCAGAAAGAGTGAGTAGACTATGAGGGGAACTTTGCTCCAGTGGCCAGGTATGCTTCTATCGGGACGATTATTTCTCTCGCTTTAGTTGTGAAGTGGAAGATCCATTAGATGTATGTGAAGACAATGCTTGTCAACTGTGTGATTGAGGAGGAGGCATACATAGAGAAACCTCAAGGCTTTGGGGTACATGGGAGGAAAACTCATGTGTGCAGGTTGAAGAAGGCATTGTATGGACTCAAGCAGACACCTAGAGCATGGTACTCAAGGATTGATGGGTATTTGCAGGGCTTGGGCTTCACCAAAAGTGACGCAGACCCCAACCTATATCTTCTACAGGTTGGTAAGGATCCTCTCATATTGGTGTTATATGTTGTTGATTTGTTTCTCATAGGAGTTGAGAAGCTCATTACCAGGTGCAAAAGGGAATTAGCCTCAGAGTTCGAGATGAAGGATATTGGATTGATGCATTACTTTTTGGGATTAGAGGTGTGGCAGCAGCCATGAGAGATCTTCCTCGGACATGGGAAGTATGTAGTTGAGATACTAAAGAGATTTGGGATAATGGATTGTAAGTCCATGACCACACCTATGACCACCATTTTGAATACGCCGGGGGCTTCAGATTCAGACTTGGTGGATCCCACGATGTACATGCAGTTGATTGGGTTATTGATGTATGAGTCAGTTCATGGTAGAGCTGAGGCAGGTGCATCGGGTTGCAACAAAACATGTACTTAGGTACCTTTGAGATACAATTGGAATTGGAGTGAGATATGTCGGAGATGATGGAGTGAGGCTACATGGATATTCAGACTTAGATTGGGCAGGTAGTGCAGTTGATAGGAAGATCACTTCTGGTCGTTGTTTCAGCCTGGGATCAACAGTGGTTTCTTGGTACAGCAGGAAGCAGACTTCCGTGGCACTTAGCTCAACAGAGGTAGAGTACATGGCAGCCAGTTTGGCGAGTTGTGAGGCTATCTGGCTTCGTAAGCTTCTTGTAGGATTATTTGGTCAGTAGTTGGAAGCCACTGTGATTCACTGTGACAACCAGAGATGCATTGATATTCACTTTATTAAAGTGAATCTCCTAAGTCCTAAGAGGCATTAAGGATGACTTCCACATGTTAGACACGAAACCGATGTGGAAGTACTTGTCCGATGCTACATACATCAATAGATATCTGGGGACGAGACGACAACTGAACCTTTAGAGGCCGACCTGAGCATCCGACTATATCTAGAGCGCACCTGTAAGTCCTCAAGATGATTGCGAAGGGCGAAACATTCATCTTGCAGTTGCTGTGAAGTCTGGCGTTGCTGAAGTGTGAATTCGAGAATTGAAAGAACCTGGGCAGAGAGACACCTCATTTGGATCTGCAAGGTTTGCACCAAAGTGCACCTCTTCCAATTCTATCTCTAGATGAGAGGTAGACGCCTTTTGTTTTCTTGCCCCCCTCCTAGCCATTGTGTTAGGCGACATTGTGGAGTCTCGGGCACGCTGGATAGATGCAACAAGACTGGTACCAGGCAGACGAAAGCCCAAAAAAGCAATGAAGAAGAATGCCCCGAGAGAGGATGGGGTTCATAAGGAAGAGACTGAGCATGAGTGGCTGAGGCAAAGACTGCTCGTCTCAGGTCGCGCAGTGCCCACTTCAAGTCATGATTGTAGGTACGAAGGAGTGAAGCCATGGTAGATGGATTAATCCCACACAAACTCCAAATCAAGTGAGAGGACAACTGAAACGAGCGATCGAGAAGAATAGATTTAAGGAGGAAGCGGATCAACATTAAGGAAGCGCATGGCCTCCGGTTCGACTTCTGACCACGTGAAGTCAATATGACACGACAATTAATTATGAGGTGAATTATCATGGAATAGGGAGATATTTAGAACGACCATTAACACAAACGACCCTCGGATTACTTGTGATGGCTAGGTTGGCTTGCCTGTCAGCCTGACTGTTATTTATTCTAAAAATATGAAAGGAATTTGCTTGATGGAAGGCCTATATTTCCTTTTGGGTTCTATAAAATATGGACCCGAGTTTCACATCTCGGGGGGCGATCCTAGGTGCAAATGACTGATGGTATTTTTCAAGTCGCCAAGGATGATGAACTTACGAGTGTTTCGAGCCCTAGCTAGAGCAAGCCCTTGCAATAGAGCCTTTGCTTGATTATTCGTGGCATGTCTTAAGCTCCAAGAGTAGACAAGTTTTGTTGTTCCTCTAGGGCCAAAGAGAACCCCGCCCACTCTTGCCTCCCCAAACATACTTGATGGATTTCAAGTATCTCATTTGATGCTCATGGAGCAATCCTTCTTGGTGCATGTGACTTCAATACATAGATACATAGTATGCATGTTGATGCTTGTAGGGCAATCCTTAGATGGTGCATATAACTTCAACACATAAGGTAAATGAACAACACTTAAGCTAGGCAAGTGACCCCATAGCCCAAGCAAGGTAGGCACCACTCTACTCATTGACTTCCTCAACCAAACCTTTAAATTTTTTTCTCCCTTTTTGTTTTTTTATTTGTTTGCAATCTAGGGTTTTAACTTATTTTATTTTTAGATCTAGATTGTTGGTTCAAGTCTTGTGGTTAACTTTCCTTTTTGATCTAGCATTGACTTGGACATTTTGCAAAATCATTTGCTTTTTTCAAGTAAGATTTACTAATATTTTGCAATTTTTTACTAGTTTCATGCCTTAAACAAGCAATTAACTAGTAAATCTACTTGGATCTTGGGTTTTAAACCAAATTCTTCTTGGATAGATCCAAGTAATGTTGATAATTATTGCTTGGACAAGAATTAGTTTAAGATATTTTCGAAAACGTAATTTTCGAAAAGTAATTCTATTTTTGAAAAGGTAATTCTATTTTGTAATTCACTTTAGTTAAAGAGTGAAAGTCTTATTTTTAGCAGTTGAGTCCAAAAAGTGTATTTCATGCATGCATGTCTTAGACTAGAAGTAATCTCAAAAACATAATAGGGTTTTGGTCTCAACAAAAACTATAAAGATAGGTCAAGATACAGAGTTCATACACATAAGAGAACACATGAGCGGTTAAGTAGGTTGAGCGATTGCGAGAGAGAGTGCAGGCAGCTAGGAAAGAGGCGTTTCCAGTCAGTGCGCAGTTCCGTATAATTGTACTGAATAGTAATGTGCAACCATATGGAAGTCTGTACAGAAGCTGTACAACAGTGTCGTACAGTGGTTGTATAGTTTGTACAACAAAAAACTGCTATTTCTGTTTTTTTAGCAGGCCGTGATCTCTTATCAGATTGTTCCGCTCAAGTTCAAGGTGATTTTTTTGTATCCATGCAGTGCTGTTTTTTGGGCAGCTTGTGGAGGTTTCCTTGTAAGTTTCTTGAAGGAATGAAAAGCTAGATTTGAAGGAGTAATTATCTGTTTATGTGTGTAATTGATTTTTTGCTTATGCTATTTGATTTCCAGCTATTGTGTGATTAATGCTATGGTCTGAAATTTTTTTCTGCAATAATTAAATTCAAACAATCTACTTGCTTGATTGAGATCATAAGGACTTTAGTCACCTAGGGCCTGGGAATTTTTCACATGGTATCATAACTTACTTCTCTGATTACCTGTGTATGTATGTAATTGACTTTTTGCTTCCGCTATATGATTTTCAACTATTGTGTGATTAATGCTATGGTCTGAAATTTATTTCTGCAATAATTAAATTCAACAATATATTTGCTTGATTGAGATCATAAGGACTTTAGTAACCTAGGGCATGAGAATTTTTCACATGGTATTAGAGCTTATTTCTTCGATTGAGATTCTCTAGGATTTGCAAAGGTAAATCAACTGCAGGGAAGAAGGACCAATAGTGAGAGGGTTTCGAAGTTTCATTTTTAGAGTTGGGAGTTTGTGTAGTGGATCTCAGAGATGGCAACAACTAGCCTTAGGTTTGGGGACAGATTGGATGGTGCCTCGAATTTCTTAGCATGGAAAGTGAGGGTTACACTCCTACTAGAAGAGAATCAGCTCTGGGATATGGTCAAGGATGTCGTGTCTTCGCCTACAGATCCACAACAATTGGTAGCTCACAACAAGAGGGAAGTGAAGGGCAAGTGGATGATCGTGGATGCCATAAAGGTGTTAATGTTTAAGCCATTATTATAGTTCTTTGCATTTCAATAGATAACAACATAAGACAAGATCACTGAGAAATACACAATCACAAGAGACACATCATTTATCCTGGGAAACCCTCTAGGGGAAGAAAACCCAGCAAAACTTCCTTATTATAGATAGCCAATACAATGCCAAGAGATAACTTAAGCTAATGCAGAAGATCCTCTCCCAAAGATGCACCACTCTCTCTCTCTCTTTTCCAACTGCAACTCCGAAACTTGTCTCTCAATGAGCAAGTGAGGTGTGTCTAAGTGAGGCGCTAGCCTTCTTATTTATACCAATCTGGCACGTGTGAAGTGTCTCTTCACTGGCAGGGCCGACTTCTTAATTTGGGTGGTTATAACCACCTTTATTATATTCCGGGGCCTCTTTGATATATTTTGGGGCCGACTTCTTCTTTTGCCTATTACAATTATATTATGACCAATCCACAATGGGGATTGATCCAATGAATAATATATCAAATAATAATAAGAATACACTTTGCAGTTACATTATTTCAACAAAAGGATCATTTGATCCCTCATGTATCCGAGAAGAAGACAACGAAGGAGATGTTTGATGCCTTGGTTAGTCACTACTAGAGTCAGAACATAAACGAGAAGATGATATTGTGAAACAAACTTAGATCCATAGTGATGACCAGATCAAACACAATCACCAATTACCTTATGAAGATCACACAGATTCGTGATCAACTTGTAGCAATTGGAGAGAAGGTTGAAGATGCAGAGCTAGTGAACATGGCACTGAATGGATTCCCGACTTCATGGGAAGCATTTATCAAATGTATTTGTGCTTGGGAAAAGCTTCCCGACTTTGAGAGGCTTTGGGATGACTATATCTAGGAGGAGATTCAGATGGAGTCAAAGGTCGACAAGAAGGATGGTAAAGAGAACCTAGCTCTATTTGGTCAGTCAAATAAGGGTAGAGGTAACAAGGGTAAGGGAAAGAGTGAGGAGTCAACCTCACAACAAGGAAAAAATGACTTGAGTAAAATCAAGTGCTTCAACTATCACAAGCACAATCATTATTAATCACCGTGTCCAGATAAGAAGGGTAAGTAGCAATAGCCTCTGCAGAAACTCAGATGAACGAGTTTGCTACCAAGTTCGAAAAGGATTTCTCGTTGGAATCTTGCCTTTCTATCAGCACGATTCCGAACAATGCGTGGTATGTGGACAATGGGGCATCTCAACATATGACATTAGCTCGACAATTGTTTTCTAGTTTGAAGAAGCAAGGCTCAGGAGTATAGGTTGAGCTTGGTGATGATGCCAAGTATCCAATAGCAAGAGTTGGTACTATTCCCTTCCAACTAGAGTCAAGTAATTATTTAGATTTTGACAATGTCTTGTTTATATAAGGTCTCAGGAAGAATTTGCTTTCAATTTCGGTTATGGAAGATAAGGGCTTTGTAGTGGAGTTAAAGAACCAACAAGTCCTCATTGGTTCGAAGGATTCTAGCCTAGATACAACTCAGGTAATAGTGGTTAGAGAAGGTAATTTGTATAGGCTGCAAGGTGAACCTGTTCGAGCCTTGGTGCATAACAATGGCAACTTGTGCGAGTTGTGGCACAAGAGGATGGGGCACCTGCATCACAGGGCGTTACCTATTTTGAGGGAGATAGTCACAAGTCTTCCGGAGTTTAGTATCAAGTAGCACGGTGTATGTAGAGGGTGCACGCTTGTCAAGCATGTCAAGGTTGCTTTCCCAAGTAGCGAGCATATGTCTAAGGGGATTTTAGACCTAGTACATTCGAATGTTTGTGGATCGATGTCAGTAGCGTCAATAACAAGAAGCATGTATTATGTTTCCTTTATTGATGATTTCTCTCACAAGACTTGGATCTACTTCTTAGTGACCAAGGATGAGGTCTTTAGTAGGTTTTAGGAGTTCAAAGCTCTAGTTGAAAACTAGATAGGGAAGAAGATCAAAGTCTTGAGATCTGATAATGGGGGAAAGTATACCTCCAAGGAGTTTAAAGGTTTCTGCAAGAAGGCAAGATTCAAGAAGGAGCTGATAGTTCCGTACAACCCACAGAAGAATGTGGTTGCAGAGAGGAAGAATAGATCCATCAGAAGGGTTTCTACAACCATGATACATAACCATGACTTGTCCATGTTTCTTTGGGCAGAGGCATGTAATATAGTAGTAGTCTACATCATGAATTGGTGTCCTTGTAAGATCTCGGAGGACAAAACACCAGAGGAGGCATTCACTGGTGTGAAGTTAGAGGTGAGTCTTTTTTGCATCTTTGGTTGTCCAGTTTATATCCATGTACCGGTAGAGAAGAGGTTCAAGTTGGATCTCTCTAGTAGGAAGGATTTGTTTGTGGTTTACAGTGAGACATCAAAGGTTTGCAAGGTCTATATTCCAGAGCATAGGAAAATAGTAGTAAACAAGGATGTTAAGTTTGAGGAATAATTTGCATCCAAGAAGTCTCACGAGCTTACTCTAGTGGCAGAGGGTGAGGAGCAAGAAGATTTGAAGGCTGAGCTGGGGTCACTAGTGATTTCCAAGGCAGTACAACAACCTTCAGGTGAATAGGGGGAGACAAGAGCCCCTTCCACTTTTGTCAGGAGATCTCGATGGTTCAGTTAGACATTGAGGGATGCTCAAGAGCATGTTAAGATTCATAGGAGCATATTTAAAGAGAGTAGACCTTCGAAGAAGTTTCCAGACTATATGGCATTGATGAGTAGCATTCTAGATTTCGAGCCTTCCACTTTTCAGGAGGCAACAAACTAGCAGGTATGATGGGATGTCATGGTGGAGGAGTACACCTCCATCATGAAGAATGATGTTTGGGACATAGTGCCAAGCCTGGGGAGGGAAGTCAGTCGTGAGTTCCAAGTGGCTCTACAAGATCAAGCATGTTGCAGATGGCAGCATTGAAAAGTTCAAAGAGAGGTTTGTGGCGAGAGGGAGTGGACTATGAGGAGACATTTGCTCTAGTGGCTAGGTACACTTCCTTTAGAGAAGTTATGTCATTGGCTTCATTTATGGGATGGAGGATACATCATATGGATGTGAAAACAACTTTCCTTAGTGGGATCATTGAGGAAGAAGTGTACATAGAGTAGCCTCGGGGCTTTGAGGTAAGTGGGAAGGAATCCCATGTGTGTAGGCTAAGAAAACACGGTATGGACTCAAGTAGGCACTAAGAGCATGGTATTCCAGGATCGTTGGATACCTGTAGAGTATGGGCTTCACCAAAAGTGAAGCAGATCCTAACTTATCTTATATATTTGTTTAGATTGATCTGCTCATTTTAGTGCTGTATGTAGATGACTTGTTTTTGACAGGTGCAGAGAAGCTCATTACAGAGTGCAAAGAAGACATGGTAGCTGAGGTTGAGATGAAGGACATCGACATGGTGCATTTCTTCTTGGGATTAGAGGTTTTGCAGAGATTAGGGGAGATTTTCCTTGTGCAAGGTAAGTATGCAGTTCAGATCCTGAAGAGGTTTTGGATGGAGGACTGCAAAGTAGTTCAACCCTATAGCCTACCTCAAAGGAGTTGATTGTAACACACTAGTTCTTTCATTCATTCAATGTTTCATGACTCCATTAGCCCTTAGATTGATGGGCACTAGTCTTACATCATCCCGTTTCCTTGTTCTCCTCATTTCCTTTTCACACACACTTTTCCATTTCCATTACCACATACCATTACTACAACCACTTTGTTTTAACAAGGCTTATTCTTCATTTTTCACCTTGAGCCCCCACTCCATAGCCCGATGGTTTTTGCTGGTCATGGTGCAATTTTTCCAATTTTTGCCAAAATGCCAATTTTTTCCTGTCTGTTTCTTGTTTTGCTGTTTAACTCGTGATTTTGCCAAAAAAATGATGATTTTTTCAAGTATGCTAAATACCTCTCTAGTGTCCACCAAGGCTCTCTCTTGAGTAAGCAATGTGGTTCTTTAGTTTCTCTTAACTAGGGTTCCAATAACCTTTTGATCCATTATTAATGGCCTCACCATGTTTTGCCAATAAGGTGATTGAGCCACATTAAATAAGACACCACATGCAAATATGCATTTGGCCAATCTGATGTCCACTTCATCTCTCCATCTAACATTAAACTTTTTTATCCAATTAACCTCTCTTTTGTCTCTTCTATGATTTGTGGCTTTCTGATGTTTGGTGAAGGGTGGTAGTGTAGCTCCACCTCTTTTCCCAGTCCTCCTTTTTTGGCCATGTATGTTGTTTTTCCCATTCTATATGTGATTAATTTTGCTGGCTTTTGTAATTGCAGAACTACCCTCAACCCCATATACTTGTTCATGTAAAGTGCAATCCTTCCTCTGAGAGTAAAAGCCTAGACAAACCTTTCCATACAAATTGCACCTCCATTTTGATACCTCCTGTTTGCAAGATCAGCAACTTTGTAATATGCCTCCAAGGAGGTTTGTCGTCTCTCATTACCACCTACGAAGATCTGGAGGGCTCCTTGATGGAAACTGTAGTAGGTGAATTAGAAGAAGCCATTGATAAAATGGAAGAATTCAACTATATAAAAGAAAAAAGAAGTGAAGTTTGCTGTTATATCCAAATTCGGCTCAAATGCTTCTCACAACCTTCTGCATCACACACAATTGCTTCTCACATAGTCCTCAATCCTTACAAAATGCAAACAAACTGTAAACAATCAATCCTTATGAAATGCAAACAAATGGTAAACAATGATAAAAACATGGGGCTAGGGCTCTTTTTCTGCTTAGAATCATTATTCTTAGTTAAATTAAAAATGGGTGAAGTTCAAGTGTTTGAGAGTTTTTTTAATGTTTACTTCACTAATGTTTACTCCATTTTTGAGAAGTATTTTTGAGGTCTTCTTGGAAAATGTATTTTTTTGAATCATTTACTAGGGGGAAATGCCCCCCTGGGGATATTTCCAGTTACAGAGTTTCATAGCAATGGCAACTTCTGGCCTGTCAAGTGATTTAGTTGCAGCATATTAATTGTTTTTGATCTCTTTTTGCTAGCTGGTTGAATTTATGTAGAACATTTTACTAAGCCTTTTCTATGTTCTGCAGGAAGAGAAGCTCCCTTATGCCTTTTATATTTCTGACCAGGAACTTGTTGGTCAACTGGGAGCTTATTTGTTGAAGAATAAAGGTAGTCCTTTCTATAGTTTTTCTGGCTTATTATGTCATCTACGTTTTCAAATTATCTTCTTGGTAGATTTGTTTCCTAATATCTGCATTTTAAGCTTTACTACAGGACAGTACTTAGCATGTCAGGTTTCAAACTAATGATATAAAACCTTTATTTGTTTATGTCATGAAGAGATGCTTTAATACAATATACTGAACTTTTTATTTGATTAATATGTTTTGGCAGTATCTGTGGAACAAGTATTACGGATAGTGTATCAGCCTCAAGCCATTTTTCGAATTCGTCCAGTTAGTCGATGCTCATCTACAATTGCTGGTCTAAGACCTTTTCACTTCAGACATTTTATGTAGATATTTTAAATGTCGGTGGTCAGTTAAAATGGTTTCGATGCACCCTCCATAGCAAGAGGATACTTTATCATGCCTTCACACCAGGATAGCTTCATTGTTGCCTTTGATTGTGCACTGGATATGTTTGCTCTCAATTTTTATTTTTATTTTTAGTAAAGTAATACTAATTCAAATTTGTACTATGAGAGCTTTTATTTAAGTATTTAATAGAAAATAACTATAGCCTTAGTTTATATTTGCTTGGAAATGTCTTTCAATGTGGAACATGCCTTTTAAAGCCCATTTTTTTGGCATAAAGCACTGGATTATATTGATGATATAAATATGATCTAATGTACTTCTAAGCTCTAACTAGAATGTAAATGAGAATCAGAAATCCAGCCTCACTTTTGTCTTTGAGGCAAAATTATAACAAGCTTCATCTAATCTTCGATCCAAATTTTAGTTATGTTGTTTGAATAATTTTTAGAGGTATGGCTATGTCCATAGTGGAAGATGTTATCACTCTCCCAGTATCTGTTATGGGATACTTTAGAGGCAGGGGATAGAGATGTGGACCCAGTGCTCCAAAGATTAGTGTTAGAATCTACCTGTTGCTTGGAACATGTTCTCCTTCAGCAGATATGAGACACAGCAGAGCCATACCTTGGCACAACAGTGCCTTAGCTTGGGATGTGTGCAAAGCATTCATGGTAGAGTGAAGGCGTATCACTAGTTTCTTTGGGAGGCAAGCTAGAGATATGGGATAGATAGAGGGCGCATGCATGCACCAGTCTTAATTGTTTTCCAGTTTTAGCTGTTGTTATAAAATTAGAATAGCATGCCTTTTCCTGTTTTAGATTAGGTTCTAATTTTGTCATTAGTGAACTGCTGTTCCAGATTTAGATTACGTGCCTTATTTGGGAGAGATTTCAGAAATAGGACAAGGCACTGATTTTTAGGCTAGTTGAACGCTCTATCCTAGAAGGTTCTCTCATGCAGCTTGGGTGCTGATCGCTAGACAGATTTAGATTAGGGCTTGCTTTTCAAATCTGGGTGCACACTGGGGTGGGCTATTTTTGTATTTTTCCTATCCTTCATCTATAAAATAAAGGCAGGGTTGAGGTGTCTATTCATTCAGTGTGTGAGTGTGTTTAGGATATCAGCTATTGCATTGCAGTTCCTGTTTTCAGTTAATAAAACAGTGATGTGGTTGAGACTCGAGAGTTCAGAATCTCAGATAGCTGTCCATATTATCAGAGTTTTCTGTTTGCAGAATTAGTGTTCAGAGCTTACTGTTTTGGGAGTAGTTTCAGTTTCAGTACTTAGTAGTTTAGGGTTTCAGTTGAGTGCCATTCTGTTTGCTATGATCTGAGAAGTTTAACATGGTAGCAGAGTAGAAAATCTGAAATCTTCCAGTATTCTGTGAATGGATAGGACTGATACCTGTGAGAGGGAGTTGTTGGAGTATTTCAATGGGTGGGATGCCCTTGCTTCAATGATTGAAGTGATCTGGACTTGTGAGAGGTTGTAGGGTGTAATGCCTTAAGTGTTCTAGTGATTGGAGTGTTGATCCACACCTATTATAAGGTCGCTGATTTGATTTGTTTTTTTCTAGTTGGTTGTTGGGTGTTGTTCTAGGAGCTGCAAAATGACCTCTCTTGGTCTTTAGAGAGTGTGACAGGGTAGATGGTGCTTCTAACTTTACACCTTGGCAGTGCAGATGCTTAATGAGGAAGCTGACCTATGGGACTTGTTACCTCCCAGGTTCTCACTTGGTGTAAAAGTGCCAAAGCACAAGCTGTGAGATCCCATTGACAACTTAGACAAGCTACCCACTGTCACCTCAGTAGCTTTGCCTTCTATCTTTTGACTAGATGAACTCTAACCTAGGGGGAATCCCTATCATTAACTAAGCTCAAGATGTTGTAGATAAAGTGGGAGCAAAGGAGCCTAGAAAATAGAAATAGTTTTAGAGATTTTTATATTTTTGGTGGTGGATGAAAGGGAAGACTAGTGCTTTATCTTGTTTGGGCTACGGGGTCTGTTATCACAGGATTTGTACTTGTGCAAATCCCTCCACAAGATCCCTAAATCTTGTGTAACTATGGAAGAATTTACCACTATCACCTAAGTAGAGACTTTCCTCGTTTTAGTGATGGAAGAGGTCCACCACAAGGGAGGCTTCCCTGGTGACTTCAAGGGATCAAATAGCAAGATTTAGCCAAGCCTACCGCCCCCTATCTTGATCACTTGTTAATTAGGTCTAGGTCTAGGTCTAGGTCTAGGAGAGGGATAAAGGATAATGAGATAATTGTTGTACCTGTACGAGACAATAAACAATTTGCAATATATATATATATATATATAGACAATTATCAAGTTATAGAGTGCAAAAATAGCCCTTTAGACACTAGACAAGTAATAAATGCTATGGCTGTTGCAAATTACAGCAGTAAACCAGTCTTATAACAACAATAACTATTTTGCAACAGTAGCAAGATAAAGTGCTCATAAATGTAGCAATTTAGCATGAAAAGTAAGCATTCATCCAACATAAAATTATCCAATTGCTAGAAGTAATTTCTGAACAAGTTAAGCCACTTTTAGATGAGTGTATGCAGCAATTTAATGTAGTTTTCAGTGGCTGTAGCAAACTTTTATAACAACAACAAGAAATAGTGGAAGTTTGCTAGGTTTAGGGTTAGCAATGTTAGTCAAGTGTTTGAAACAGTGAGAGAATTGATTTCAACAACTATAACCACAAGAACCCCTCTAGATTAGTGCCGTTGTCCTCTAGGGCTTTTGGAATCTCAAATGCATTAGCTTGAAGATTGATCTAGATGAAATAAGAAGGGTAAAGTCTAAACCCTAAGGTGCAAACACACTTGGGCCTTGGGTCTTAGACTTTGAGGAAGAGAGTACCTAGGGTGCAAACACACTTGGGCCCTAGGTGCCGTTTTCCCTTCTCCTAGCTTCACTTAGGTTAAGGATCAAATTCTAAGGTTAAAACCCTAAAGTGCAAGCACTTTTGGGCCTTAGGATTTTAACCCTAGCAAGGATGCTTCACAAATTTAGACAATAAAAACTGTGAGGAAGAGAAACACTTATGTCTTCCTCTTAGGGTTTCGACAAAACAAAGATACTTGCAACAAAATAACAATTCAACCATTAACATTAGAAAGACAACATAAATTTGTAGAGAATTACTTACTTCTTCCAAGTAGCATGAACACTCAAACCCTAATTACATAAATCATCCATCCAAAAGAGAAAACCATCCACTAAGAAACTCCTCCAAGACTAGTGCATGAGAGAGAAAGACCAAGAGATTAAAAATAACGAACTTTTCAAGAGTGTTACCCACACAAGTGTGAGGGAAGTGATGATGAAAATGAATGTTAGCGCTAGCCTTCTTATATGAGGCCAAACCTAGCGTTTTGTTCACATAATATGAAAATCAAATAACAAGTGGGGCCGACCCCTCAAGTAAACTCTACAAAAGGATAAAATGCAAAAATGCCATCATAAATGCCACAAGTGTGGTGACGTCAAGCCTCTAAAGGATATGAGAGGGCCTCCCAAGGTCATGTCTCAGCATCTCAAGGTGAAGTGAAGGTAGAGGGTGCATCTCATCGTCCATGGTCATTTTCTCTCATTAGTGGTGCACCAAATGTGATCAAACCCTATCATCATAAAACTCTAGAAGGTGATGTCGTCATCAAAAAGAGGCCAACGTCAAGGGTCCAGTGTATTGCGTCCAAGGCGAAAGGAGCTGCATCTCGTCTCTGCATGGTATCTGGCTGTCAATTACTGCAACGTCCTCCATCCAGTGAGTAATAAGCCCTGGGGTGCACTGCCCAGCCTGTGGGATTTCAACCCATTTATTTGCCATCATGACCATGAAAGAAAGAAAGAAACCCTTCAAGAGTAAGTGTGATAGTGCTATGAAAATGGGCTTACTTCATGGCTTATGGTGTCGTTAAATCCATTTCTATGAGCGCCTTTGTAGAGGGAGCGCTTGCTGCTTGAGATACCATTTTTTCGGGACTTTTTGCATTCCAAACCCCTTAATTGCCTTTTGATACCCATTTTTATTTTGCAAGTCCCCTTTCCAGGTTTCAAGCTTTATTCTTTCATTTTCTTATTGGGCTATGGTCCTGTTATGATTGTGCACTTAGTGCATCAGGACAAGGGCTGATTACCATTAGAGGGGGCAGAGCTTAAGCTGGCTTGTGGCTTTTATAGGTGGCGTTTATATATATATATCAGCTGCATCAACCTCCGGGCCTTCAGCCCCTTCTTCTCATGAGAGAATTCTTCTCATGAGAGAATTGACCATGCCCCATTACCTAAGTTTGGTACACTGCGAGAGGCTCCAGGATGGAAAATTTTAAGTATGGTGGTGAACAGAGTGTTACCCTTGTAAGGGCCCCTCGGTAGTCCCCCTTTTCCCTGGGCGGTGACAACATAGGACTAGGGCACATAAGTTGATCACCAAGGTGAAATAAGACAACAAACACAACTTCCCAAGCCATTGATGCATTATCCAACTTCAACCAATGATCCTCATTCACATGCCCAGTAAATTAAGCACAACACTTCACATGAAAGAATGACTAACATACCTCATGGTGACGTTGGCTTACCATCTCCCATACACTGAGTTGTCTGGATGTGATGAGCCTTGGTTGATCTGTAGCTGCAAGAGGCATTTGAGGGGGGGCTGCTGGGATGCCATCTGTGGACGTGCTGATCATCATCATGGTTGAGATCGTTGTCTCTATTGCGGGCCATGAGACATGATCTCCTCTAGTTACCCCTAGGCATGGGGGGTGTTAGCACACTTTTTCACCCTCCAATTGAGCTGATATAACAGAAAAAACAATGATGGAAAAGCGGCTAATTCAAGGAGAGAAGCCCCAAATTGTCACGGGCTAGACCCCTCTCCATTTGGGCTGGTGCATGCTAGCCTCAGGGGGGCGTCCCTAGGGTACCTTGCTGCTGTTCCGAGGTCTGTTTATGCAATTAATGACAAAAAACAACAACGAATTTGCTGTGGACAACGTGTAAACATAAACACACCGCCGAAGCGTTATGTTGCTTGGAGAGATCCTGTAGGGTTAGCACAAGAGAGATAGGAGAAAATAGAAGAGAAACTACTCAAAAGATAGCTTAATATCACAATGAATAGCATGAACTACTAATCTACTTGCAAGAATTAAACAAAACGCCAACAAGAAGGAAGGTTCAGAAACAAACACAAAACTTCTTTATTATAGGCTTGTCAAAGGGTTGATTGCGCCACAATCAACAAGTCCACAACCGGTACAATGAATATCCTTACTCAAAGAGAGAGTAGCTAGACTAGAGAATGAGAAAGAAAAGATAAGGAAAGAGTATATGCCGTTGCTGCAAAAATCTGACTGTAATAATGAGTGACTAACTCCAATATATAGCAATGGGGGCGCACTTTACCAAGAGGAACCAATGAGGGCGCATAAGGTGTAGAAATTTACTAGACAATCACTTAGTCAAACTCAGATTTCAACCTCCAATAACTTCAACAGTAATGCAATAAACTTAACAACATTCTACTGTACTTTATGAGCAGAAATACATTTTCTAAGCAAACTGAAAATTATAGGAGCGGAAATAACAATGAACAACAGACAAAATATCACCACATTTGACGTTAGATATCTGGTGGGCAATGCCCCTGGAAAAACCCCGAAGGGAAAACCAGCTAAGGAGAGGTTCTTCTTATTGAGCTAGCAGGAAAAATTCCAAGTTTACAACAACATTTTCAGCATAAAATACACAACACTTATCTCATAAACTGTGCTAATAATCCACCTTGAAAACTGTGTCAAAGACCTTAAAAAACTGAACCCGATTTCTGCCTCGAAATCTGTGCCCAAATTTCTGTTGTAGGACTGTACTGTACAGTCTTTTATGGCAGCAGTAAAACCTCGATTTCTGTGCATAGAAGCTGTACTTTTTTGTATGGCTTTTTGTCTCTAGAAGCCTTGAAATTCGTGCCAAACTTGTGCTGTATGGCTGCCTCAATTTTAGTGCCTAAAACTAGCTATACGGCCCAGCAAATCCGTACTGTACGACCCTCCTTTAATGTTGTACAGACATGTATCAAATGCTGAGTATTATCCTTGGGATGTGTGCCAATCCTCTCCTCGGGATGCATGCCAATCCTCCTTGCTGCTCCTCTTTTCCTCGCAGCTCAATCTCTCTCAGAAAGTGTGCCTCTTCACATTCATCTCAACCTCTCCTTGAAAAGTGCACCCCATCTCCCTCAAATGCTGCCTTTATTCAGTCATTAACTAGTAACTGCCCTAACCCTATATCTCCAAAGAGATAGACAGTCAAGATTAGATCTTGCCCTCTTGAGATCAACGGTTGTGACTCGATCTTTCGTTGAGTTCACTTAAATCACTTAAGTGACCCACACTTTATAAAGTCACTTTTACCCATTAAATGTTAAAAGACCCTAACTGCACTTTATAAAGTCATTTTGGAGAGACATTTGCTCGTCACTTCTGCATGCTGGGCACTGCCAATGCAAAAGTACCTCCGAGCTACAAAAACTAACATAAGGGAAGTAAAAATAGCAAGTATGCGCATGAGTGAAGCAAGTAGAAGTGAAGAGGAGTAAACAATGCACATGGGAGGACAAACACATGAGTTAATGTGTATGTGTGAGGGTAAAAAAGGGAAGAAGGCATGGCTAAAGTGGGAAGAGAGTATTGCACCCTAAAATTTAGGAGGAGAGGCGCATGGGAGGAAATAATACGCGAGGGAGAAAAAATAACGCGCATGGGAGAGAGATAAATAAAGAGAAAGGGAATGTGGCACATGAATTAAGAGGAGCCATGGATTAAATAAGGAGTAAAGAGTGAAGTAAATGAGGTGGAGGTGAGTAAAAATAGGGAGTTAAGGGGATAATTAAATAGGAAAAAAGTGCTAGGAAATAGGAGTTAGGAAAGTAATTTATGCGCTAGGTAAATAGGGAATAAGGAGGAGAATGGGGATAAATTTGCTAAAGAATAGGAATTTAGAAGGGAGGCACATTAAGACTAAAAAATAGGGAAAACGGAGGCTCATTTAGGACAATGAGATAGAAAATAGGGAGAGAGAGGAGTTAGGCTAAAAATTAGGGAAAATGGAGGCTCATTTAGGACAATGAGCTAGAAAATAGGGAGAGAGGAGTTAGGCTAAAAACTAGGGAAAACGGAGGCTCATTTAGGACAATGAGCTAAAAATAGGGATAGAGGGGAGTTAGGCTAAAAATTAGGGAAAAGGGAAGCTTAGAAAATTGGGAAAAGGGGGATGCTAGAAATTAGGGAAAATGGAGGCACATGTGTGAGGATAAAGGGAATTAAATACATTAAAAGTGAAATAATGATGAGCGAAGTGAAGAATAAGTGATTGAAGTTTTAATTAGCCCAATCACACCCAAATAAATTTGCCACTTCATCCACACGTCCCCTTTTATTAATTAATTCCATTTATTTGCTTTTAACCTTGGAAAGGGTGCCCCCTCATTAAATGATGCCAAGTAGATGCCACATGTAACACTGAATCACTGCCACCTATCGGAATTTCACCCTGCCACTTGTCACCTTTAGAGTCGACCAACTCTGCTATAAATAGAAACCCCTAAAAATAGGGGTCCGACCCTAAAAAATAGGAAACTGCCAAAAATGTCCTGGATGATTAGGAGAACACTGCCATGTCAAATGTTTAAAAATAGACATTGCCAAAAATAGAATGTCGCCGCATGTCAATGATATCATAGTCGTCGGATTCGATTTTCCATGAGGATTCCAAATATATGCTCAGAATTGACATGCAAGCCCCGATGTTCTACTTGCTAAAAATAGTAAGTCCTTGTAGGTAGCCCGAAATAGGCTCATTGGATTCAATTTTCTATAAGGAACCCATATATATGCTCAGAATCATCATCTGACCCCCTGATCTCCACTTGTTAAAAATAGAGAGTACTTGCATGTCATCTCGAAAAAGGTCGAATAGACTCAGAATGTCCCAAGGATCAATACTGTACACTCAGAATCCTGATCTGAGACTTGGAACTCAACCTGCTAAAAATAGAAATTTCTTGCATGTCACCTTGAAAAGTGCCATCTGGCTCAGAATCATGCAAGGACCAACTCTGTATGCTCAAAACTGTCAACCGGGTTTCCAATCATTGTCTCCTAAAAAGTAGGGTCACTTGTTATATATAGACATCTCTCTCAAATGTATGGTAAACAAGCCAACTCTATCTATGTAGCAAAAACAACCATATACCAATCATGTACTTGTCTCTGATGAGAACTTTCAACCAACCTCTGACTCACACAAGTGCTAAACTCTAGGAAAAATTCTGAATGATAGCCAAAATAGTGAATGCTGGCTCTTAACCCTCAAGATTTTCAAAGGTGAAAATCTAGGGGTTAACAGGGGGTAACAGGGTCAAGCATGCAACTTTATTGGGTTTTTCTTAAGACATATTAGGGGGTTGTTTATAGCTAAGGACATGTAACAACAACCCAAATTTGGTGGGTAATCATCACAAATTAGAGGAAGGGAAGGGACTTTAGAGCGAGGTACACATCCAGGACAACACAAAGGTGGCCCTTGCCTAAAGAAACCAATTGATGCAATAACTCTATTGATATCAAAAGCATGAAATTGTACCTACATTAGGATCTACGATTGCTTTGGGATTTGTGACTGCCTTGGTAGCTGTGAGACTTGCATTGGGCATTGTGACAAGTCGTACACATCTTCTTGAGAGCCACATGTGCTACATCGTCACTCATTTGAGGGGTCGACTTGTTCCTTTTTGACTGTTTGATCGAAGTTGTTACACTTGAGGACCACACGTGCCTATCTTCCACTCATTTGGCCTCATTTTGGAGGATGTTGGAGGATTTTGAGGAGTGACTCAACTTTTGGCTCTCTATCTCACAAATGTGGGGCATTTTGAGCATACGATGGGGCATTTTGAGGGGACGACCCTCATATTTCCTTGGATCCACGCGTGTGGAGGACTTGTTGAGCATTTCCAGGCTATCTTGTTGTACTTTGATGAGGTCGACCCCCCTAGATGAGGGTGTTTATTGTATCTCGATTCTCAACCATGTCTATCTCACTTTTTGAGGAGGGTGTCCACTTTGTCTATTCTCTTTTATTGTACATGTGGCATTAGTCCACCGTTTTATATTGTTGTTGACTAGTTCCTCCCTAGTTTATAGGATATTTGTGTTTTTGAGCATAGATTTAGGGTTTGTTAGAGATCTAATGCTATTTTATTGTAGAGGTTGTTGAGCAGGACAATCTCTTAATATTATGCACATCTTGAAAAGGAGCCTTATCAAAGCTCGTGACTAATTCAACTAACACGCAAACAATATTCAATCCGTTGGATGGAATTCACTAGCTGAAGATACCTCGTGGGAAACTTGGTTGACCATTTGGAGCATCCTCTCTAAACCAATGCTTTGAGGTCAAAACATATTGAAAGGGGAGGACTTGTAATGAACATAAATTTTTACATAGGATAAAGTAGTATGGTTGTTATATAGTGGTATAGGTCGACTATAGGTAGGCTAGTTAATATTTACTACATGACGTGTATATGTAAACACATGTGGATTGCACTTTTCATTCATATCATTCTTCTCTTATCTTTGTTTGAGATCTTTCTCTTTGAATCTGTTATTGTGCATAATCTACACTTGTGTTTCTTACATTGAGCAAAGTACATTAAATGGTATACAACATGCAAATAGGCACCTAGCTATTGCGTGATGCATCTCATCTCCCCCTCCAATGTGAAGGATAGCCATCAAATGGCTGCCTACTTTTGATTTTGCTTTCTATTGTGTCTCCACAATAAGAGGCTCTCTATTGATTGACGAAGGAGGATCTCTTCTCCTTTGTCTCATATATTTTTCCCTTCTTCCTGCTTCATTCTCTTTAACATAGGGCAAGAGATCTTGCATGTTAAATGCTTTTTTGCATCCTTCAACTCAATCACCTAATTTTGTAAAAAAAATTGCCTTCACTGTAGTGTATGACTTTATGTATACAATATGACATAGATTGCAACTCCATTCCCTTTTACCACTTTCTGTAATGGATCCCAAAATTTTGACATACTTTGAAAGAGGGTAGTCACTGCTAGCACAAACATTTTCGTAGGGGTTTGAGGTTGCTTCTGTGGACATATGTAATGATCTCATCAAATGGGAAAGGAAGGAAGGTGAGAGTATGCATAAAATATTCAAAATCTCTTCTTCAAGAGTTAAAATAGCTTACCAAGCAGAGTCTCAACTTGTAAAAACACACCTTGCACCTCTGATTTATTTCTCTCCAAACTTGCAATAACAACCTGCACTCTCCAAGCTTCTTTCAAATGAAATTGTGTGAAGACAGATAGCTAATCCCTCTATTTAAAGGTTTTTTTATTTTTGCTTTTTCAAATTTTACTGTGTTATTTTGTTTTATGTTTGTAAATGGGTCCCACAAACCTGTTTCTCTTTTTGGTTGGAAATGTTAGAACGTTTTCCAAGAGGTAGTTATTCTTAGATGGCAGGCCCGTGGGACTTGTCCAAGCCCATATCCACTAGGCAAGCATATTCTGACTAGTGGAGACGTCAAGCGCCTTACAATGACTTCATTGATAGACATAATGAGCAAGATGTCAGTGAGATGGTGTTGTTAATTGTAATGGTCATAAATAGGATTTAGGCATATATATATATATATATATATATATATATATATTTTAAACAAAAATTGAACTGAAATTATATTAAAAGGGGCTGCTCTTGAGCAAACAACGATCAAACAATCTACATAGAAGGGCATATAGCCTGAAAATTTCTAGAACTAGTACAAAGACAACAGAATTTATTATCCTTATGGAACCTTGCCCAAAGTCTTCAAGACTGATAACATCTTTGTAGAATTGTCCTAAGCACCACAAAATTTGAAAAACATAGACTAGATGTTAGAAGCAGAATCCTGAACATCTGAGGCCCTTGGGAGATGTTGAGGCCCCTCTTCTGTATCCACAGGAGTAGTTCCACTGTCCAAGTTCCCTGTATCATTTCCAACATCAACATCAGGAGGAGAGAGTCTATCGGGGTTGACAGGGTCTGAGACTGAACGCTGAGGGAGGGTCTGAACTCTAAGCTGTTGTATGGTGGCATCCATCTCATCCAACTGGTGGGACAGAGCAGTTAATGCTGCCTCAAACTCATCGAATTTTTCCTCCATTCTTCGAGTTAACCCAACTATAATTTCCTCAAATTCATTGAGTTTGGTCATTAACTGATGGAGGGCCGAATTATTAGCCTGGGAAAATTCCTCATGGTGTCGAAGTATCTTTTTGAAATCATTCACAAAAGGTTTTGTTATCGCATAGGTTGTAGGTTGGGCAAAGCCCGACCCAAACCACTAAGATGGCGACAACTAGGAGAATACCTACCCACTGTCACCTTAGATAGGTATTCCCGTCACTTTAGAGGTGAAGTGATCACCTCAAGGGGGGAATCCCGAGTGACCCTAGGGGGAAATGAGATGGAAAGTGATACTTATGAATGGATGCCCCTATAGGTCAAGTTGTTAAATGGAAAGCTGCTTGGAAACGAGTCTCGGTAGTGGTCAATGGTTGCCAAGAAGTTTGAGTACCTGCGGATGATGATGGTACTTGGCCGAGACATAAGAAACACCAAGTATGCAAGCTATATGTTAAGTGGACAAGCAAGTTAGCTTGCTGTTCCTATTTGCAGCATTCAACAAAGATATATATCAGCAAAGAAATGATTATTAGAGCTGCTAAACAAGATGCTGTCCCTATTAGGGTTTCAACCAATAACATTTATGAAACTAGTAAGAAAAACTAACAATTGCAGATTTTCCTTACTAATTTCAAAAGAGATGCAAGATAAAACCGTAGTTCACCAAGCAAAGATGATCTGAAAATGATCTTTTAAAGACTTGGTTAAGTATTTTGTATGAGTGATTTACCGTTCAAAAATTAAGAGAAGAAGGAGATTAAATGAAAGAATGTTGCAGCCATCATAAAGAATGCAGAACATAAAATAAGCACTAAGAACAACAAACCATAACGCCAAAGATTGATAATGGAGTTCGATAAAGTTGCCTACGTCTTCGGGCCTTTGTCTCAGTGGGGGAGGCTTTCTTATTAATCTTCAATGCTTCAAAAATACATCAGAAGTACATCAAATGGATTACAAACTGGTCTGGCTGTGTTCTGCTCGACCTCAAGAATCCAACACAACTGACGACATTGAAAAGGGTTGAGCATAGCTCCCGGAAATGGCCTCCAAAGTTCGCTTCCTCAATGGCTTCCCTGCATAAAAATGGCCCGAACTTCAAAAATCTTTCATCATTCTTCTGTTTTGAACTTCTCATGGCTGTCAAAAACACCTGGTTTATATAGATTTTCAGTTGGGGTTACATCCCAACTTCCTCCCAAAATCTGGCCTCAAATCGGGCTCCAGATCCTCCAATAATGGGAAAAATCCCACTAAAATAAAGCTAATTAACAAAATAATCCAATAATAAAGTTGAAAACCCACATTTTGGCCAAATTTGGGCCGCGCTCCTTTTCTCCAGGCCCCTGGTCGTATGGATGGCCATGTGGCCATGTGCTAAGCACTTGCGCCCTAGTCCTCTGCCCTTGGTTGTGTGCGAGTTCCATGTGCATAGAAGCTAGGGCCAAATGGAAGCCAACCCCCAGTTCTTGGCCCTGAACATGTGGACAGGTGCTCTGGTCGATGCCTTGGTTGGCGAGCTAGCCCCCCACTGACCGCGGCTTATCCCCAAATTCATGCCAAATCAACTTTAAAATATATATGTGCCACATGGTTTAACAAGGAACAAAGCAACCTAGGTGGCTAGCGCGTGGATGTTAGGCCGTTGCCAAGCTCGAGGTCATGCGTTTGAATCCGTCAGAAGAGGAAACAAAATTTTTGCTCGGCCCTCATTGGCCTGATCCGGGGTGCCACGTGGAACCCTGTGATTGGGCCACGTGTGACCTCACGATTGAACCGTATGGCTGAGTCACATGCACAGTCAACACACCTGCCACGTGTCGCGCCCGGAGGAAGACACATCATTGCCACCTGTCAATCCATACAACCACATCAATGTCACGCGTCCTTCTGTACTGCTACGTGTCTGCCATTTGTGAACCTGTCAGTGGGCCACGCCATCGTACAGACTGCCACGTCAGCGTTTGTACAGTTCATGTGTCGAATACGTATCGTGCCAACTCAATCCTGAAAACGGCAAAAATGCCTGACACATGTCATGCCCTGGGGCTGCCACATCACCATGCTGACGCCATCATGACGTCATGTTGACATCATCTTCCATGTCACGATGACGTACTACTGACATCAACAGTACGAATTGTTGACTGCTGACTTTGACTTTTTTTGCATGTTTGGGAAAAATTTCAGATCGCGATAACTTCGCCATACGGTGTCCATTTTTGAAAAATAATATATTGTCGGAATCGACACGATGAGCCCTATGCGATGGCGCTAGTTTCGTCCGAATACGAGAACTTTGAATTTTAGGCCTTTTTGGATCCATTTGGATCAAAAGACCATTCATAAGCAAGAGAAAAGACCTCCAAGAGGTGCACACTACCTTAGCTCCACAAATCACCAAGAGAATTCACCATAAGACATTTGCATGAGAGAGAGAAAGAGATCAAATTGCCCAAAGAGGGCGCAAATTTCGGCCACACCATAAGACATTTGCATGAGAGAGAGAAAGAGATCAAATTGCCCAAAGAGGGCGCAAATTTCGGCCAAGTAGTCTTCTCACAATGGGAGAGCTATATCAAATGAGATAGAAATGATCTCTATTTATACAAATCTCACTACAAGTGTTTTTCCACTTAAAATTAGGGTAAACCACAAAGTAAGGGGACAACAACCCTTACTTTGCTTTTCCCCTTTACCATATAGAATTCAAATTTAACCCTAAAATGCACATAAGAAATCCTAAAGAAGCATGATGTCACCCCTTTAGGGCAACGTTTTGGCACTTTTGCAAGTCGTTGGACTGGAAAGTGAAAGTCGTTGTGCCCTCTAGGGCCTTCCGCTCATGCGCTAGGCCTTTCTCCTCCAAGTCAAACCCTCATCCATCAAAACGTGCCAAGTGTCAAGTCAACCAACACCATCACCCCAACCCTTGCCGTAGGGTGACGTCAACCTCCTCAAAAGTGACATTTTAGCTTCAAGAGAAAATCGTTGGGCTAGAAAAGGGCTGAGTTAGGTCCTCCAAGGTGTCTCTTCAGGCCTCCAAAGGCTGTCATTGTCGTCCGATGTGTGGGCCATGGCATCCAACCAGTGGGCTTCAAGCCCCAAGGAAGCCCAAGCTAGGCTTGTTCTTCTAAATTTGTCCACCAACTGGGTCTTGCAAAGATAATGAATACGCCCTCCAAGGATCTCAAGTCAAATGCATCATGATCAGTAAATCAAATCAATAAAAGAGCCATCCAAGCATGTACATCCAAACTACCTTGTCGAAATAAACAAGTGCTCAAAGACCCTATGCAATTTTCCAAGTTTACGTATGGGAGGGTTGACAAAGCGACCTATTGGGTGAATCGTACCTCAAGTTTAGGAGTGTTTCTCGAGTGAACTTCTCTCTAAATCATGTGGATGAGGTGACATGGATGGGGGCAAGACTTCTGGGCATGGGGTTCATGACATACAAGGGATCGTAATGTCTCATTTATGGGTGCCTTTGTAGAGGGTGTGTTGCACCTTCGTTTTCAATACAACCTTTTTCCAAGCCCATTTATTGCCTTTTTTTCTTTAAAGATGTTTCCAGGTTGAAGCCAAGGTGGGGCTTCTACCTAAGCATGAAAAACAATGCCCACCTTGACTCTACCCTGATCACATCATGCTTCCCCAAGTTGAAAACATGTGTGGGGCTTCTACCTAAGCATGAAAAACAGTGCCCACACATGCTCCACCTTAGTTGGCATTTGTATTAGTTATTTTTGACGGGTCCCATCAGTTTCTTACGAGAGACATTTCATAGTCCTCGGGATCCCTGGGTGAGCATCTAGAAGGTTCATGTTTCTCTTTTATCTTTTGCCAACTACAAGCCTTTGGGCCTTCAACCCCTTCTTCCCATGAAATGAGGGACAACCCCTTCTTGGGTTAGTACACCCGAAAATCCCAAAAGGTAAGGAGATGAGGGGATGAAGCATGGAAAGTGACAAGTATGGTAGGGAATGGCACGATGACTCGTCAAGAGGACCTCCCAGTAACAAACCTATCCCTAAGGGTGATCCACTTACTAGGGCGCAATGTCAACCACCAAAGTGAAACATGGCAAAGAGCATAATGTCCAAGCAAATGTTACATAATCTAAAGCAATTATAAATGCAATAAACTCAAATGCCTCAAGTATTGAAATGATATTCATCATGATACCTGGCTTGTACCTCATGAAGCAAGACCTGATGTCTTCTGGAAGCCAACTGATGTGGTGGATACCGTCATGATGAACCCATAACTGTGATGGCGAGGTGGGTCTCTGTCTGTGCAAGTGGACACTACTGATCAAGCTATCTCTCAGTGTTCCATGTCTGCAACTTGAGGGCCTCGAGACATCATCTTCTTAGTTATCCCTAGGAGTTGGTTGGGGATAACAAGTTCCATTGAGATTCCCTGTGACCAAACTTTGAAACTGCTCTAGTCGACAGTGAAATTCCCACCACTACCACGAAATGCAACACAGAAAAAAGATGCAATGAGAGCGAAGAGTGCATAAAAAGAAAAAAACGATACCACAACCATAAGGCATTAAACAAAAAACAAAGGAGAACCTGAGAGCTGACCGAAGATACCAAGGGTTGATTCCAACCAATGACGGCCCCAACTTGAATCCCCAAGGTCAAACCCCGTGGAGGGATGATCAACATAATCAAACACGAACTAAAGCTTCTTCCCAAACCAGAGGCAATCTCAAGTTGATACACATGCAATTGATCCATTGCTCGAACTTGAATTCCACCTAAATAACCAAGAGCACTTGCACTCGATTGAATGCCCTCATAGTCCACATTAATCCTCACACATATGATAAAGCCCCGCAATACGAGGAGGGCACACATGGTGGGGAGTCGCTTCGGCCTCTCAAATCACATCATGGACAAGGGGTTAAGGGATGGGGGATGCCCCCCTTTCTCCATTGGCATTCATCTCTCCCTTTGGCATTTATCCTAGCCAACCTTAGCCCAATGGTCGGCTAGGGGATTGAGGCACCTTTTGGTATGAAAGAGTTTGAGCTCCGCAAAACTATCGCTTAGAAAGATGATTTAGTGGAGAATGCCCTTCAAGTGATTGTTCTTCGTGAAATTTCTTTTGATTACCTCTTTGACAATCATCATAGAGTCGTGAAAGACTATGAGATGAGAGATATTGCGTTATTTTGCTAATTTCAAGCCTACATATAGTGTGTACGCTTCGATGATATTGTTTGTTGTAGTCCCTAAACCCCAAGCGTAATAGGCTATCGAATTTCCTTCGGGATCAAGGAGACTCCCACCCACACCTTCTGCCCTAGGGATTTAGGCATATATTAGACATGTAATAACTAATTAGTTAGAGGATTTATAATAAACTGTTGATCATGAGTTAATAAATGCTGTCATTAAAAGACTTGGTATTCGAGAGTTGCGTAACATACTCCTCTCTTTCATGACATTTAGTCTGAGATGGAATTGTTGGACAACATTATCAAGCCTATGCTTTTTATGGATCCAAGCTTTGGGGACCAAATTTTTAGAGGAATATTTGACTAGAATAGAGAGGGTTCAGGTTCTCTTGTTCCATCGCATCATTCAATGCAAGCGAAATGTTCCCCAACACATTATCTAGGTTGAGTTTGCAGCTCACCCTTTCTAGGTTGAGGTCATTTTTACATTGGCTTTGTTACCCCCTCACTTCTAGGGGTAACTAGAGGAGTTTTTTTCTCCATGATCTACATTATAGACATCAGTGCTCATGGTGACATTCCGAACTCTCCATAGATAGTTGCCCGTAGATGCCTTCCATTATCTGCTCAACTCACTCACATTAGATGACATGGTGCATTACACACTGAGGTACATTGTTCTAACACTTCATATCAAGTGACAATGTCAATGTTTTGGGCATGAAAGTGGTGATCATGGGGTTGAATTGGATAATGAATCACAATGCTTTGAAATTATGCTTTTTGCCTTGTCTCATGTTGGTGGTCATCATCATCTCCTAGTCAAGTGTTGTTACTTTTGGGAAAAGTTGTACTACTGGGGTGCCTTAATAGGGGTAACGTGTCCATATCCCTTACCATACATAATGTATTCCATTTGTCCTTTCTCCATTGTCCTTTCTTTTAGGTTGGTTGTTACATGTATCCCAAAAAGGTTAATCCCATGAGAAGAAGTTGCTTGAATGCTCGAGGTTGATGCAGCTTTATGAAAAAAGAGATGATATAGAAAGAGAAAAATCCCTAATTCAAAATGCAAGGCAAAGAATCAAACAAGAAAAACAAAGTCTAAAACCCAAGAAATAAGATGAAGCATGAGCTCTACCCCCTCGCTAAGAGGCCATCGCCCTAAGTCCTATGCAATGAATCCATACCTAACAAAAGGACTTAGCAAATGAAAGTCAAAAGCCGAGAAAGGTTGAGGCAATAAAGAAAAAGGCAAGCAGGGTTTTGGTAAGACACAATGTCAAGAAAGGGTAACTCATTGCCTAAGTGCTCCCTCTAGAAAGACACTCATGGGGATGAATATCTTATGTGACCTTGCATGTCAATGGCATCCACCTATGAAGTAAACCCCAAACCATATCACATACCATTGCTCATACTCCTTGATGGGTTCCTTGGGACATACTTCTTATCCTGGGTACTGACATACCTAATAGGGTAATAATGAACCTCCCATACCTAAACTTGGAAAATTGTATAACTTTGTAAGCTAGTGGGAAGTTTGAAGAGGATACTTAATGAGATCTATCTAATGGCTTTTGCATTTACATGACTCACTTTATATGTTGTGTTTGAATTGTGTACCATGCTTTTGGGCTTCATGGTGCATTCGACTACATGAGCCCCTTCTTGGATTATGGATTGCACATAGCCACGTGCTTGATTGACACTTGGATCCTTTGGAGGATGTTGAGGGGCTACTAGCACACTTTCATGGAGGTCGTCCTCACCACTTGAGAGAGGTTGTTCCACACTTCTAGGAGGATGTTGACCCTGTTACCTCCTCAAAGGTGACAATGTTTTCGATACCTTAACAAGGGTGTCATGTTGCTGCTTGCATGAGGTGTCATGCTCATCTTTGCCAGATCCAGACATAGTTTCTCTTGATCTCCACCAAATACATGATTGTGCTAGCTCAATTATGGTGTAGCTCACATTCATCCCCACTTAGATGACATGCACTTTGGTATGGTATGGTATGGTTCTAGTTTGCTTCATTCGACATTCCATGTATCAATATTTATTTGGACTTGATGATATAACTTCTTATCTTGTCGTAAAGTGGTAAATACCTAACGATTGTCTAGTGGCACTTCATAACATTACATGGTTTTATTGCTTGCCTTGTAGGTCCTTGGGGAACATGTTTTTTGTTAGAAGTGTCATTTCTTGGGTTAACCTATACTATTGTGTGCTTAGGATAGATATAGCGTTGTCCTTATCCCAACCATGCTAATCATTTTCCACCTCCCCTATATCATTCATTCCACCCATATAAAAATTGCATCCTGGTCATGTATGATTTCTCAAAGGTCAAATTTGATAAAGCTTGAATAAATAAAGCCAACAAGGCTAAGAGGTGAAGAACTAAAGTCAAAGGCCAAATATAAAGCTTGAGCAATGCCCCCTTGCTATGAGGCCAATGCCCCTAGTCCCTGGTTTGTCTATGAATATCTAAATAAAAGGGACTTGTTTGATAAACTAAACATTTAAAGAAAAAGGCTTAAAGGGGTAGTAAGAAACAATGCCTAAGATGGCAAATGAATGCTAAACTTCGTCTAGAAGGCTATTATTTGTAAATATCCTAGCTAAATAAAGCTAGATGAATGAATAAATGAATAATAAGACTTGTGCATGTCTAAGACTTTGAGGGTCATCACATGAACTCATCCCCCCTTGCCTTTCATCATTATACTCATTATTTCCTATCTTTTGTTAAAATTTCGTGTAAGTAGTTAAGTGTGTTAGAATTAGGGCAGTAAAGCAGAACAGAACTGTCCTTTTAAATTTCAGTGAGAATGACAACTAAGTTTTATACTCAGAAAACAAACCTATACTACTTGAACAGAAAGACAACATATGTGCTCAAATCTAAGCTAGTTTAGAAATTCAGTCTGAACATAGACAGTTCATAGATAAGCCCTTTTTAAGTAGATTATAGATCTGAACAGTAGGCAGGCAGACCTAGATAAATGACAAACAGTTATAAACCATAAAACAAATCTAGATTGTGAAACAGTCAGATCTAAACAAAGTTAAATTGATGACAGATTTCAATTATAGAATCTGTTATAGATCATACAAAAATCTAACTAAAGGGAAACAATATAGATCTATATAGATCAAGGACTCAAAACACATTTAATGTTCAGATCTGATATGGATCTATCATATAAGCAAACCTTGAAAAAACAGAAGACTATAGAGCTGAACAAGAAACTTACCTTGCCTTGTAGTTTACCTCTGAAGAAGTCACAGCCACACACAAGTGATGTAGATCACTGAAAAATATGCTCAGAAAAAGTCTAGCTCATAGATCTACCATGTAGGTTAGATCTCTTGCCAAGAGATGAATGAATTTTCTTGCCACCAAGGAGATAGGGCCACAAAACACCACACAAGAATTTTCTGTAGTCAAACCCTCATACAAACAGAAAGTTTCAGACATCCAAACCCTCACACAGAAATTCTGTGATTAAGCCCTCACACACACAGAAATTCTGTGATTAAGCCCTCACACACACAGAAAAATAGGTAGCTTAAGGGTGCCGTGGCTCAAGGATAGAGGTCTCGGTCTGAACAGGGCTGAAAGGTGAGGGCCACAGCTTCAAGGGACAGATGCAAGGAGGGCTGCATCCACAAACAGCCACACCACAACAGTAGTAAGGGGCCCGCACCACAACAGCCACAGCAAGAGGAGGCCGCACCACAGCAGCCACAGCAAGAGGAGGCCGCACCACAGCAGTAGCTACACCAGCAACAGATGCAAGAAAGGGGGCCGCAGCAACTACAGAAGATACACCAACAGCAGATGAAGAGAGGGCTGCAGCAACTACAGAAGATACACCAACAGCAGATGAAGAGAGGGCTGCAGCAACTTAGAATGATAGCTCAAAAAGAAAGTGTGTAATGTGAAGGGTAGAGGGTAGGTTATTTATAGTTTAGGCTAGGGCATAAATAAAAGAAATTAAATTAAAAATACTTATTAAAAATAACATGTTTAAATTAAGTTAATTTAAACATGTTATAATTAACATTTTAATTTAAACTTTACTTTAACCCTTAAGACAAAAACAACAAAACCCCAAACCAACACAAGCAAGGGTAAAGGAGGGTTTAGGTGGGGTAGCTTGGTGGCAATACTTGTCCATTCATATTCAAGGTGACCTTGTTAACTTTATCATCATTGCATATGGGATACATCCCTCATGTGGTCATGCCCACCTTCAAGAGGGGTCATACACCAACAAAATACCTGATCAGGGATCAAGTTGCCCCAGAACATTTCTGGGGTCTTATCCACCAAGGTACAAGACCAAGGATCAACCCATGCCCCAGGCATGGGTACCCTGGACCATGTCTAGGGGCCCTAGACATATCTAGGGGCTTTAACTGCTTGGTCCCAGACCAAGAACCCCAGGAGAGTACCGGGGGCCCTAGTTCACAACTAGGGTCTTTTGCCATGGCACTGACTGTTTGGTCCCAGACCAAGTACCCCAGGAGTGCATTGGGGGCCCTAGATCTCGACTAGGGTCTTTGCCATCCTCCCGGAGAATGGCTCTTGCAGCTGCTATAAATTTAACAAAGTGTATTCAATATTCTTTATCTTTAAACTATTAAATCAATAATTGCATGCATAAGGATCACTGGAAGAAAGACATCCACAGTATACACAAGATTTATCCTGGGAAACCCTCGTGGGGGAGAAAACCCAACAAGATTTATCCTGGGAAACCCTCGTGGGGGAGAAAACCCAACAAAGATTCTTCAATATAGATTCGTCAACAAGTACAATGTCTCTCTCAAGAGAGATCTCACCAAACAAAAGATAATCAAAAGATAGACTAGAAACCCTAACCAGAATAGGGTAGCGCACCACTAGACCAAGATAGGTCTCCAAGAGATAACCAAAACCCTTCACCAGAACACCCTTACTTTGTAGCTGCGTCTCCTTCTCAAACTTGCACACTTTTCGTTAGAGAGAGAACTTGTGTTGTGTGTTCTTCAAGTGAGGTGCCTAGCCTCTTATAAATTCAAGTTGAGCCACCCTTAAATTAGGTCAGTGTCGACTTGTATACTTTACCCTTTATAATTTACAATTGACTTTTACAAAGGCACAAAAGGGCCGACTTTTATAAAGGCACAATAGGGACGACTTTACAAATATAACATAATATTATTCTTTCGGGTTTTGACTTGTTCTAATACAATATTGATACAATACGAATATCTTCTGAAGCTACTCAAACTTCAACACTCCCTCTTAGCCAGGAAGTTATTCTTCTGGTACGATCATCACGACTGCTTTTGCACTTCTGTACACTTGACCATTGACTTGTTGACTTTCTACGAATATATATTGAAGAAGTTTTATAACCACATAAGCATCCAGGGTCTCATCATCCATTCGGGATTTTATGTCATCACAAGGCTTTAACTCGCCAGCTCACACAAAATCTGGCATCTAGTTCATACAAAACTAGTAACTCGTCAGCTCACAAAGAATCTGACATCTAGTTCATCAAGAGCTAGTAACTCGCCAACTCACACATAATCTGGCATCTAGTTCATAAAGAACTAGTAACTCATTAGCTCACACATAATCTAACATCTAGTTCATAAGGAACTAGTAACTCGCCAACTCACACAGAGTCTGGCATCTAGTTCATAAAGAACTAGTAACCTCTGGTTGGCACACCAGGCAACCGGTCTACAGTGACCAGACATCTAATCACAAGGATTAGGCGATGTAGTGCGCACACACTACCCATCTAGCCCAAGGCTAGGAAACACCTCCAACCACATAGGTTGGCCCACCAACTCGAAAAGCTGGGTAACTCGCCAGCATCGAAGGCTTGGCATCCACTGACCTTGTGCGAGATCATGCTGACTGGTGCCACAGTCAGTAACGTGCCCGTGAATGACTACCTGTTGCCACTGTCATATGCTGATGCTGCTGCCCTGGAATCGCATCTGTAACTCATCACTCCCTCTTACTAGGGAAGTCCTTCTGGACCACACCAAGCTTGTCTCTGAAGTACACAAACTTCACTCTCAACAGAGGCTTGGTCAACACACTTGCTTTCTGCTCATCTGTAGTGACATATTGGAGCTTCACTGCTCCCTTCTACACCATATCTCTGATGTAATGGTATCTGATCTCGATATGCTTGGACTTGTCATGAAACACTAGGTTCTCTGACAACCTCACACAACTCTAGGTGTCACACTAGATACAAGTCGCCTCTAACTCGAGATCAAATAATTCTGCAAGTAGCTTCAAAAGCCACACTGCTTTGCTGCTAGCTGAACAAGCTGCTATGTACTCGGCCTTAGCCGTACTGAGCGCCACACTAGTCTACTTCTTGTTGAACCATGAGATCATGGCTGATCCCATACTGAAGCAACATCCAGATGTACTCTTCCGGTTTGCAACACTATCAACCCAATCTGAATCAGTAAAGCCTTGCAGGCTTATCTCACGATATGAAGCATATCTGAGTCCATAGTCAATTGTACCTTTCAGGTACCTCATCACATGTTTTGCTTCAATCAAGTGAACACGTCTCGACTCAACCATCTATTGACTCAATGTGTTCATTGCAAAATATATATTTGGCCTCATGTTCGTTAAGTACATCAACGACCTAATCATTTGTCTATATATGGTGGCATCCACTGTCTTTGAAGATGTATCACTCAATAACTTAAGATTTGTCACCATCGGTGTAGGCATGGCTTTACAATTCATCATTCCGAATCTCTTCAGAATCTCTACAACATATTTACCTTGGTTAAGGAAATTCTCACTTGGTCTCTGCCATACCTCTAGACCTAAGAAGTAATGCATCATACCCAGGTCTTTCATCTCGAACTCTGTAGCAAGCTTCCTCTTATTCTTAGTGATGAACTTTTCGTCTCCTGTTAGAAACATGTCATCCACATATAACAGTAATATCACTAGTCCACCATCCAGAACCTTGTAGTAAAGGTTGTTATCTGCTTTACTCTTGGTAAAGCCCATGCTCATCAGAAAACTATCAATTCTATTGTACCATGCTTTGGGTGCTTGATTTAATCCATACAAGGCTTTCTTCAATTTGCACACTTGTCTGACTATCATGTGTCTCGAAACCTTGTGGTTGCTCCACATATACTTCCTCTTCTATTACACCGTTTAGAAAAGTTGTCTTCACGTCTATCTGGTGTACCTTCCCCTTCATTACTGCAACTATCGCAAGTATAGCTCTAATTGAAGTGTATTTCGCCAGAGGAGAAGATGTCTCCTCATAATCTATTCCTTCTTTATGGGAGAAACCACGTGCCATGAACCTTGCCTTGTACTTCTTGATACTGCCATCTGCTGAATGCTTCGTCTTGTAAATCCACTTGGAATTTACCACTGTCTTCTCTTTCGGTCTTGGAACCACATCCCAAACATCATTCTTTACAATGGACTGGTACTCTTTAATCATGGCATCCTTCCATTCTTTCTTCTCTGCATCCTCTTCATAACTGGTAGGCTTAGCATTAATAATGTCACTCAACAATGCCACGTAACTAGAGTATGGTCGTGGTCTCTTGCTTTCTCTGAGGGATCCATCTGGAGCACCATACTTCTCTGCATCCTGAATAATTTCTTGAACCCAAGCTGGTCTTCTCTTCTTAGTATTCATCTCTCGGGATGAATCTACAGGTCTATGTGGTTCTTCCATATCATGATCTTCTAGTACCACATCATCACCTGCATATGTATCTGAATCTCTGGGAGCTTCAAGTTCCTCAATATGAACCTCATGTGAATGATTTGTTGATGATTGCAGCTACGTGAGACATTTTCTAGCTTACAAATCTGTGAGATGTGGATCATTGCAGCCATGTGAGTCTTTCTCCAGCTTACAAACCTGAGAGAAAGCCCCTAAGAAGGGTACGTGGTTCCTACCTAAGATAGAGCTGGAACGTAGAGATGACCTCCTTCATTCAGAGAGTTGAGAAGAACTCCATATGATTATCCAACGGGAAAGGCGATCTGTTGAGTTAGACGTGCCTGTGGCTGAGCACAAGGTGAACGTGTGAAATCCCAAAGTGCTGGGTGCATCGTCATGTGAACATAAATGAAGATGATGTATTAGCCTCCTCTGTGCAGCAGAGTTGATGAGAAACTCCAGATGACTCTCCTGTGTGAGGCAGTGGGAAAGAACATCTGTAGATCTATTTTTTCTGTGTAATGCAGTGAGCTGAAGATATGGACATCCCTATGGATGTGCCCCTAGTGGATGAGCACTAGTGGGTGTATCAGATCCCTTGCTATATTGTTCAAGAGTCAGACTTGCCTGTAACCCTAATTGTAATGTAAAGGGTACAGGTCGGCCCCACCTTAATGTGATTAGTAATTAATGTAAAAGATAATTAATCTAGTTAATATTAATTATATTATAAGCTAAGTGAGGTCGGCCCTGTTGTGCCAATAGACACTTCTGTTGACAGGATTAGGTTAGTATAAGTAAAGGTAAAATCCTCTTTGAGGAAACATATCTTTCATGTGAGTTTGGAAATTTCAGCAAGTACACTTCTTTGGGAAAAGTGTGCACCTCTCTTGGGCGCTAGAGTTCTAGGGTTTGAAGCACCCTCTTGTGTGCTAGTGTTTATCTTGGTGGTGAAGGTCTTTCTCTTGAAGAATATAGCAAAGGATTTGGCTGGGTTTTCTTCCCTTGTTGATAAGGGTTTCCCAGGATACATCTTGTGTTCTTGTGCATGGTACTTCTTCTTGTGATCTTGGTTCCTGCAACATTTATGGTTATGGTTAAATGCTAAAATGGAATGAACTTCATGCTTAACCTAACGTATTGAAAAATCATCATGATTCTGTCTGGATCTACTGAAGCTATATCCTCATCGAAGGTGACATCTCTGTTAGTCTCAATTTGACAGTGACCAGGGATGTAAACTCTGTATGCCTTCGATGTCTCACTGTATCTGACAAATATACCCTTCTTGCCTGAAGGGTCCAACTTCGATCTCTTGTCCTTGGGGACATGCACATATACTGGACTGCCAAATATTCTCAGGTGGTTGACCTCTGGCTTTTCACTTGTAAACATTTATGCTGGTGTTTTGTTCCCAAGTACACGGTGGGGACTTCTGTTCTGCACATATACAACTGTCTTGGTAGTTTCTGCCCACAAATGCATCGGTAAGTCTTGATCATGAATCATGGCCTTCACTGCTTCCATGATTGTTCGGTTCTTTCTTTTTTCCACACCATTCTGCCGAGGATTGTAGGGAGTAGATAGCTCCCTCTTAATCCCAACTTCCATGCAGAATGCCTTGAATTCATCTGATCTGAATTCTCCTCCATGATCTGACCTTAAGATCTTTATCTTCTTTTCAGAAAGGTTCTCAACAAGTGCCTTGAATTCTTTGAACTTGTTGAATACTTCATTTTTATCTTTCAAAAAGTAAATCCACGTTTTACGTGAGAAATCATCAATAAATGAAACATAATATACATACCTGCTAAGTGAAGTGGCTGACATTGGTCCACACATGTTTGAATGTACGATGTCCAAGACTCCTTTGACTTTGCTATCACTGCTACGAAATGGTTTCTTCACATACTTGCCTTGTGCGCATCCCTTTCATATGCCTTCATGATTCACTTGGATTTCTGGCAAACCTATCACCATCTTGCTCACGATCGATAGTACTTTGTAATGTATGTGAGAAAATCTTCTATGCCAAAGCTCACTTGGAGTAATTGTACTGTGTACTAATGCTAAAACTGAATGCCCCTTTAACTTGTATAGATGTTCTTCTTGAACACCAATCACTACACCATCATCAATAGATTTTCCTTTTGGCCACATGAAGACTTCACCATCAATGAAAGCAACTTTGAATCCTTTCTCATCCAAAGCTGAGATAGAAAGGAGATTCTTCTTCAAACTAGTTACATACAAAACATCCTTCATCTTCATAGGCTTTCCGGAATCCAACTTGTAAGATGCTTCTCCTACTCCTTTAATGGGATATTGATAGTCATCATCAAGCTTCACCTTGTGAGGTGAATCTTTCTGAATTAATTTTGAAAGAGAATCCTTGTAACCTGTCATGTCTTAGAAGCACCACTATCAATGGGCCATGTGTCACTTCCAGGAGTAATTGTTCCTGTAAGAGCCGAGATGAATACATATTCTTCGCTTGAGTCATCTTCTTTGGTTCTCTCATGATCAAGTTCATCATCTTCTATGGCATGAGCATGATGTCTTTTATACTTTCCTTTTCTGACCTGACCTTTTGAGTTGGGACAATTTATTGCAATGTGTCCCATCTTCTGACAGATGTAGCATCTGTAATTTGAGAAATCCTTCTTAAACTTATGTGTCTTTTGTAACCCATGAGACTTCTTTTGTTAGTGAACCTCTTTCTTGCTCTTTCCTTTTTTGGTATCTGCTGCTAGAGCTTGATTTTCTTCATCGCCTAGTTTCTCTTCTCTTGCTGCCATTCTGGCTTCTTCTTGAGTGCAATCCTCCCATAGTCTGCTAAACTTTGTGAGCTCTCTTCTTGAACAGATTCCTTGAATGAATGATTCCCAATATCTGGGTAGACCATTCAAAGTAGGCATTACTAATTCAGCGTCTTCGATTGTGTCTCCAATAGCTTCAAGTTGTTCTTTGATTTGAGACACTCTTGTGAAGTAGGATTGAATGGTTTCTGAACTCTGCATCTTCACACTCTTGAGCTGTGTCCTCAATGTCATCTTCCGATTGATATTCTTGCCCTCATATAAGCGATCTAGGGCATCAAACATTTGCTTGGGAGTTGTCAATGATGAGACATGAGGGATCAAATGATCCTTGATAGAATGGTTAATGATTCTTTTTGCCTTAACCAAGTTCTTTTTGTACTTTGCATTGGCCTCATCTTCGACAACTTCTGGAACTTCCTTCTTTAACGAAATCTTCTAGATCATTCTCTTCTAGAATGAGCATCACTCTATACTTCCATGCTCGAAAGTTATCATCATCCTCAAGCTTCTCATCAAGCCTGGTACTGGGAGCCATCTTGTCCTACAAGAAAATGAAAACTTTTCAAAGAATGATTTTGAACTTACCAGAGAGTGTGCTATGCCAAAGTGAACTGCTCCAACTTCAATCTGCAACTGCCAAGATGTCTTGATCTAGGGTTTATGAGGAAACCCTAATTTTTCAATATGTGAATTTTGGAATTCTGCTACAGGGAATAGGTGCGCCCTCCTTAGGCGAACTTGCAACATACCTCATATAATTCACCACATGGGTGACTGCTAGAGTTGGGTCACCACTGAATTTGGGGCAACTTGCCCTCCACTCCGTAGGGAAATAATTTGGATATCCAGTGATATTCTAAACATCAATGGAAGGGTATACCTTATGGAACGTCCATGGTAAATCCTGTGCTGCCATGGTTCCATTAGCTGGGATGTCGCTTCAATGGAGTCGCCAGATAAACTTAGTGTTCATCAAAGGAGTGAAAGGGAACTTCCCTCAAGTGGAGTCGCCAGACAAGCTAGGGGTAAAGGCTTTGGGATCAAAGCTTGCCAGAGTTTCGTAAGGGCATGGAAGAGGATTCAAAATCCTCCCCGACAATGGCGCCAAAATGTTATCGCATAGATTGTAGGTTGGGCAAAGCCCGACCCAATCCACAAACGTGAGACAACTATGGGAGTAACTGTCCACTGTCACCTTAGATAGATACTCCCCTCGCTTTAGTGATGATGAAAATCACCACAAAGGGGGAATCCTGGTGACCCTAGGGGGAATGAGATGGAAAGTGAAGTAATGAAGAGTGAAACCCCTATAGGTCGATTTAGGAAGTGGAAAAGGGCTTGGATAAGAATCTTGTTGATAAGAGTAGGCTACCGAAGTATAGTGTACCTACAAAAGATAATTGTACCTTCCCGGAACAAGACAAACGATCGAGATACAAGCCCAAAAATCAAAGGGACAAGCAAGTGAAGCTTGCTGTCCTATATTGCAGCAGTAAACAAGAATATATATCAGTAATGATAGGAGCTAGTCACTGCAAAATTAACCATCAAAATTATCAAAGATTTATTGGAGAATGAAGCACTAAACAAGTAGATAATTTTCCAATACTTAAGCACAAACTTTGGTGGTAAAATAGGGATGCTAAATAAAGTTATCAGCAAAGTATTAGGGCAGCCTTATGGCTGTAGCAAACATTTGCTACAACAGCAAATTCCAACCACAAAAATCAACAAGTGAACCGTAAAAAAGATAGCAAATGAGTAGTAGAATAGTAATCTAGGTTTACAAGTAAATTTCGGTGGTGGAAATGTGAGTAAACGATGAAAGAAAGTGAAGTTTGCTGCAGCCCTAATGGCTGTAGTATTAAAGTTGTTGCAACAATAAAATCCTTGGCCAAAAGAGGATGCCCTTAGGGCACAATAATGCTTATAACATGTAGAAAATAATCCAACTTGAACAATTGCAATAGCTCCTAAATTCACGCATTCCAATGCAAGAATATTGTGTCTCCTGTTGATATTATGGTAGCTGCGGGAGGTATTAACCTCCACATGTAACCCTGATTAGAATAGAATATTCCGGGAAGCAAGAAGAAACCCTAAAGACTTTGTGGGCATAACCCTAGAAGGAAGTCGGCTAAAGAGAATATTTTATATTGAGTCTTTAGCCTTAAGAAGAAGAAGTAGGCCCAAACAACTTAGAGAGAACAATATAAATAAAGGGCATCAGAGTTCATTTGAAACACACAACTCGCAACTGCAGAAATGTAAGAGTGCGTACTGCAGAAATTGAGTAAGTGCACAAGTCTGGAGAGTAGTTGCAGCTGCAGCTACTGCAACCTGTATTCTCGGTTTAGGCTTGCACTTTCTATTTGTTATGGTTTGGACTTTTTGCCTTGTGTGCTAGGTCTAGAGAGAGGTACGCTACATTGATTGGCTATTAGGCCTAGGGTTTGCTTCCAGAATTATTCTCTGTCAAGGTTAAGGTGCTGGGGGGTGGCTTCGACCTATGGTTGGGTGACAATATTGCTATATTGTCTATGGTTAAACGAGCACACCTATTATTTCTAATAGGTTATGGGCCCACACTATCTTTGGACAGTCTAACCGTTGGAAGATAGAATGGGAGGATTTGCTCAGTTACAGTTGTAGTTGCAGTCAATTTTTGTTGCAACAATGAAACCCTAACCCTCTTGTTGAGGCACCTTAAGTGAAGAGATTGACCTAATTTCTGGATAGCTTAATGCACCCTAACCTAGCGCACCTCTTGGTACTCTTAGCAAGCTAAGATGCCAAGTTTGAGTTTTTGGTCAAAGTCAAAGGTTGACCATGTCAAAGCAGTGATGACTTACTCTATGAAGTCAAAAAACAAGTTAGAAGGGGCTTCTAACTTCAGACAATGGAAGACAAGGATTGACCTCATCCTTGCCAAGAATAAAGTGTTGGATATTGTGAAAGGAAAGATCGTGGAACCACAATTTGAAGAAGGAAAGAGAAGGAACCTCAGAATGTTGCAATTATGGAGAAGTTCAAGGACAATGACATCAATGCCATGAGTATCATAGTGGACTCTGTAAAAGACCACTTGATACCGTACATCTCTCATCTTGACTCATCTAAGAAGATGTAAGATGCCCTAACTAATCTCTTCTCAGTCAGAAACATTGGACAAGTAATGAGTCTGAAGAATGAGCTTCGTGACATGAAAATGAATGATGATGAAAGCACAACATCATACTTTGTGAGAATCTCTCAGTTAATAGATCAACTACAAGCTATTGAAGAAATCATTTTAGAGAAGGAACTGGTAAATATAGTACTCAATGGCCTTCCCAAGACATGGGATGCATTTGCCGCAAGCATGAACACAAGAAAGGAGTATCCCACATTTGAAGAACTTTGGACTTGTTGAGCACAAGAAGAATCAAGGATTAACTCAAAAGAGAAATCCCAAAATAAATACGAAGATCAAGCCTTCACAACAAAGTTCAAGAATTTCAGGAATAAGAAGAAGTTTGGCTTGAGAAAGAAACCAAATCAAGAAAAGGATATGTCAAAGATACAATGGTCACTATAGGAACCACTATTCTGAGTTAAAGAAAAGGAAGGAAATAGACGAAGCATTAGTTGCCGAAGAAAGGGAACCCTCAAAGAAGGCCAAGCAGGATAAAACAAACTTCTTCTTCTAAGTCAAGGTAACAATATTCTTCATAGTTCTTGTACATACCATGTTTACATAGTTTCTATACATATCTTGTATATCTATTTCTTAGAAGATAAGATGTTCAAGTGAAACAATACCTATGGAAGAATAACAAGATAAGGATTGCTATACACATGAGAAGATGAAGTACATTGACCATCCTTGGTAACAATTCCTGTGGAAGCTATTATATAAGTAACAACTGCCAGATAAGTCGAAATCAGAATCAAACTTGAAGAGACCCAGAAGAAGTCAAAACAGAAAGAAGTCAGCAATCAAGAGGAACTTAGAAAAAGACTTGTGACACTTTGCAGAAGGCAATAAGGATGCAGACAGTAGCGTGGACTCTCTTAGCTAGAGGGATTTGATTACAAAATTCCAAAAGAAGAGCATGCATTCATGTATGAAGCAAGGATTAGGAGGGAGCTAATCCTAAATAATATGATCCATTGAGGATTATGAAGTATCTATCCATGTTCCCATTGAAAGTAGCAGCTATGAAAAGCAACACATGTTCAATTTGACTTTAGAAGAAGTCTTCTTCGAAAAGAAGCCTTAAAGTATCCTTGGATGTACATCTACATCCATGATCCTATGATGAAAGGAAGAAGTTGGAATCTTCAAGGCATGGAATCTATAGAAAACTCCATGAACCCAAGAGCTAAAGAGAAACATGAGGAAGAACATGAAGATTCCAAGAAAGAAAGAAAAGACAATACAACCAATTATTATATTAAGAATCACATGACTACCAACTTGGTTTGAACCCACTAGAAGCAATCAAGCAAAAGAAATGGAAGTTATGTTGAAAAAAATACATGTAAGAAATTGTGAAAAAGTATTATGAATGGAAGCATTGCGAGATTTAGAACTAGAGGTTCTTCTAGAAGGAGGACAAGACTATAATAACAACTTGTTCCCGTAAACCAGATACACCTCTATCTGAGCTATTATATCTCTTGCAGTATCCATGGATTGAAGTTTACATCAATTGCTTGTAAAAGTTTGTTCTCCCAATAGAGCATTTGAGGAAGAAAGCTTATGTAAAGCAATCTCAAGTTTTTGAGGTATACCAAAAAGAGACCCATGTATGCAGATATAAGAAGACCTTGTATGGATTCAAACAACTTGATGCAGAGTATCTCATATACAACAGAAGCGTGGTGAAAACTTTCTATGACAGAGACAATGTATTAGAATAGTTACTCAGAAGTCTGGGATGATGGATTGCTAATCCATGACAAACTCTCATGATGACAGTGTTAGAATATAGAATATGGTGTGCTCGTTTTACCATTGACGATACCCTCGTCACCCAACCACAGGCCGAAGCCTCCCTCCAAGCACCTTAACCTTGACCTGAGAATTCCTCCGGAAGCAAACCCTAGGCTAGATAGCCAAACAAAGAGTAGCGCATCAATCCCCAAGGATAGCGCATCACAAAATACTGATTAGATGTTCCAAACCCTAGCCAAGAGATATCCAAGCCAATACTGAAACTCGCTGCTACTGCAGCTGCAGCTGCAACCCTCCTCCAAACCTGCGCACCAACTGCAACTGCAGTGCGCACCAACTGGGAAAACTGCAGTCCTGAGATGCTGTCAAATGAGAACTGGCGCCCTGT
>JZKD02S1672786.1:1226469-1281165 GCA_000966675.3 Picea glauca
TGTGGGCCCATAACCTGTTAGAATATAGAAGATGGTGTGCTCGTTTTACCATTGACGATACCCTCGTCACCCAACCACAGGCCGAAGCCTCCCTCTGAGCACCTTAACCTTGACTTGAGAATTCCTCCGAAAGCAAACCCTAGGCTAAATAGCCAAACAGAGAGTAGCGCATCAATCCCCAAGGATAGTGCATCACAAAATACTGATCAGATGTTCCAAACCCTAGCCAAGAGATATCCAAGCCAATACTGAAACTAGCTGCTGCTGCAGCTGCAGCTGCAACCCTCCTCCAAACCTGCGCACCAACTGCAACTGCAGTGCGCACCAACTGGGAAAACTGCAGTCCTGAGATGCTGTCAAATGAGAACTGGCGCCCTGTATTTATAGTAATCCTTCTAGTTTGCTGGCGCCGACTTCTCCTTCTGGGTATGTGTCTGTTCAGTATATTATTATTATTTCTGGCCGACTTCTTCTCTTGGAGGCTAATAGCCTAATATAAATTATATTCTTGAGCCGACAAGGCTTCTAGGGTTATTAGCCAATTCATTAGGGTTTCTCTTGCTTCCCGGAGTCTTCTATTCTTGTCAGATTCACATGTAGAGGTAAATACCTCCCGCAACTACCATAATACTAATAGACAGAAGAAGTGCTACTTGGATATGTTTCAGTTTGAACCTTGCCACGATGTCATGAGCTAGCAAGAAACATAAGTGCTGAATTCAACCATTATATATTTTGTAATGATCAGAGCTACATGAAGCCTTCAGAGAAAACCAGTGTTCCATAACAGACCAAAGTACATTGAGATCAAGCATTACTTTCTTCGTGATGAAGTCCAGAAAAGAGAAGTGGTTCTCCAATATATCTCCACAGATGAGCAAATAGCAGATATTTTGGTAAAACCTCTGTCCAAGATGAAAAGTTTGCAAGCCGGGGTTCGTGGAGACGACTTCCTTATTGAAAAAGGAAGAGATTACTCCCAGGTTGGGAGGGAGCACTGATGTGTTATTGATTTGTGGACAATCATTTTTCGGTTCAAAAAATGGTCCAGGATGAGCAGTTCCTTTCCAGTTCGGAAAGTGGTTTGAGATTTCTGACGGACAGGCATTTTCCAGTTCGGAAAATGGTCCAGATCGGATAGTCATTTTCGTAATGAAAATGGTTTGATAGATTGCTGATGTATCATAGACAACGATTCCCCTTATGGCTAGTGTGGGGAATGGTCTAGGAGATTCCTTCTTCTTGGCAGTCACTTTGAGTAGTGGTCAAGTAGAATGGTCCGCCTTGCCGGGCAGTCATTCTTTCGAAGTTCACAATTGTGAGCAGTTTCGAAGAATGGGTCGTTTTGGAGGTTGGTGCAGGACAGTCATTCCCTAGGGCATACTCATTCGATCCAGGTTGCACTATGTTTAGTGTCGGAGGAATGGCCCAGTTAGGTGAATGGTCTAGGTTCAACAATCAGGGACATGCATTCCCTAGGGCAGACTCATTCACTCCAGGTTGCACTATGACTAGGGCCGAAGGAATGGCCCAGTTAGGTGAATGGTCCAGGCTCAGAAATCAGGGACAATTATTCTTCTATGCTTGAGAAGAATAGTCCAGATAGCCCATGGATGATGTTTTACCTTCTGAGGGCAGATGGTCTTCCAGATCTCACAGATGTGAATGGAAGAATGGCCCAGATGACTCAGTTTATATTATGATATTGTTTTACGCAGGTTGATATCAGATCATATGATCGTTGTGGAGATTGTATGTCTCTGGACAATAGATGTATGCTACTGTGGTGGATGTGTTCCACTGGTTGTGACTATGTGTCACTGATTAAGTATCCGTGTGCTACTTGGTGTGGTTGTGTACCACTCGATAGTAGTTGTGTACTACTATGGATAGACACAGTTGTGTTCTATTGAATGGCATTGTTCTGATTGCCATGTAGACTATTAGTAGTGTTGAAAATGATTATCAGCTAGATGGATAGTTAGTGTGCCGATGGACAAACATTCTCTAGACGGAAAATGGTCCAGAACATTTATTCTTCTAGGACGTGTTAGAACAAATGTTGAAATATTTAAACTTTGTGTCCCTCACCAAATTTTTTTGTCAAGTTGCGCTAGCTTTAAAGCCTTGTGTTGCCCGGCATAAACGTTTTAGCCAAAATAAACCTCTAAACCTTTCACCATTTTCACCAAGCTTCTCTACCATCAAAATCTCAAATCCTTGCGTCACAATTTATCAAAATCTCAAATCCTTGTGTCGCAATTTGTCAAAATCTCAAATTCTTGCATCATATTTTTCAAGGCCCTCCCATCTCTCTTTGTTCGCAAATCCTCGATTTTGGAAAAGTGTCCCAAAAACGCCAAGTTCCCTTGTTTTTTTAAACCAAACTACAGTTCTTTTTATATATAAATCGTATTGTTTTAAAATTATTTTTTATAATTTTAAAATAATATTTTAATATTAATTTAAAAAGTTTGGTAAAAAAATGAAAGACTAAATAAAAGGCTTATTTCATTTTTATGCAAAATATTGGGCCAATTACCCCAGGGGCCCGATCTCCAATCAAAGCACCGAGCCAAGCACCTGCAACACAACACAAGTCAGCCGGGAACAAGTGCCTAAGCGCCACACATCAAGTCACATGGAGGAGGAGCTCATGAGGGGGCCCAAAAGGGGTGCACTACGTGTCGAACAAATGTGGGAACGCGGGCATATTTGAACACCAATAAAGTGTTTTCACTTGTGCATGTTGGATATTTCGCATAGGGAAAAAATTGTAAATGCCAAGAATTATCGACAGCAGAATGCCAAATGTCGAGCTGCGTTTTTGTACTCTCGGTGTCGAATGGATATCCAAAGCTAGATCATGTGCCAAGTCAGAGGTTATCTCCCATACCAGGCATTGCCGAGAGAGTCCACGAGGCAGTAAGAGATTGTGCACAACGCGTTAGGAGGTTCAGAACAGCCTGTTAAGAAGTGTTTGAGGGATGCCAAGATGGATAAGAGAATAGGGTGCACTGTCGTTTCCTGTTTGTTCAAGCTTAAAAGCTCCAAGGGATTTGATCTCATACAACACTCCGGTGTCTCTTGCCTAGCTTCTGCTTTTGTCATTGCTGTGTTTGAGGTAATCGATTTGTGTTTGCCGGTTTCGATCCGATTATCCAGTGCAAATGGCGGAGCAGTTGACTGAGGATCAGATCGCGGAGTTCAAGGAGGCTTTCAGTCTGTTTGATAAGGACGGTGATGGCTGCATTACCACCAAAGAATTGGGCACTGTTATGCGCCCTCTGGGACAGAATCCAGCTGAAGCTGAATTACAGGATACTGACTCAGAGGAAGAGTTCCGAGTGCCAGGTTCCACTTCGGAGATTTGACCACGGGGTGATTTAAAATGATCACTTCTCATTTAAACCGAAGCCCGAAGACCTGAAGTCAGGGTTCCATGGGCATGGTTCCTCTTGTTTCTAATTGCTTATTTGCAGAGCAGAGCTATTAGCAATCACCATTTCATCTACAGGATATGCAATGGTAGCTATGGCCGAGAAACTTGGCCTTGAAATGGTTATACGCTCTTTAGAGCATCTCTTGCAATATGGAGAGCAAAATATCAGGAGATCTGTCCCTTTAGCTTTTGGCCTATTGTCAATATTAAATCCAAAGGTTAGTGTGATGGATACTTTAAGTAGACTTAGTCATGACACTGATTCAGAGGTTGCTATGGCAGCAACGTCGGCTCTGGGATTAATTAGTGCAGGAATAAATAATGTTCGGATAGCTGCCAAGGATGCTAATGATCATAGATCGGCTGATTGTTCCACAGACAGTGGGTTTCAGCTGCCATAGTTTTTGATGCGGGCATGTCATCCTGCCTGGAGTATTTGGAAGCAGTGCCTTGGTCTGAGGAAGAAGAGGCAAATGTGGAAGGATCTGAAGATGTGCTTATTGAGCTGTTGCAACTTGTGCTCAAAGGTGCAGATGAGAGATCAAGGCCCTTGTCTCAAAAATGCTTAGAGAAAACGCTTCACAGAGTAGAGATCCATCTAATGTTAGTAAAGACAGTATTTACAATGCTTGCCATACCTGTCTAGATTCTCTTTTGCATCATTTCATGCAAGCTACGGGTACATGCAAGCTACAGGTACTGATTTAATGGGAAGGACAAATGAGGACCGGGGATTGATTATCAATCAAATAGCCCGTCAAGCTGATAATCTTCACTGGTTACTTGATATTTTGATTGATAGACTGATTGCAGATACCCATGCTAGCCATTATTAATGAAAAGGTTCTTTATTGATCAAGTAAGGAGAGAGCAGTCAAAGGTTGTGGGCATCATTATTTCTGTAAGTGGGACAATGGTGATTACATTTTGCAAGGGACATATATCATAATAAGTGGACAACAAGAGAATTGTGGAAATTTAATGGTAATAATATTCCTATTCTTTTAAAGGAAGTGGATAACAAACAAACCAAAAGGTGTCGAGTATGTTTCAAGAAGCTCTATTTTTACATTATTTAGAAAATCATTCCCAGATTTTGAGCCATCAATTGAGCATATGATTGCAGATTTTAAGGCAGGTGTTGAGTATTTAATGGAAAAGAATCAGCAGTCAAAGAATTTGTTCCACTTTTTCATGCAGCAGGTGGCGGAGCATCTAGAGATTCCTATTGTTTCTAGATTAAGGCATCGAGAGTTTTGATTCACAGGGTATGTTTCAAGAAGAAATTGACACTCAAAAGATAATCCCAAGTTTTCAGCATTGAATTATCTTCCAAAGACACGGGATCATCAGTAAAAACTCCATTCGAGATAGCATTTGATTTGGCAGAAATTTATCCATGCGCTACAAATTGTTGTAGTTATAGTTTACTTTGTTCCAGGTCAGCAAGCAAGGTCAAATTGGTTTCTTTAAAGGTGGATCTCAAATTCCAAAATCTGGAGTCACTAAATGTGAATTATTTGCAAATATTTTAGATATCTTTAGGGGGATTCGATCTACAAAATAAGGATCTGACATCCAAGTTTAGAGGAGAATTGTAATTATAAAACAAGCAGCTATAGACTAAGAGGGGGGGAAACAACCCAAGAGCCTTTTGGGGTTGGGTATGTACTGCAGATTTTTCAATGAAAATATTTGACAGAAGCAAAAAGATTCTATAGCTTGTTATGTTAAATTCTGTTTTCTTCTTGTGTTATTGTTTCTCATGTTCACATTGATACTTTGCTTCCTTCTATTCATTTATTCAGCTTGTAATGGTTACAATTCAGTGAAACTTCTGCTGTGGCTAATTAAAAGCATTCCTTCAAGTGCAGTTTTTCCTCTGTTTTGCTGTGAGCAAAACAAGACCTGCATCTTAATTGTTTTGCCTAATTTACAAGTTTTATTTGTTCATAGTTTTTCCTCTAGCTTGCTATGAGTGAGACCAGACCCATGTCCAGATATTTGAAATCATTGTCATTCTTCTACTGAAAGGAAGACCAGATTTATCAGAATTGGATACCTGGCTGTTTGTTTCAGTTTTGTCCATCTCACATCTTCTATCCATCCTCATGATTTTAAATGGATTTAGCACATGAGGTCATGCCTTTTTGTTTTTGATTTGTAATGATTGAAAGGCTCTCTCAGACCTAGATCTAGAAGCCTCAAATAGCTGATCAATGAACCCATTATTATCTTCTTCAAAATGTGCTAAGGCTTGGCTCTATTACAGCCTAGAGTCAACTCTTGCGACAACATGATGTATGTCTAGATTAGAAGAATAGTCCTTGCAGCCCATGGTGTGGCTTCCAACATTTGTTGGAATGGTTATTCTTCTAGGACATATGTCCAGATTAGAAGAATGGTTCTTGTATCACTCTGTGGAGTGAGTGATTTATTCAGCATCATGCCTGATTACTCAGATGGAGTATGGCTTCAAGAGATGATGCAATTGATGCTATCAGATGATACTGATAGTGATGATGGTGCTCGTGATCTAATTATGAGATAACATGTATGGCTATGATGATGCTACCGATTGAATGGTATTTTTGTGCTCAAGACCATTGCTTTCAATACCTCCCTAGCTAGGAGGGAGTGTTGATATTATGGTAGTTGCGGGTGGTATTAACCTCCACGTGTAATCGTGACTAGAATAGAATATTCCAGGAAGCAAGAAGAAACCCTAAAGACTTGGACATAACCCTAGAAGAGAAGTCGGCTAAAGAGAATATTTTATATTGAGTCTTTAGCCTCCAGAAGGAGAAGTCGACCCAGACAACTTAGAGAGAACAATATAAATAAAGGGCACTAGAGTTCATTTGAGACACAACTCACAATTGCAGAAATGTAAGAGTGTACACTGCAAAAATTGAGTAAGTGCGCAAGTCTGGAGAGTAGCTGTAGCTGCAGCTACTACAACCTGTATTCTCGGTTTAGGCTTGGACTTTCTATTGGTTATGGTTTGGACTTTCTGCCTTGTGTGCTAGCTCTGGAGAGAGGTATGCTACATTTATTGGCTATTAGGCCTAGGGTTTGCTTCCAGAATTATTCTCTGTCAAGGTTAAGGTGTTCGGGGGTGGCTTCGACCTATGGTTGAGTGACAATATTGCTATATTGTCTATGGTTAAACGAGCACACCTATTATTTCTAACATCTCCAATGCAATTCAGACTAGTGCTTTATCTATTGGGTTATGGAGTATCTTGTATAAGATCTAGGGTTTGCAACTTCTATAGGGGTGTAAGCGCTTTTACTTCCTAGAGTACGGAAATCCTCTCAAGGTAAATCTAGGAGGGTGTAAGCCCTTTTACTCCTCCTCGCAACCTTTGCAAAATAGCTTGTCCAAACAATAGTGGTAGAGCCTAGTGGAGGGTGTATGCCCTTATATTCCTCCAAGAAATAACCAAGATCAACCTTGCAACCATGAAAGAAACAATACAAAGCATAAATTCCTTACGTAGTCGAAGCATTAACAAGATAAACTCTTCCTTACCAAGAATATTCCACCACACATGCAAGAACAAGCATCAAGAGAGATAGCGCACCACCCTTTTCCTCCAATATACAAGTTATACCATCACGAGACCATCAAAGAGAGAGATATGCAATTTGCCCAAGAGGGGCGAAAATTTCAGGCAAGTTTCTCACTCAAGGGAGAGTGAGTTATGTTAAAAATGAAATGATTTTGGTCTTTATTTATACAAGACCACTAAAAAGTGTTTTTCCACATAATATTAGGGTAAATAACAAAACAAGGGGGTCGTCCCCCTTAATTTTGCCCCTTTACAAGTTTAATTTAATTTTTACACAAAGAAAACCCTAAAAGATGATGTCAAGCCCTAATTGGGTGACGTCTTGGCACATTTGGCAAGTCGTTGAGCTTGGAGGAGAGGTCTTTGGGCCTCTAAAGGCCATATCTCCATGGTTAAGGGCTTCTCTCCATCAAGGCACGCCATCTCATCAACAAATCATCACCACCATCACTATCCCTAGCCCCACATCAAGACGTCAAGCCATAAAAGAGTGGCTTTAGGCCTCCAAAGGCAAGTCGTTGGGCTGGAAAAGGCTGTGTGTCAACCTCAAAGGTGTTCTCTCTTGCCTCCAAAGGCAACGTCCATCATTTGACTGCTCCAAAAGTGTGGGTCATGGCATCCGACTTGTGGGTTTCCTGCCCCAATGAAGGCCCAAGCTGCGTTTGTTCCTCCAAATCCTCCATCAAACAAGGTCCTGCAAAGACAAATGAATGCGCCCTCCAAGGGTCTCAAGTCAAATGTATTATAGCAAGTAAAACCACATTTAATACAAGAGCCACCTAAACATGTGCATCAAAACTACCTTATCAAATTAAACAAGTGCTCAAAGACCTTATGCAACTTGCCAATTTTAAGTATGGGAGGGTTGTCAAGGTGACCTATTGGGTGAATCATTCCTTAAGTCAAGGAGTGTTTCCTAGGTGGACCCCTCTCTAATTCATGTAAAGAAGATGGAGTGGAAGGGGGTGAGACTTTTGGGCATGGGGTTCATGACATACAAGGGTTCGTAGTGTCTCATTTATGGGTGCCTTTGTAGAGGGTGAGCTGGACCTTCGTTTTCAACACATCCTTTTTTCCAAGTCCATTTATTGCCATAAATCTATTAAAGTCCAAAACAATTGGGTAACATAAGACTTGAAATAAGTACTGCAATGTCACTTGAAGCTAGAGGTACACAGAGTGCCATATGGGTAAAGCAAAGGGTAAACCACACTTGTGTAGATCCCTCAACAGGTGGGACATTTATATATGTGAAATTTGTTTTTGCAGGTCTTCAATTCTTTTAAGAGAAACATTTCATTGTTCTCAAGACCTCTTTGGGCGAGCATCTAGAAGGTTATAATTTTGGCTTTTATGTTTTTCTAGCAACATCCCCCTGGGCCTTCAACCCCTTCTTCCCATGAAATGAGGTACAATCCCATCTTGGGTCAGTACACCCGAAAATCCCAAAAGATAAGGAGATGAAAGGATGAAGTGTGAAAAGTGCTAAGTATGATTGGGGATGGTACAATGACTCGTAAATGAGACCGCCTAGTAACAAACCTTTCCCTAAGGGTGACCACTTACTCGGGCACAATGTCAACCACCAAGGTGAAACAGGGAAAAGAGCATAATTTCCAAGCAGACTTTCTATAATCAAAAGCAACTTTAAATGCAACATACTCAAATGCCTCAAGTATTAAAGTGACACTTACCACAATACCTGACTTGTACCTCATGGAGCAAGACCCACTGTCTTCCAGAAACAAGTTGATGTGGTGAATGCCATCATGATGAATCATGGTGGTGAAGTGGGTCTCCATCTGTGTAAGGGGACATCATGAGTCGATCTGTCCCTCGGCACTCCATGTCTGCAACATAAGGGCCTTGAGACATCATCTCCTTAGTTATCCCTAGAAATGGGGGTTAACACACCTCTCTTAGGTTGTTTCACCTTTTGAGGATATTATGGGATGTATTTTATTATTTGTTGTATTTGCCCATGGTTTTACTGGGCTAATGGTTTTGGAACTCATGCTTTTGAGCTAGCACATGGTTTTGTATTGTATTTAAGGAAGAGCTTCACCTATAAAAGGAAGACTCATCCCACATTTTAAATCGTTGGAGATTAATGAGAAACTTGGCTTAAAGAGTCCTTTGAGTAACTATTTCTTTTCTTTTGTGTATGTCTAGCTATTGTTCAAGGTTTAGATAAGCACTCTTGAAGGTTTGTTGGAAGAAAAAGGCTACTACAAGGCCAAAGAAGGTTGAAATGCTCCACTTGGAAGGGTTCTTAAGGTAAGTTCTCTGACCTTCCCCATTTGATCATGAAGTCATTGTTCATGCATTAAGGTAAGACGTCCTATGGTTCTTTCCTTTTGCTTGGCCAACCTTTGAGTTCACCTTGTTAGTACTGGGAAAGGCTTCTTCATGGACTGATCCTCCCATCCAACCTTGAAGAGAACTTTCTAACCCTAGGTAGCGCTTGAGGGGCAATCCTTCGGGTGCCATCAACACTACCTCATCTTAAACCCTAGACTTCACTCGGATTCGAAGTAGTGAGACCATAGCCCTCCAAAGGCACTAGTCTTTCACTGTTTTCAACCACCCAAAAAAACCAAAACCGAATTTCCTTTCCCCCCCTTTTTTTTCCTTTTTAGTTTTGTGCAATCTAGGGTTTATCATGTATCATTTTCAGTCTAGATTGTTTTGAGCTTCATAGATACATCTATTATTAACTTAATGCTAGCCTATTCCTCTTTTATATCTCTGTTTGTAGCTTTGATGAGGGTTTGAATCTATTTGTCCTTAGCATATTTTACCCACAAGATCAAACCCTAGGGCACAAATAATGTATACTTGATTCAGATCTGATATAATTTTATCATGCTGCCCTAATGATCAAGCTTGGAGTAGTTTATTTGTTTATTTCTCTGGCTGTACCATCTCTGATCTACTGAATGTAAGGGTTTGTAATCCATCATTCCACACTCCTCCACAGCATTTGAATGGATCCTTGTTCTACTCCATACTAGGCAGCAAATTGACAACTAAAGGAGCCTAACGTTGTATTTTCTTGACTGCTGTCTGAAGGTTTACATTGCTGTCCTTTTCTGCAGAGATAACTTTGTATGCAGCCTTGGTGTAACCCCCTTCATTTGTAAACGTTTTGAGGGTGCCCTTATCATCTTTTCTTTGGCAACAAATTGGTTGTACAAGAGCCCGGCGACCTTATCAAAGAGCACAATGTTGCCTCCCAAGTCTGCTGTTTGGAACCTTTTCAAGGACTGTTAAAAACAGAGTATAGGGGTTTACCATTTACCAGTGAGGAAGATATCATGGTTTTCTGAGCAGTGTTTCATAGTTTACTTGCTTCGCAATTCTCATAGTATTTGGCCTACACCTAATACATGTCAACGACCCTCTTGAAAGGCCTAATATTGAACCTTGAGTTTTGTCTTTTTCTTGACTGCAAAACTGCAAGTATCCGGAGACGTAAGGGGGGTAATTGGCTGTTATCTAGGGAAACGTTTGCTTATTTCTTTGCATGGTTGGTTGGCCACATGGTTATCCATCTTATAGACCATTTCAAATGATTGACAAATGATGCACATCATTCCATAATTCTGAAGACTTGAGGGCCAGCCCCACTTTACAGTTTCCTACAGCCACCACAATAGACACATTTCACAAGCTGATAATGGTGTATAGCAAGAGTGAGGAATAAATTTAAATCTGATTACATTTACTTGCAATCTGAACCTCAAGTTTAATTATCACTAGTATCTTTCCGTTCCTGTTTATTCATGGCATAAATATGGTGGTTATAATCAATTAATACATATTGATCCATGTTGCATGTTGATCTTGAGAGCTAGTTTGTTGGTCTTAATATCCTAAATATACAAGTCGAATCTGGCTGGTGGTATAACTGATGCTTTGGAATCTGAACATAATTGTCATTACTGCTGATACCTTATTGATTGGACATATCTGACCTTGCTAGGATTATAAATCTGTTTGCTGTCCTTGCATTCCACTTCTTGACCACATAATTGGTTATGGGTACATGTTAATGTTTTACATTTGTCAATGCAAGTTATATACTGAATACCTTCTTTGCAATCTCATTGGTTGTTGGTATACAATTTGGAGGAGTTGATATATGCACTTTCAGTTCCAAGCTAAGTTACCAGGATTCGGATACGGATATGGATCTGGATCCGGATTCTCCAGATTTTTGAAAAGCCAGGATCCAGATATGGCGGGGAAACGACAGGTACAGACAATGTAAATATATTTTAATATTTTTTTAAAAACTAAAACGTATTGATATTATGGCTTGATGGGTTAGCTCAAGTGGTTGAGTGATATGATTTGCAAATGGGATCAAGTCCTCGGGTTGGTTGATGTCTTCATCGAGATAGGCATACTATAGTCTACATCGAAGGTTTACCCGCCATCAACAACTGTAAAGTTTACTTGGAAAAATATATAATACTTATATTTAATAATTATAGTATAATACTTATAAATAATAACTAATATAATACATTAATTATTTTATGAAAGTTAAATGATAAACTTATAATATATAAATAATAATTAAATTATAAAGTAATAACATATTGCATAAACTTATATTAAAATTAAAAAAATATAACCCATACAATGAGTTCGAATGTGCTTAGCTTACTGAGGACATATCACGACTGTGTGGATGGGGTTTAGCCACAGGTCGGGACAAACAATGACAAGGCAGATAGGGTTTAGCCACGGGTCAGGACAAACCACGTCATGGAGGACGGGCTTTAGCTACGGGTCAGGACAAACTGTGATAGGAAGGACATGGCTTAGACGTGGGTCGGGACATACCGCGACAAGGAGGACGCGGCTTAAACGCAGGTTGGGACATATTGTGACATGATTATATGGCCGCACAGGACAATGGTCAACAAGCCTACGAAGAAGGATACGTTTCATCTGTAAAAGATCCATTTCGGAGCGGATCTTGGGTGGATCCAGGCAAATCCGGATCTGAACCGTACCAGATCCAAGGATCCGCGGATCCATCCTCCAGTGCAGACGGATCCGCTAACATAGGTTCCAAGTAAACTTTACATTTTTTCATACTTTGCAATTTCATGGAGAACCTTCCCTTGAATTGTCTTTGAAGATTTAGTGATATACTAGGAGGATCTTCTAGGGTTAGTAGTAAACAACCTCTAGATATCACCCTAGATCCACTCACATCTCTTCAAAGGATCCCTTAATTGACCCCATATGCCCAAAAATATAATAGGCATTAGTCACTCTCCCAATAGTCAATTATTAAATTTGAATTTTACTCTATTTTTACTGTTTTAGGGTTAGACTATGGTTTTATAACTGCAAATATTCATTTTCAGCCATAAAAAACTAAGACATTTTAACTTTTATGCATGTTGTTGACCAAATAAACATCTTTAAACCCTAATTCACATTGCTGATTTATTATTACAGTCTTCTACGGATGGGCGTCTAGGGTTTTAGGGTTGTTATATGCCTCTTAAATTTCTGATTTTGTTGATATCTTTCCTTCAAGTTTTACAACAGCCTTCAGATTTTTCTTCTTTTGTAGTGTTTGGGAATTCTTTCAAGTCTTAATTTGACTTGGAAAACCTCATAGATTGACCTAGATCATCATCTCTTTAAATCTGGAAATTGCTTTGTCTTACCACCTTATCCATACGTTGTCTATTTTATTTTATTGGTGGTAGATTGAGTAGCGACCCAGAGGTCCCTAGACTTGATCGTTTCTTGCCTAGGGATTCTTGGAGGCTGTTATCCACCAAGTTGCATGTGGATGGACTTGCTGTTGAGATGCCAAAGATGAACAAGTTATTGTTCAAATTCAGAGTTAAGAAGTCCAGCCAGGCCCTGTGGTCCCTTGTACATTCTTCAAGTTTTCGTATTTCCATAACCTTGCGGGAAATTGTAATAGATGAGCTAGTATGATGAATTTTGTAAAAGGTCTTGGCCACTTAAGACCCACTCTCTAATGCATTTACTCTAGGGTGTTTTTTTATCTAGCAATTATAAGTTGTTTACAACAACTTATGATTGTTGGGTTTTTTCACTCATTTCTCCAAAGTTGGAGTATTTGTATTAGTGTCTGGGCCTTAAAGTGACGTATGAGCCTAGTGTCTAATGTATATTACCATACTAGTCATCACATCAATTTTTGAGTCACATGGAAATACGCTAAGTCCCTCTTAGTTTTTTTTTTAATTTTTTCGAATAATATAAAATTTCCCGCAAAATGGGATATTTTATTTGTAATTGATGAATAATTTAAAAAAGTGGTACTAGGAGGCATCATATGCCTTAGGGGTATTCATTTTCTGTCTCGGAATACCCACTTAACCCATAGATCACCTTTCGAGAGAAAAATAATGGTTATTAATCATTAAAAAATTAATTTCTCTCGAAATTAGCCAAATAAAAGACAATTAAAAGGAAAAATCAGGATTCTTTAAAATAAGGAAGCATGTCTCCCACATGTTCCTTTTGTCTAAGTATTAAAGAGAGTTGTTGGATCTTTCCTAAAATGAGAAAGCACTTATCCTTGAGTCGACTTGAGTCTAGCCGTCGTTTCTATTTCCACTAAAGTGATTTTCTATTTGTTTCCATTTTCACTAAAGCGCTTTTCTATCCCAACTCACACGCTTTTCTTGAATAAGAAACATCCACTCACACACTTTTCTTGAATAAGAAACATCCATCGTTTGCTTTCACTACTCGACTTAACTCATCCTTTTTGCTTTTACCACTCACCATCCACGTAAACCTTTCCCATCTTTTTGCTTTCACAATTCGCCATTCACTCAAGGATGACTCTCCTTCTCATTAAGGAAACCCTAACCACTCACTTGGCTATTTAATAGAGGCAACCTACCTCTTGTAATCAGTTGGAATTTTGCTAAGAGTTTGCTTGTGATACATTGTAATCGATCTATCTTCTATTGGAATAAAAAAGGCTTTGGAGGCTATTGTGGTGTAGAGCTCTCATGTGTGGATTCACGGTGATCAATTGTGTATGAGGTATACTTGTATTTAGCTTATTTTGCATTGTAAATTGTTATTATTGGCTTATTTTTGGAGCTATCTCCTTGTAGGATAGGAATAAAAAAGCTAAGTTTGCTTGATATTTCTATTAGTTTATGTATGTTAGATAGTTGTGAGATGCATATTTATTTAGCTTAATGTCATGCTTTTCATGTCTTTCTAATATATGAAACACCATGCTTTTAACTCTTTTGTTGCAAGATTTGTCTTAGCATTGCAGGTTTACATCATTTGAAGGATAGGTTGAAGCGAGTGAGCTTCCTCCCATCTTCAAAGAGCTTTGAGAAGATCACTTTCCCTCTGCTTTCCTCTAATGAAGACTCCATTGCCCAAGACATTCCAAGACAACAAGCATTCTTCTTCTCTCCTTCTCATAATTTCTTATAAAATCTTTCTCTTGTTTACCTTTCTTGCATGTAATAGTTTTTTTGGCATTTCAAATTCAAATCTAAAGCTAAATAGCTTGCATGCAGAAGTAAGATTTAGATCTAGATTATTATTGTAAAACAAATTCATTTATAGCTAGATCTACTTCAAATTTGCTTTCTTTTAACTAGTCTTTCAAAGTAAAATTAGTAGGTTAGAAGCTGTGCAATTTTACTGGGTCATTAACTGAATATTTGGCAAGTTGTAAGTGCCATTGTTTTGCTGATTTAATATCAACAAAGAAAGATTCTAAGGGGGTTAGAGTTTTAGCTTCCTCTCCTTAGTTCCTTCTTTGTTGGTTTGCCATAATTTTTACTTAGATCTTTTCCAATTTGTTAGGGGTGTTTCAAAACACTTTGAAAGTGTTTTTGGGCATCTTATAGGACTAATTGTTTGCTGTTTTTACACAGAAGTAACAGGTACAAGGGGAGATTCTGACAAATTTTTGAAGATTTAACCTTACTCAGAAACCCTTGAAGCAGTTGGGCACCTTCTTGTCTTGAGAAAAATTGTTGAAAACTTGTAAGCCATTGATCCTGAGATAAAGGATTAATGTGCATTCTCACAAAGAAGAAGAGTTGTAATCATTTCAATAAAGCAGCATAGGCTACACATTGCCTTGCCTTGTCCCTGTAGGGGGACTAGTGTCGGTGTCTTTTCTCTTGCTGTGATTACTTTAAGATTTTTGCTTAAGTTTTTCTAGCTCCTAAAAATGACAAAAAAGAACTCACATCACCTAACTTACTAATAAAATAAACCACAATTTAGAGTAGTTGTTTTTTTTAAGTTCTAGCTTATTAGATCCACCTGGCATGTATTATCCATCTAGAACACTAATTGTTAGAACAGTTTCCTTTTTGTTATATATTGGAAATAAACCAGTTGGATATAAACCCTAGTATGCTCTTCCCATTGTGACTACGGAGAGTGGCCGTTGGGGATCAGAAAGGGAGTAGTTGACACATGCTGGTTTTAATTAGAAAAATCTATCTTATTGTGCTAATGTGTAAGATCTCTACCCTGTGTGGAGTGTGTTAAGTCAGGGGGAAACTTTGAGATCCAGGTTCTCTCTCCGTTGGACCTACGACACACCTGGTTAACAAGTCTATAAGAACCCAAGATTAGCAAGTAAGATAGGCCACATAAACACTTTTGCACACAAAGAGTGGGGACCCTGACTTTAATCCCCACTTCACTTTTATCCCAGACTAATATACTGCTCTTCCACAAATAATAAATTTCTCAAGATAAAATAAACGCGACATATTCAAAACATCACATTTACTTTTCCTTCACTGGTCTTTACTTTCATCTATTTGATTGGATTATCTTACTTCAAAGCATTTACTACTCAAATCATCTATATTTGGAGCATGTTATAAATGTGAATGACTCTTTGCATGTATTGACAGGGTGTATCCTTTAATTATATTTGAGTCATATGTTGCTGTTATAAATCTTGTTTCATCATATTAACTCCTAGAAGTTGCTTTTATCATTCTTAGATTAAAAGCCTTAGATTATTTTCTTAGGGACTACCCCCCTTGGCTTTGCTAGGAGTTGGCCTAGACAAAGAAGTTGATAGTAGAGGTCACAGTATCTCAACTTGAAACTTGCCCCCAAGGTTGCACCCAGTGGATTAAGATTTCTCCACGCTAACCCGAGGTGCAAATTAGGCGGCAACAGAGGCTACTAGGGAATCCTCCCTTGTGTTGGATTGTCTCCTTCACTGAAAAGAGGGAAGTTGTTGCCTAGGTGACAGTCGTGGCATCTTCCGATGTTCCACTAGTATTGGTGCCTTGTGAAGGCTTTACATTAAGGTGCTAGATTATGTGGTAACAAGCTTCACTACTTCATCGAGTCTAGAACTTCACTGATGTGGCTGCTATAGAGATCGATACCCTTACCTTGCATATTGTTCCTTGGAAGCTGTTTCCGTCCTTATACACACTTGCTAATGTGGACTAAGTCCAATCCACTTAGTGTGTCCTTGGAGGCACAATGCCTAAGTTCAAGCCCACTATCACCTCGACTTGAACTTCTTCCGTCTAGGCTTACTTCTAGGGAAGCCAAAGGAGGGTAGACCCTAGTTACTATGTGAATTATTAGATGAATTCTAGGAGTTAATTTTATTTTGTTAAAGGTAAGGGGAAACTAGCCTATATGGCAAGCAACAATGCAAATGCAAATCTTTTAATGAAAATCAAACCTTTCCCTATGGGTTAACTAAGACTAGTGCCTATGGGTTGGGCAAGGGGTCAATTAGATTATACAACAAAAGAATCAAGTACAATTATACAAGAAATAAACAATGCTATAGAATACAACAAGGAATTACTTTATACTTGAGATGATTACAAATTGAAACATACAAAATGAATATGGCAAGATAGCTTACAATGAAAAAGATAAATTAGATAATTACACAAAATACATAAATAAAACTAGAGAATAGTTAGATAATTAAACAAACAACTTACATCAATTTACAAGTGAAATAATCGAAACATATCATGAATAAAACTTATGAGAGACAATAGTCAACTAAATGATATTACAACTGTACAATAGAGAAGTTAGATCATGAACCAATAAACATGAGATATCCACAATGAAAGATATTGCTTAAAAAATGAGTTGCTTGAGATTGACTTGCTTGAAAATATATTGCCTTAAAATGTGATTGCAAAACTTGAAAGGTAAGCTTGCTTGAAAGATGAATTGCACAACTTGAGATTGCTTGAAAAAGTAAACTTGAGATGGTATGTTGTGAAACAAATTGTTTTGAAAATATAAGATTGCAAGTGTTGTGAATGTAGTGTGTAGGTTAATTTTAGTAAATTTTAAGTCTCTCTTTGATTAGGGGAATTAGATGTGATAGATTGAGTCCTAGACTAAGTGACTACCCCAAACCGTTATCCTCTCAACCAAAAGGAAGTGCTGGGTGCTCAATAAGCAAGGCAAACAAGGCCTTACCCTAGCTCCACAGGTCAAATCTAAAGAGCAAGGTACTCAACCTGGGGGACACCTAATGCCGTGAGATCATCCCTGACCTAGCACCCCAAGTATCTTCCTCAAGCCTTCTTTTTGGTGGTTAAGACAATAAGTCGTTGGATGCCTAATTACTAAACTCACAATGTTTGCCCTTTCTTGTCACCTAGGATCCACAAAGTGGCAAGGGGAGAGAATACGGGGCAAAAACAGAGAACAACAAGATTACTTTTGCAATGATTTTAGAATTATGCAAGCCTTCCTTTATTGCAAGAGTGGCTTATGCCAATTTCTTGCAAGGTGGGGTAAAACAAATAAATTGAAATGCTTTATTAGTTTCATTTAAAAAATGAATGAAATTGCAACTCCACAACAATGGCACAAGTGGAGGCACAATGCGTACCGTTTTGGCCAAGGTGAGTGTAATGAAAGAACTAAAAAAATACTTGAAAGCAAAAGCAACCTCAACAATGGCACAAGCAGAGGCACAATGCCTACCGTTTTGGCCAAGTTGGGTATTATGAAAGAAATAAAAGACTTGGAAATAAATTGCAAACTCCACAACAATGACACAAGTGGTGTGCCTACCGTTTTGGCCAAGATGGGTGTAAAAATGAAAAAACAAGAAAACAAATCTAATCTATTACAATATCAGATTTTTGATGTAAAATTGAAAGAAGGCACACCCAAGAGACTCTCAAGGGTGGCTTACAATGATTTAGAAGAGTAGAGAAGAGGGGGGCTTGATGTCCCAAGTCTCAAATGCCTTTTGGAGGCCTTTAGGGCTCAAACTAGTAGCTTTCCCTCCTTGTTGTTAGAAATCTGCATAAAAAATTCAGCAAGGTATTCTTTTATGGAAAATGCTACAAAACACCAAGAACTCGTTAAGTTTGATTAGCCCAATGATACATAAGTTTAAGTAAAATTTTTGAAAATGATTGTGAAATCTTTAGTGTCTATTCTATATCATAACAACATTTGGAAATAAGGAAAAGAAAGGAAAGAAAGTTAGATAAATCTTGAAACTTTGGATGATTAAAAGAGTTGGCTTTCCACTCTAAAGCCAATCCTTCAATCCTTTAGTGATTCCCCAAAGGGCTTGCCTTTGCTACACAATGAAACATGGAGGTGAGAGCATCCAACAAGTTTGTAAAATACTTTGCAAACTAAATAAGAAACTATCACAAGGTTAATAGCAATACTACTACTAACATCACCCAAGCAAAATACTTTGCTTGAGTCTCCAAATAGAACTAGTGAAAGCAAGAATGCAAAAACAAATGAAAATATATCACCTCACAAATACACAATGGAGACACCAAGAAGACTCCCAATGCACACCATAGATTCTCCAAAGCTTCCTTTATTATCCACCAAAATGTTGCTACAAATACTTGTAGCAAGATTTACACATGAACACATGAGAGAGTGAGGGAAAAGAGAGGAGAAATTTTGGTATAATAGACTTGCTATGAGAATAGATGAGAAAATGAGGAGGAGATGGTCTCTTTTATAAGCAAAGGTGAGGAGAGAGCCCACTTGGATGTGCTCCAAGTGGCATCCATCCACGGGAGGAGGGTCACATCAAGAGGGGCATACTTTAGTTTCAAGAGAGGAGGGTGAGGGTTGAGGGATGAGTGGGGAAGGGGGAAACCCCCTTCCCTATTAATTAAAAGTGAAGTGGGGATGAGTGGGGAGGCTTAGCAAAGTTTTGGGGGTCCCCATAGTATATTTTTTATTTTTCATCAATTATTGAGCAAAGGGGGGTTCCCCTCTTCTAGGGAGATGGTCAATGTGGGTTGTGGGCTAAGCAAAGTGGGTTTTTCTAAGTTGGAAATCATTTTCCCAACTTAGGAAAAACATTTGGGACACTTTTCCCACTCACTCTCATGACTTTAGTGACTTTTACAAAATTTGGCTATTTTAATTAAGCCAATTACATGTTGATTTTTGACCAACTTTGACTCCTCATGGACAATGGCCAAGCAAAACTTGTCCAAATGAGTTGAGACTTGGTCCAAGGGTGTAGGGGTGTATGAACCATTTGAAACGAGTACTCATACCCCTATACAAAATCCCCAACGACCAATTTTTTAAATTTTACATAAAAAATAATTAAAAATCCCCAGTTTGAGGGAATTTTAATTATTTAAAAAAAATCCTATCAAAACTTCACGGAATTCCGCGAGACTCGAGGAAATGTCTAGCAGGGTCATTTACAACACTCCTAGACCTCAGTTGGCCCATGGGCTCGATCATTAGAACGCCTTTCACCACTTTGGAGAATTATGTGGGAGTGAAAAACTCAAGGGAAATTAATAAGGTTGGTTAGGCCAAATTAATAACCTAAGGAACAAAAACACTCAGTGAAAGGGACTCCTCTAATGATGAAGTCCTATTCAACTGACCTAAACTATGATCCATGCAAACCTATTACATTATTATCCCACGTAGGGGAGCGGAAATTCCAATTACAACAAAATGCTGAAGGCCAAAACTGCCTTGTAGAACCAACAAGTCTTCAACTTGGTAGCACCATCAGGTGCATATCTTCATGGTACATGGAGTTGATCCCCTAGTTGAAATAGGTAGTTAGTAGAAGCCATTGGCATTGCCTTGACCAGTTCCTTCAGGCAAGTCCATTGTTGGTTCGTTGAGGTTATACAACTATTACAATGAGTGGGCATCTCAATTGATAGGGTTCCCCTATTCAAGTACTCCCTGGATGCCCTTGGCCATCTCTTGCTGAATAACTAGGTGTTGAACAAGATCATTAGGGAGGAAATTTACAAATAGTACATTCAAGTCACTTGGGTAGATCCACCCCACGAGCTCAAACCCAAGTTGGCCTTCTATGTAGAGCATTTCATGGAGGTGAGAGACGACCTCATTGTTAGACCAACCTATACACTTCACTTCGCCACTAGATGCATGCCCCCAGGATCCCCTCACAACCATTTTTGGGTTGGTTCTTATTGGCTTCGGGTGGATGTCGATCACCATATTCCACAAGTGGATTGGGCTTGTCAATTTGGGCACCTATAGGTGACTGAGATGGAGGAGCATTTCATTTTTGGATGCCCCATTTCTATGAGATCCGAAGTTGATACGATTTCCTTTTCATGGAGTCTCAGAAGTCCCTCTCCATCTTCCTCATGTATCCAAACTAGTGGTGCTTGGCATTAGACATGTGGGAGGTTTCTGGGATTAGATTCCCCCCACTACTAGATACTGCTAAGACAATCACCTCTTTCTTCCCTGTGCTTACAGATAGAGGCACCAAGAAGCATGTAGAGAGTAGTTCCACCTCAACTTCCAAATCAGTGAGATCTCGGGGAGACCCTCGAGCTTCGCTTGTGAGACCCTTGTGATAGTGTTGGGTTCGAGTTCGGGCGTAGGACATTTCTATCGTTCATAGTAGACACCTTTCTTCCTTCTCATTTAGATCTTAGTGGAGAGTAGCCTCTTCCAAGTAGTATGTTGCTCCTAGATCTTCCAATACTTCTAGATCTTCTAGTTCATCTGGTAGTTCTCCATCAAGGGTTTCTTCATTGCGCCTTTGGATGGTAGGAGAGATCCACCTACTGTGAGTATACATTTAGTGGTTAGTAGCTTCTCCTCCTCATCAATAGGCAATGGCACCCCGAGACCTTCAACACATTCTCTAGGCACATTCAATTGAGACATTTTTCCCAGGCTCTCAAAATCTTGATAGTGTTCCTTTCTTCTTTGGGACTTCCAGCTTTGTATCTTTTTAGTTTTAGATGTTAGACTTTAGACTTTAGGTATTTGACCTCATAGGTCAGATATGCTTTTATAGGAGCTGCACTTGCATTCCCACTATGTATTGATTCTGATGTACCTAGCAGTCCCTTTGACCTATTTATGGTCATTCGTCGGACTTTAATAAAATTATCTTATTATCTTATCACACTTTGTAATGAGACCTTTGTATCACTCATTATTAAGCAATATGTTCTCTTTCTTATTCTTATGTGTATTCCTATCTACGATCATGTTTGTGTAAACCCAATAGGTGCCCTCTCTCTTGTTTTGCTAGGAGACCACCCATATTTGTTGCGAGGTCACCTAGACATACCCATTCCAGCACTTGGCTTAGGGCTGGGACAGGTTTCCAGCTGAGCTTGAGGAGTCTGGTATATACACTAGGTTTCTCCCATCACAACTTCAAAGGTTAGGAGAGCTCCAGCATGGAGCACCCAGCTTCCCCACAAAATTATCCAGCTTGGTCCACTGAGTCTGGGCCAATCCCAGATAACATTCTCAAGTTCTGTGTTGGCACCTTAATTATGGTTGGCAACAACAATGCTAGCTCCCTCTTTTTCTGGTGCAGATTAATGTTTCTCTTCTTGCATAGAGCACTACCTATTTCCCTTTTTTTTTGGTCTAGGTTTCACCTCTTGTGTTTACCCCTTTGTGATCTTTATTTTTATTTGTACTTATTTTTGCGCATAGGAGTTGCCATCGGCACTTTCACATTGCCAGTATTACATGTTCTACTTTCTAGTCCCATTTAGCTATTTTGGTCATTTGTGGACATTTCTATGATTTTTTTCTTTCTGGACGGGAAATTCCCTAGAAATGTCTGTGGTGCTTCCAGGGTTTTTCATCTCTGTTTTTGTACTGGAAACATTTGTGGTTATGGAAATGGTGGGAAGCAGTAGTTCCCAGTTAAGTAGATTCACAGAAATCATACAACAAAGTACAAAATACAAGCTATAATTGTCAGATGATGATCATGCAGTCTTTCAAACGCCTTTATAGGGTGATGTTTTTGGGACAAAGTTGTCCATTTTGCAACATAATGAAGTAACATGTCATGGCTCTTTCTAACAAGTAATGAAATAACTTGTATTATCTTGTAGTGTTAGGAAACATATAGATGGAAAAGGTGCATGAAGGCCAGTTCAGGTTGAAGGGCGATGTTATAGTTCCTGATTTCAGCAGACCTGTTTAAACTTAGTGAATATGACAATCAGTCTTCTCTTGAGGTTCAATAGTAATTGCATGCTTTAATTATGTGTTGATATATAGTTTTCATGGTGTTTGTCTGTGATGTTTTACATTTCGGCGAATCAGTTTTGATTATTTTTGACCAGTGTCTTAATTATGTTAACTTTGATGAAATAATTCTTTTTTATCACAATGTTGTCTCTTCCAAGACACTTCAGATGCTAAGTGAGTCTGCAAGTTTATTTTTCAGATGAAAATGGCATCCATTTTTACTTTGGTCTTTGGTTGAATGGCAAGGAAACATGGTCCCAAATGCTTCCTTTTTAGTGGCCCCACAGATAAAAATTAATTACAGGTATTGCCCTGTTGGTCTGTAAATTACATCCAGGCTTTGCTGGTTGTTGGAATAGATCGTTTAATATTTAACGTTTTGAATGAGGTATTGACCTGTGTACAGTTGTCTATATACTAGCATCAGGCTGGGCATAAAGATTGGAATTTTACTTATATCTGCACGATGTTTGTAGTCTTTAGGGGGTTAAAGTTTCTGGTGGGAATTAAATTTCTTTATTACTCTGCTAACAGAGGTATTCTGAACTTTCATATGATTTTTCTTTTATCGTTATAATCCTGCAGGTCATACAGAGGCTGTTCTTTCAGTAGCATTCAGCCCAGATGGACGACATCTGGCCAGTGGTTCTGGTGATACTACTGTTCGATTCTGGGACCTTAATACTCAATCTCCATTATACACATGCACAGGTAGGGTTTGCTCTCTGTTTAACTATTGGTTTTGTGTTCTTTCTGCATGTGGGAATAGATCCACATAAATGTTTAAGCTTCGTAACTAGTAGTTGTGCGTTATTCTTTGCTTTGTCCTGCCCATAATCTGTTATGAAATCATATAGATTCAGAAAACTTGATGTTATTGTGCAGAGAAAGATGGATTTAATATTAGATTCTGGAAGGAGGAAGAAGGCATTGTTATCCTTCCTGTTATGTAAATAACTTAATCAAACATGGGCAGAGCAGACCAAGGGATGGGCAGAGCAGGCCCCGGAGTAATCCACGAGGATTTCTGCATGTAGTGTACTTAAGAAAATTTGTAGTTACTGATGGCAACATGGGTGCTATTTGATGTTTGACAGTCACTAATCGCCCTCTTACTGCCCTTGTACACTGCATACCCTAGTGATTATAGACTAGAAGGTGTATTAGTTAATGTTCAATGCATTTTCTCAGTAGTTTTGTGCAGGAAGTACTTTACTTTTTATATTTTGTATACAAATCTTGTCAATTTGGCTACTCCTGTCCCAGAATTCAAAACCTTTGCAGAATTGTGTCTATTTGTTTTTCCTCAGAAAGAATTGTATTGATAATAAGAAATAAAATATATTCTGTACATGCAAGATGCATTCCCAACCATCCAAGAATGGTTTTCAAAAAAGAGCAACAGCTATTACTCTGATAATATCCTGAAGGAGCATCCCTCATAAAGAGAAAATGAACACAAGGTTCCACTACTACTGATCACAGTAAAAAAACAGCTCACCATCTGGGACTACCTCTCTAAAATAAGATATCATAAAGTTCTGGAAACAAAGTCCAATACATCATCTATAAACATAATGTCCAAACAGCCCAGAAAACTAAACATTATCAAACGAAAACAGCAGCACAGATGGTGTGAAACACAGCCCCCAGTAACCTCATCATTGAATGACAGCAAACATCTGAAAAGAAGAAGTGAGCAGCACTTAAAGTAGCATAGATAAAGCCAGCTTTCTCATGAAGAATGGAAGCAAGACTACAAGATAACAGTTATGGAATAAACTGCCTGACAGATTCCTGGGTGTGCCCCTGCCATGATTCCAGAACAGTCCATGTACCAGCATCCGTAGATAAGCCAGATTTGGAAAGGAAATCTGCATCTTTGTTATTTACCCTGCACACGTGAGAAATAAATGGTGTTAAAAGCATCCCAAAAAAGTACAACTTCCTCCAACATGGGCCTCAAGAACAGATTCAACATCCTGCTTTCCCTATTTACCAATTTGATTATCACCATAAATGTGAATATGAAAAACTCCTTTTTCAGCAGCAATCTTCAATAATAACTTTAAAGCAAACAGCTAAGCATAATTATTGGTTCATCCTCCTAACCCTGCCTTGAATTTGTAATAGTGATTACCATTCAGGAAGAGAAGTCCTCCAGCCCCACATCTTGGCGGGGATCCTTGGCTATCCTAGTCAAAGAAAGCCCATGCACCAGACTTGTCTATTACCATCTCAAGATTCAGAAATAATTATTTTCAGCTTCTTTTCTATAGCTGTCACTGTTCTTTTTGACCACGTGCTTTATGTGTATTTTTTCCAGCAAAGTAAAACAGAAATGGCTGTAACAAACCAAAATGTTTGATTTTTTGAAAGATAAAGGTTTGTAGTTCACTTTTTCGTTCATTATTGGAAATTTATGCTGTAGGCATTATAGGATTTGAGAATGCCTTGTGGCAAACTATTGCCATCAGCTGAAGGTGGTGTTGATGTTTTGGTAGCTTTGGGAATATTCTCACATGTGTGGGGCTCTATGGGCTTGTTGATGGGCTTTGTGGGCTTGTGTTGGGACTTCACACCCACATGTGTGATTGACACGTCTAATTTAATGTTGAGTGGTTTAGGGGCTTCTTACATGATCTTTTGAGTCATATAAAGGGAGATCATGTGAGAAGGTGAAACATAAGGATGATGTGATTCATTCTTGGTGATAAGTGTGGTTGTGGTCACCTCAGCCAGCTATGGAGAGGGGTCGAGTTAGGCCTCAGTTCTGCAGATTTCTTGTTTTGGGTAGGTAGCTTGGAGAGGAGGGCTGAGTAGGGCCTGGACCCAACGACAAAGAAGAGAGGAACCTTGCTGCTGGTTATTCTGCTGTTTCGGAAGTGTTTGGGCAGGTGTACAGGGCAGCTGCAGGTGTTCTGGGAAGCAAGGAAAGGCAGCCGCCTGCTCTTTGGTGGCTCGGCCTGCTAGAAAAGGGTAGCCACAGCCTAGGAGAGGATCGGCCTGCGAGTTCTGAGGCTTGGCCTACAAGGAGAGAGCAGCCGCAGCCTAGGAGAGGCTCGGCCTACAAGGAGAGAGCAGCCACAGCCTAGGAGAGGCTCGGCCTGTTAGTTTGGGGCAGCCACAAGTCTCTTTTGTGGGAGTCTGGACAGTCTGAGGTAGCTGGCAGTTTCAGGAAGCCCAGCTGCTGAGTTTTTGGGGGAGTTCTTCAAGCAGCCGTTGAGGGCTGTCATAGCCGCAGACTGGAGGGCTAGTACAGTGGCCTAATCACAGACTTGAGGGCTGATTTGAGGGCTGTTACAGTAGATTTTGAGGTCTGCTACAGATAAGGTTTTGGGGCTGTTATAGTCAGCATAACAGAAGGTATTGGGACAGCTTTTATGGCTTGTATAGTCAGTTTGAGAGGACAGAAGGACTGATCAGCAAGTAGATTTTTGATCTCAGTACAGCAAGCAGAGTTTAGGCACAGAAACTGAGGGTTTCTGCAGTGATTTTGTCAGTGTTTTGGCATTTTCTTTTGTGTAAGAAAGAAAGGGCCATTTTCCCCAATACGGGAGCCCTTTGTTCTGAGTTTAAGGACAAGTGATTTGGGCATTAAATTCCTGTGTACTTGTGTATGATTCAATTGCTAGTTTTACTTTTCGCTGTGCTAAGTTGTTAGGCATCTCAGTGTGTTTATGTTCACAGTTCAGAATGTGTGATTTCTGTGTGTATTGTTGAGAACCTAGACCAGACTTGAGGTGTGATCAAAATTTAACATGGTATCAGAGCCGAGGCTTTGAGAAGGGCAGTTGGATCTGAATTATTTACACAGGAGACAACTCTGAGAGGGAGTTGTAGCAGTGTTGAGGTGGTAGCTCTAAGAGGGAGCTATAGTGACTATAGCAGATGACAGTAGTGTTGAGAAGACATGGAGCAGACAGTTCAAACAAAGAGTTGTGGACTATTGCAACTTGGTGGTGTGGCAGATTGGGAGTTTTGGTGGATTGGTGGAGAGCTCGGTTCACAACAGTATGTTGTGTGGTAGATTGCCAACACCATGGATGGACTTCCGGTGGCTTGTTGTAGCGAGTTGCGATGGGTGCAACTAGGGTGCTTTGGCACTGGCGAGATAACTTCGTGTGTATGGCAGCTGGATGAGATTGAGTCTTCATCGGGCCGGAGAGTTGCACATTTGACAGTGAGTCAAGGTGCGATAGTGTATAAGGTATTTGACCTAGGAGGATGAGGACACTTGCATAGATGAGTTGTAGAGGTCTAGAGTGGACTAGACCGAGTGTCCAACCGTAGCTTGGGACTGTTTCAATGAGAGGACACAGGTTTAGCTGCAGCGTGTGCGAAGACACAGAGAGTTCTGTGACTTGGATGATGGACTTGGGCAGATGTTTATTGGATGGTCATGACTCGGGTAAGTGGGACGCTGCCTTGGGAGGATTGCACGGTTCTTATACAGTGGGAGCCACCGACATATGATAGGAGCACATGATTTGTTCGAGAGCTTCACAGAGTCTGACTCAGGTATATACGTGGAGCTTGGTATGTGGACCAGGCATGCAGTGTAGGGATCTCAAACAATGTCATTTTGGATGGAGTTAGGAGATGTGTTGAGGGTGACAAATGTGCTATGGGTGCCAGAACTGAGGAGGAGTGTGCTTTCAGTCTTAGCGATTGAGAAGAAGGGATATGCGGTTTTGTTCTGGGATGGACAGGTGCTATTCATGCCTGGAGGATCTATCTTAGATACAAGAGTGGTTCTTGGAGTTAGAGAGAGCAACTTGTATAGGTTGAAAGGCTAGCCTATGCGAGCTATGGCCAACAATAGCAGAGTGACAGTGGACAGGGAGTAGGTAGCTCCAAAGGTTGTGCAGACTCAAAGGGAGCCCGACTTTAGAGGGAGTCAACAAGCTCAAAGGGAGAGTCAACCGTTTAGAGGGAGTCAACCTTCAGGTTTAGGGGGAAGAGAGGAGTCTCCCAAGATTGTCAAGAAGGTGTCATGGATTGAGATGGCTAGGTAAGATGCTTAGAAGCAGGAGGCTTCTAGGAACAACGTGTCTTCCAAGAAGGGACCATGCCATACAACAGGATTTGCTTCGGTGACAGAGGGAGCAACCAATCAGATTGATTGGAGAGCAGCTGTGATAGTGGACCCAATGCAGGAGACAGAGCTACTTGTAGTATGGGAGACAAAGCTACTTCCTGGTGGTGGTGAGAATGCATCCCTGGCTAAGAGGGAGTGTTGATGTTTTGGTAGCTTCGGGAGTATTCTGACATGTGCGGGGCTCTATGAACTTGTTGATGGGTTTTGTGGGCTTGTGTTGGGGCTTCACACCCACATGTGTGATTAACAAGTCTAATTTAATGTTGAGTGTGGTTTAGGGGCTTCTTACATGCCCTTTTGAGTCATATAAAGGGAGATCATGTGAGAAGGTGAAACATAAGGATGATGTGATCTATTCTTGGTGATAAGTGTGGTTGTGGTGACCTCAGCCAGCTATGGAGAGGGGCTGAATTAGGCCTCATTTCTGCAGATTTCTTGTTTTGGGCAGGTAGCTTGGAGAGGAGGGCCGAGTAGGGCCTAGACCCAACGACAAAGAAGAGAGGAACCTTGCCAGTGGTTATTCTGTTGTTTCAGAAGTGTTTGTGAAGGTGTCTAGGGCAGCTGCAGGTGTTTTGAGAAGCAAGGAAAGGAAGCCGCCTGCTCTTTGGTGGCTCGGCCTGCTGGAAAACGGTAGCCGCAGCCTAGGAGAGGATCGGCTTGCCAGTTCTGAGGCTCAGCCTACAAGGAGAGAGCAGCCGCAGTCTAGGAGAGGCTCGGCCTGCTAGTTTGGGGCAGCCACAGGTCTGTTTTGTGGGATTCTGGACAGTCTGAGGTAGCCGGCAGTTTCAAAAAGCCTAGCCGCTGAGTTTTTGGGGGAGTTCTTGGGGCAGCCGTTGAGGGCTGTCATAGCCGCAGACCGGAGGGCTAGTACAGCAGCCTAACCACGGACTTGAGGGCTGATTTGAGGGCTATTACAGTATATTTTGAGGGCTGCTACAGTTAAGGTTTTGGGGTTATTATAGTCAGCATAACAGCAGGTATTGGGACAGCTTTTATGGCTGGTACAGTCTAAGAGGACATAATGAGGACTGATCAGCAAGCAGATATTGATCTCAATACAGCAAGCAGAGTTTAGGCACAGAAACCGAGGAGGGTTTCTGTAGTGATTTTGTACATGTTTTGGCATTTTCGTTTGTGTAAGAAAGGACCATTTTCCCCGGTGCGGGAGCCCTTTGTTCCGAGTTTAAGGACAAGTGATTTGGGCATTAAATTCCTGTGTACTTGTGTATGATTCAATTGCTGGTTTTACTTTCCACTGTGTTAAGTTGTTAGGCATCTCAGTGTGTTTATGTTCACCGTTCAGAATGTGTGATTTCTTTGTGTACTGTTGAGTGGCTAGACCAGACCTAAGGTGTGATCAAAATCTAACAGGTGGGGCACCATTTGCTGTTTTCCGTAGGCAATATAAGAAACTGATGATGGTTAAAACAAGATAATTCGTAATGCATATTACTTCCCGATGAATAGAAACTTAGGAGGTAGAGATGGATGACAAACTAAAATTTGCTTCTGGCGGTGACTGGTTGTTTTGATTGGAGTAGTACCACTGTTATTGTTTTAAAACTATAACTCCTGTGATATTAAAATCCCATGTATATTGGACTGTGGTTCTCTTTGGCGGTTGATAATTGCATTTTTAAAATTATCTTTCTGTTTGTGTTTGAACTTTGAGTTCTTTAAAGATAAATGTTTGTACTTCGGTTTTTCGTTCATTATCTGAAATTTATGCTGTAGGCATTGTAATAAAGTCAAAATGGTTAAAACAAGATCTTGCATAACATATATTGCTTCCTAATGCATAGAGACCCAGAAGGTAGAGATGGATGACAAACTAAAATTTGTTTCTGGTTGTGATTGGAGTTGGACCACTTGGTTGTGACTGGATTAGGATTCAGGACCACTGTTATCATTTTTAAACCATAATTCCTGTGATATTAAAATCCCGTGTAGATTGGACTGTCATTGTCTTTGGTGGTTGATAATTGCATATTTTCTCTGTTTGTGATGCTAGTGAGCTCAGATTGTTTTTAGATTCAGTTGTTTGATTTCTGCTTGCCATGTTGCAATTGTCTTTACATTCTTCATTCATTTTGTAGGGCACAGAAACTGGGTTCTTTGCATTTCATGGTCACCGGATGGGAAACAGCTTGTCAGTGGCAGCAAAGATGGAGACCTACGAATTTGGGACCCTGAAACTGGGAAGGCATCAGGCAATCCACTTAATGTAAGATTATTGTTATCTTATTGGCTCTAACATTGATGTTGTTTCCTATGTTTAATCTGATTATTGATTGAGAGATCAAACATGAAAAGTCTATTTCTCCTTTCGTTATGTTTTGTCCAAACAAAAATTGCTTTCCAGTATGTTGTGTTTGATGTTTAATTTGTCACGGAATACTTGTTTATTTCAGGGCCACAAGAAGTGGATTACTGGGCTTGCTTGGGAACCTGTACATCTGCAAGCCCCTTGTCGCCGCTTTGCCAGTTCAAGTAAAGATGGCGATGTTCGTGTTTGGGATACTGCCCTAAGGAAGTGTGTGATGTCCCTAACTGGCCATACACTTGCAGTGACTTGTGTGAAATGGGGAGGTGACGGGATGATCTATTCCAGGTATTGATTAATTTCTACTCTAATGGATAAATCAAACATTTCCACCAACATGTCTGTTGCTTGTGTTTCTCTCTTAGTTCATCATAGATAAAGGAGTGCACATATAAGAAGAAGTTGAAGAAAGTTTACATATATAATTGTATATAGGAAAGAAAGAAAGAAGAAATTATATTAATGTCTACTAGTGACCAAAGATGGGTCAGTGGGAGTCACGTGTACATCCAGTATCAATAGCCAAACAGGGAGTGCATAGGGCATCTCCTCTTGAGGAAATGACCAAGACAATGCCTTCAAATCAAAGCAACTACATTGGTCTCTTCTTTTGAGTCTTGACCTTGGAGCTTCTACACTTATTTGTCTCATTGTATTTTGGTTAAAGGTGTGAGCAAATCATAAAACAGATATGTGAACAATGTTTCAAGTATGTTTGACAGATGCTGTTTTTTTCTTCCCATGGTCACATGATTATAATGTGATGTAGTTCACAGGACTGCACAATCAAAGTTTGGGAAACTTCTCAGGGGAAGCTGATTCGTGAATTGAGGGTATGTCTATTTCGTATATTCTGTTTTTTCATATTTTATCCCTCTCTTTTGACTATCATACCATTTGCTTAATAAAGTTATTTTTGAACATATTTATGATTTCTTGTAACTTTGATGAGGCAACATCAAGTATGGAAGATAAGATAAGATAATGATCAACTACTAAATCCTAGTAGTTGAGGTGAACAGGTGGTGGATTTAATTAGGATTTGAGTATAATGATCAAACTATAAGATAAGATAAGATAATTTTATTAATGTCGAACGAATGACCACAAAAGTAGGTCAATGGGACTGAAGATTACAACAAGTGTGAGTACAATGTGGGAGTGCAAGCTCAATTCCTAGATAATTCTGAGAATAACATAAAGAAAGAAACCTAAAGTAGTGCATCCTCAAAATGTATATAACCGTGACAAAAGTATGGTGATCCAACATTCTGTGTAGAGTTCAGAAGAAAGTAGTACATCAAAATGTGAGCTGATAATTTTCAGAAGTACGAAGATGCTAGTAATTTGTTGTGAGGTTATGAAAGTATTATTTTAATTTGTGCCAACTTTTTTTCCCAATGCTATGATGTGGTCTGGCTGATAATATTTAGCTTGCTGGTAATCTGGTAATGAAACATGAAAGTTGTACTGGATGCATACATCATTCGGCAGAATGTCCTAATGGCAGATCAGAGAATATCCAGCAGAGCATGATCTTTATTGTTGAAGGCATACAGAGTTTTCTAAATTCCACTGATAATTAATAGTGTCAACTTAACTTTGGCTCTAACTTTTCCTTTCCAATACTCAATATGGAAGGTTGTTCATATTGTCAAGGTTGTACATGGATCCAAAATAATGAAGCTTCATTCAACATAATGAAAATCTACATCTGGTTTTCATGTTTATCGTTCCTAGGTTGATTTGCTTAATTTTCACATGTTCTCAAAAAACTTTGATTCTTGCATCCATACCGAGTCAGATAATAGGCAGTGTGCATTAAGGGCTAACATCCATTTGATGTTCCAACTAAGTTGCACGAAACATGGAAGCATTTAGAAGTTTCCGAAATGGAAACGTTTGGAAACACGACCCCATATATATATAAGACATTATCTTGCAAGAAAAAAAGAATGATACACATAAATGACATTTTAGAAGGAAAACCATGCCTATATTAACATGAAAGGAGTTGTGGCACACAGTTAGAGGAGTAATGCCTTGTATGAGGACACATGGATGCAACCATGGAATAGGATCATTGGACTAACATCTTGTTAGAGAGTGCAACATCCTAGAGGAGAGGCATTAAACCTTAGGAGAATCATGCCTTGATGGCATTTCATCATGGGTGCTGGATAAACCTTACTATGACACTTGTACATCCTTGTATTGTAGAGAGAAGTGTTATCAGAACTGGACCCGTCGACCCCAAAAATGTGAAACGGTGGACATCGAGGTACATAGAGGGCTTGGTGCTCTTGATTAAATGCCAGTTCCATACCCTCATACATGATAGAATCCAGTGGAAATGTTGCAATCCTGCCAATCCTGAAACCTTGAAAACCGTTACGTCTACTGAATTTTAAATGGGACTTAAAATTCTACTTTCTCCATATGAATTCCAATGAGGTTGTAACCACTCTCAAACATCCTGAAACAATTAATGGTAATGTTAAAAATTTAAGTAAAAGGATGAAAATGAAAGATAAAGGAGAATGTCACTTAAGAATTTAACATTACCATTAGTTATTGGGGTGGGTGAAATTGTGATGATAGTTAATTGAGCACGTGGACAGATTTAAAATGTTTATTAGTGGTTAATGAGGGGATATTTTTCCACCTAAGGGACCCACGACTCTCTTGGTCGCTTGCATGGGCCCACAAAACAAAAACTTTCTGCGAAAATGGCTGCCAAATGCGTTGAAAAGGCTTAGAAACACTAGCGACCGTTTGTACGGCTTTTCCAAATCGGGAAAGGCCATACAAAACGGTCGGCGATGTTTCCAAGCCGTTTCATACTTGTTTCGGCGTTTCGGTCTGTTTCGGGTATCGGTACTATTAAGTTTTGGCTCAAGCACATGTGTTTATTTCATTTACTGTTTAGCATTACTTGAACCATACACAATGACTGCAACAACAATAACTAGCTGCAGTAAACCAAGATCACAAGAAGAATAACCATGCACAAGAACACAAGGAATATTATGGGAGACCCTTCTACATAAGGGAAGCAAACCCAACAATCCTTTGCTATATTCTCAAGAGAAGATCCCCCATCCACACCAAACCTAGCACAGAAAAGGGTGCTGCAATTCTCATAATTTCAGACCTCAACTTCTGAAATCATGAGTTGACACAATGATTAGTGTGTTTCCTCAATGGGGATTCACCTTTATTTATACAAAACTTATCACATCAAATGATGTGTCTATTGGAACAATAGGACCGACCTGTACAACTTAATAATATAATAAATATAATTAATAATTACAATATTAATTATATTTACATGGTGGGGCCGACCTATACCCTTTACAGCATAATTAGGGTTACATGTAAATCTTACTCTTAGACAATATAGCAAGGATCTCACACGTCCACTAGTGCTCAGCCACTAGGGACACGTCCACCTGTGCTCAATCACATGGACATCCTATTCAATAGTTCTCTATCTCAACCGCGTCCACAGGAGAATCATCTGTAGTACCATCTCAAGCTTGACTTAACTGAGTCCACAAGGCAAAAGACCACACGTCATAACAACTCAATGCAGAGTTTGACGCACACCCATTACATGGGCACCTTCACCTGACACAGGGGTACACATCGTCTCATCTCAATCTAGAGAGGAACGACACACCCATCTCATGGGCATCCTCACCCCACACAGGGGTACACATCGTCTCATCTCAGTCCAGAGAGGAACAACACACCCATCACATGGGCGCACCCAACACATGGGCTCTCTCATAGGTTGACTCAACTCAATCTCAGAAGAGAACGTGTCCTGGAGGATGTCTCACGAAGCTGCAATCATCAACACTCCCTCTCAACTAGGGAGGCATTCTCCACCAGGCCAAGTCTCTAACGGAAGTACTTGAATTTCGTCCTGGCAAGCGGGTTGGTGAAGATATCTGCAATCTGCTCATGTCTAGGAAGGTACTGCACGTGTACTGCTTTCCTCAACACCATGTCTATGATATAATGATATTTTATCTAAATGTGTTTCGATTTATCGTGAAACACAGGATTCTCAGAGAGTTTCACACAACTCTGGTTATCGCAATAAATAATTGTAGGATCTATCTCATGATCAAATAAATCTGTCTGGATCTTTTGAAGCCACACTGCTTCGCGAACTGCCACACTCAATGCTATATACTCTGCTTCTGCGGTACTCAAGGCCACAGAGCTTTGTTTCCTGCTGCACCAGGAAACCATGGCAGACCCCAATGTAAAACAACAACCAGATGCGCTCTTTCGGTCCACTGTGCTCCCTGCCCAATCTGCATCGGCATATCCCTGCAATCTCATGTCTACACTGGAGGCATATCTCAGGTCATATCCATCTGTGCCTCGTAGATATCTCAAGACATGTTTCGCTGCTATCCTGTGAGTCTGTCTCGGCTGACTTATGAATCACGAATCCCTTTGGCTGCTCGATGTAAACTCCTTCCTCAATCTCACCATTGAGAAAGGCTGTCTTTACATCCATCTGATGTAGTTTCCAACCCATAGATGTAGCTAGTGTAATGATAGTACGGATGGAAATGTATCGGGCTACACGAGCAAATGTCTCCTCATAATGAATTTCCTCTACCTGTGAAAATCCTCTGGCTACAAATCTTGCTTTATACTTCTCGACACTTCCATCAGCTGCATACTTGATCTTATAGATCCACTTGGAATTCACTACAAACTTCCCTTCTGATCTCGGAACAATATCCCACACATCATTCTTCATGATGGACTGATACTCTTCTGTCATGGCATCTTGCCATACCTGCTTACCTGCTGCTTCCCCATGACAAGAAGACTCGGTATCAATGATGTGGTTCATGGCTGAAAAATAGCTCGAAAATCTCTATGGTCTCTTGCTCTTTCGGAATGTGCCTCGAGGAGCGGCATGTCCCTTTGCCTCCTGCAGAGTTTGTCGAGCCCAAGCAGGCCTTTTATGGCCTACTGCAATGTCTCTGGGGATATCAATTGGAGCAACTGGATCAACTGGAACAATGGTTGTCTTCTTCTGAACTGCTGAAGGGGGAGAAGGTACTATCTCTTCCTTCTTCTCAAATATCTCGACTCTCTCTGAGTCAAGTGATTCCCTCTTGAAGTCTGAAGGATAGGCATCTTCCTTTTTTTGTGTTGCTAACCTGGAAACATCTCGTGTCTTCTCAGGTCCTCTACTGCCTCTACAGGATTTTGCTGGCCTCTCGTACTAGGATAACAACCAACAAAAAAAAAAATGGATTCCCGTACCGGGGATAATGGTCCAAGTCATGAGGGCTTGGTCTGCAATCATGCTCATTCTTGCTCTCAGTCCTCCTGAGAAGGTTGAGATAGAGGAGAACTCCTCGTCGTTCTTGCTTGCATTCCTTGACTTCTTTTGAGGTGGCTAATGTTGCTTTCTTTGCACATTACTAGCTCAAAACGAAAAATGTCTTCAAACTCAGATCTGCCTTTGTTCACTTGCTTATGAGACTGCTTCAGGGCAGGCTTCAATATTTGATGATTTGTCAAATGGATGACACATCCATTTCTTCATCATTTTCTGATTCTCTGGAAATGAATTAGTACTCGAGACTATTCTTTTCCTTTCAAATAAAACACAGTACATCTTCTCTATCCGTCTATGATTGCAGTGGCAGGTCAAGATCTTTTATAAAGACTATCTTCTTCCTTGACAATGTTCCTTATTACTGAATGCTAGTTATGACTCCATATTCACAATGTTCATGTCTCTTAACCATAATCTCAACAATCCAATTTATTGCAAGGAATCTTTTAGCCAATTATACTAATACACAAGGAATTCAAATCTTAATTGCAATTATAACAATCCAATTTATTGCAAGGAATTCAAATCTTAATGTCACAATTTGATCTTCCCCGTTACTCCGGGAGAGTAACACGTTACCCTCCCAAGGTGAACCTGAATGAAGTTAATTCTTATCGTGGTGGACTTGGGTCACTACTGTCCCTTCCGAAACTAGGGGGAGAACCCATAGTGCGATAGTTTGTTCTCTGTGAATACGAACAAATATGAAAAGGAATTTGATTGGATCCAGAACCAGATTAAGTGGACAGAGGGTTTGATAAAAAAATCTTATTACATGGTTCCAAGTAATGTCTGTGAAACTTATCTTAGACATTGATTAACCAAGCCTTTGAAAGAAATTTTGGATTATCATCTTGGCAGCTCACAATTCTCCCCCTAACATATTTCCTGCTGCATTTGTTTTTACAGACTTCTCACTGTTCACTGAATTTAACTCTTAAGCTTAACATTGTTATATTTTGCATTTTGTTGCTCTCTGTTTTTTTGCCCTAGAATAATATAATTTATCTAATTTTCTAAAATGGATGTGAACTATTGTGTTCGGCTTAGGGTTTTAACCAGTGTTATCAGAACAGACCGAATTGGACCAGAATTGGCTGGTTCAGACCAGTTTGGAGGGTCTTCACTTTGAATTGGTCACTGAACTGGATTTTACTGGTTCTTTACCTTATAAAAAATGAACAAAAAACAAAAAATAAATAAAAATAAGCGCCCTAACCCTACTCTAAAACCTAATTTGCAGATGATGGCTTATCCTAAATGGACTTAAAGCTGCTTCCACCACCATAGGATCTGGTCAATGGTGTTGGACCTTTAAGGGTATTCGGTTGAGATGCTGTGCATACCCATACTGAGAATGTAGAGGATCTAGATTCAGACAATTATGCAGTATCATTTGATTGTATCACTGTAGACCGTAGCATGATTATTTTTGGACTCTAGAGGCCATTTAGAGCCTTAGTGTTTATGTTTTCTTTTTTCAGATATGTATTGCACCTGGTGCCATTTTTCTATTTTACCCTTACATGGTATATACATGATAAATCTTTGCATATTTTATGTCTAATGGTTGGAATTTATGTTGATGTACATGAATATTTATATTTTTTTCAAAGTTCGAATATTTTATGTATTTTTTGTTTGACCAGTTTTTTTCCTTGTTCTAGTCTGGTTCCAGTTTTTGGGGTTGACTGGTTAGGTTTTGGGTCCAGTAACATTGGTTTTGTTGTTCCTGAGTTTATACTTTAAGGCTCTAAAGTATACCGTCAAGGCATCCGAAAAAGGTAGAGATAGTTGATGGGTAAAAAGGCTAGTTTAATGGAAAGCGAGATCACAGTTGGTTCCTTAACTGTCTCTATCTAGCTTCCCAATGTTCTTGGATGCTAATATCCCTTTCAATTACAGCCCATGAACGTTCAAGTTCTACCTGTGTATTTGCTGTTTGTAAGATGGTATTGAATAAGTTTAATGCAATGCTTGTCTGATCTGATAGACCGGGTTCTATATTAGGCTGTCTGGTAACTGGAACAGTCATGAAAGCAAAGGGTTTCCTTTTTATAAATCAATTTTTTTTTTCAAGGGTCGCAGATTTCTTGTTTGAATTAATAAGAAACAAAACTTCCAAATTATGAATCAATAGTATAACAGAAATGAAGGCCTTTTCTAGTATCTGAGTCAAATTTAAAAGAGACAGTGCATAGAATGAAGAAAGAAAATGAAATATGTAGTTGTATAACAAAAATGAGGCATCAATTTAAGAGGAATCTCATTTTATGCTAATAGAAGAAAGAAGGATGATAACTTCGAAGAAGTATATAATTTCAGAATTCTAAAATGTTCATAGGTCTTATATCCGTTGACAGCTGATACAGAGGAAAAACTGCAAATGGTTAGATAATCTGAATGTTCAATCACCACAATAGAAGTTACATCATGAAATCATTTAACGAAGGTATGAATTATGAAATAAAAGATGAAATGACAGAGAAACACATAACTCAGGCTTGACAAGATCTAGAATCTTCAATCTATATTGTATTAATTCTGGCAAAATGAAATTTTCTCTTTACAATCCCCTCCAGAAAAAAGCCCTCTCTTAGTTTTGAAAAATTCTATTTATACAAAATTACCAATCTTAAGACGGTTGGTGATTTCCTAATTCCTAGTGACTAACTATTTGTTAAAAATAGATCAGAAACCGTTTGCATGATCTTCTCCATTTTTCTGTTTTCTTGAAAGTAAAGATCTTCCAAATGATACTTTTATTTTGTTGATGGCTCTCCTTCTTTTGATCCAATACATTCAATGCATCTCTTCAGGAACTGTGTAAAATTTCTGTGGGGTTCTGGAAGGTCTTTTGCTTCGAACAGATAAACCTTTCTCTGTATCTTGGAAAGACGGTCTTCAACTCCTTTATCTGCAAACTTTATCGATTGCAATTTTAAGTTGGGCTCAACTAACAACCTGTCTATTAGGGTGACATCCATTTCTCTTAGTCGTGAAATTTCTGCTTGAATTTCACTCAAATTTTCTCTAAAATTTAATTGATGTCTTACGATATTTATCTGCCCCAGGAGTCCTGTACAATTGCCTTTTCCAATGTTCAACGATCTTTTGTCTAAAATATCAAAAACTTCTTCGTAATCATCTCTGATTTCCTTGACTATTCTATTGTTTTCAGTTATGTTGGTTTCCCATAGCTTGAGCATGATGTCGCCTCTGATCTGCTCTGTGGCTGATATTTTCGTAGCTTTGGATGTCTCTTCATTTGCCGAATATATGATTGCCTTTTGAAGAGTAACCCTTGCTGCTTTGGCTTCTTTTTCCTTCAGGATAATATTATCGAAGGCATTATCTGCTTCTTGGAAGTAACTCTGAATAATCTCTATCTTGGAAATCAATTTCTGCTGTTCAACTTCTATTTTTGAATGCACTTCCAGTGACTGGGCCTGGAAAGCTTTTTGATCTATGACCTGACCTTCCATCGAATTTAACCTAGCCTGTAACTGTTCTGCATGCTCTCTTTGCTGAGCAAGCTGTACCTGACTTGCTTGTATCTTCTGGTTCATTTCGTCCAGGCTTGTTTTGAGTGATTGAAATTCTAGCCTTTCGACAGCCCTGGTTTGCTCCAAGCTTTTACTCACCTCTTCTTTGATTTTCTCCTTAGCATTCTTTAGCTGATCTTGTAATTGAGCTATCATGTTATCACTCTTCTTTATCCTTGTTCTCATGTTTCCCACAGTAAAAAAGTTTGCTGTTGCCATGGCTCCCATGGAACCTGCTATCTCTGTAGCGAAATTCTCCTCCTCTAAATTCTGTCCATCTATCAGGACTTTATGCTTTTTAACCATATTCCCCTCCTTATGCATCTCTTGTTTCAGAATGACTTTCCTTTTTCTGCTAAAAAAAAAAATCAGGAGGAGGAATCTCATCTATGGGGATAGAGGTGAGGTCATCAACAAATAAAGCTCCTGTCCGTGGGAATCCAAAAGCGGACTGTAAGGGGGTTAAGGAAGCTATAGGACTTCCTAGCTCTGTAGATCCTTTCCCTCCTATTGCCTTAGGCGTATTGACCTCAATACCGAGTGACGAAGGGGGGTTAAGCTTACTGGACTTGGGTGGTCTCCCAGACCTTTTCTCTACTTCGGTCTCTGCCTTTTTTGTCTGTAAGGTCTCTTTGATTGGTGGGGGCCTTTCGGTATCCTGTGGGATTTTTTCGGGATTACCCTTCTTCTATGCTTCCTGTCCGAAGCCTGGGGGGACACTTTCTTGCTCCTGGGAGAGGATGATTTCTTCTCCTTGCAGTACTTGGGGTAGACCACTTCGTCTATGCTTCTGAAAGATCCGAAAGTTAGTTTGTAGGTCAGACGATAGTGTCTGTACTCGTTCCAACACTTCTTTATAAGTTTTAGTCCCCTTGAACATGTCATCTCAAAGGGACTCCTCATGTTCATATGCTTTCATATTGCAATGTATCAAGTGTTTGTTCACTAGTTGATAAGGGTCATGCCTTTTGTACTCAATATTTAACAATTTTACTTCTTCAAGTGCTTCCGCTTCCACCTTGGAATGGCCCAAATTTTGTAATGAAAATTTCCCGATGTGCACAGGGAAGATTGGCCAGGACTTCTTTTGAGCCGCCTTTAGCTCTATTCCGATACCACCTTTCACTATTTGGTGTGCCACTTCCCTACACACCAGTTTATCCGGGAGGAACTTTGGAAGCGCATGAGGGGGAATTGAGCACCCATAAACCTTGAAGTAGGAGAAACTTTCTTCAATGAACCAGTCTGCTATTGGCTTGAGATTTTTTGAAACTGTTTCAGAGATGCAAGGAGGGTCACAGCCGAAAAACATTTTATGCATTGGTATTACCACGAAATGACAAATTTCGTAAAATGATTTTTTTGTGTTTTCTTCCCACAACTCAGAGTGGTACTCGTGAATGGGTTCGAGGCAGATTATGTTCCAACTCCATTTCATCAGGGGAAATGGAGTCATAAAACAAATTGCGTCCATGATATATGCCGATATGTAAAAGACCACTGGTTGACCTCGGGATCTTGCAACTTTGGAATCTGAAACCTCTTCTGCGGGGAAATGACAGGGATTCTTTTTGCTGAAGAGTCTGCACAACATCATGGCTACATAAACCATGTACTTGTTCAAAGACGTTGTTGCATAAATTCCGTGGGTATATGCCCTAAATTTTGATGGACATCTCCACCAGCCTTTGATTAAATCAGGGTAAGTTTGGTCTGCCTTAGTGCATTCCTTTCTCTGAAATTCAGCTATAAATTTGGCATTGTAAATGAATTTAGGATTGGGTGAGAGTTTGTACATAACCTGGATATGTTCAGGTCTGAATGAGTCGATGATAACTCCTTGGTCATTTAAAGTGCTTCTTGTTGGAATATCAACCTTCTCCAAAGCCCAATTGATCATGTCGTTGTACGTCATGAGCCGTGGGCGTGTCGCAATCTTGTGAAGTTCTGATTCTGCTATGTCCCGAAGGTGATTCTCGGAATCGTTAAGGGAATTTTTTATCTCGTAATCCAGATTTTCATAGATTTGTCTCCATGATTTGATCGAGTCGATAGCATGTGGCGTGGTGTCGGATATGACATCTCCCTCTAGGCTGGAAAACTCAGCTGTATCTTCACTCTTCTTGGATCCCTTCTTTGGTGCCATGGCTTTCGTATTGAAACGAAAACCTGTCACGGAAGAGAGGTGTGTAAGCTCGACTGGATGCGAATTACTCCTGATAGAAAGAGCGAGAATAAGTTTCAAAACACAGACCTTTAATTTTCTTTTAACTCATTTTATGGTGAAAGAACTGATGCCGTTGTCAAGAATTTAATACCTTTAATGCAGAGAATATTTCTGAGATACGCATTTGTGTCACAGAAATCACCATCTATCCGTTATTAATGTGGCCGTATTTCGGCAATTCTAAAATCAAAATTCAAAAGATCTCGATCGACGGAAACCGAAAAACAAAAAACCTAAGAAGTTTAATTTACCATTAAATGTATTTTTAAAACGAAGTTAACTCTTTTTAAACATTGGTATTGAGTCGGGACTTTGCGTTTCGGGGTTTCGGGAATCGTGCTTACATGAAGTATGTTGCCACTAAACCCCAAATCCCGAAATCGCGACGGGATTAGTTTTAGGCCTTAACTTCGGTATTGAGTCAGGACTTTGCGTTTCGGGGTTTCGGGGATCTCGCTTACATGAGGTATGTCACCACTAAACCCTGAATCCCGAAATCGCGATGGGATTAGTTTCAGGCCTTAACTTCAAGATCAAGACTGACTTCCATTTCTTTCGGGAAATCGGGAATCGGGATTTTGCAATTTAAAATGTATTGAAAACGTGTTGTTCTGAGTAAACCCGAATCCCGAAAGGTTAAAAGATGGTTAATTAACTCCTTTAGGGTTTTAATTTATCGTGAGTAAAAGTACTTTACAGAACGTGCGTCTAGTCTTTAAAAATACTTGAGCTTTCTGTCTTTTATTATTAAAAAATAAAATCATTTCAGGATTTCGGTACCGGGCTTTTTGGGACTGATAGCGAGGATTATACCTTATGAAAGGCCGAATCCCGGAAAAGAAAAGTTCTAGTCTTAGAGATAAAAACTTTAAGACCTGGTTTCAACAGGTTTTATCATTAAAATTTAAAACCTTCCTTTCGTGTGTGTTATGAAGTTAAATTAGATGTAGAAATGATTCTACACTTCACTTTTTCATTTATATATATTATAAATCATGGCTACTTTAGCTGCTGCATTGTTCTTCGGGGTTAGCTGAAAATATTTAAGGTGCTTCTGGAGCACCCATTTGGCTTTCACTCTTGCTCCTTCAGCCCTGCACGTATTGCTGCACTGGAATCTGCACCTGATCTTGCACCAACTCAGTCAGTTATGTAATATGTCAATGTTTGCATTGTGTGGTGTACAATTACTATTTATTTTAATACAGTTCATTTCCTTTAACAGGGGCACGGACATTGGGTTAATACTCTTGCTTTGAGCACAGAGTACGCACTTCGAACAGGGCCCTATGATCATACAGGGAAGCAGTATTCTTCAGCTGAAGAAATGAAAGAGGTAATTCTTCACTTAAACAACATATTGATGCAGATATTTTGCCTTAGATTTGTGTCCTGTGCATATTATTCTATGTTGACGACAATCTTTTTCCACTGGTAAGTTATGAAACTGGAAAATCTATGGCCACCTTTACATTCTGAAATTTCGAGTACACAATAGAAAGTGACTTGAGTTTCACAGTTCTTCTCTTTGTTCTCAAATATTTTAGAAGTCAGCCGTGATAGCTCTGGCATCAATGGATCTGTACCAATCAAAGATTACTAGTAGACAGGGAAATTAAATGATAAATGGGCCTGGAAATGTTCAACAATTGGAGACTGATACAGCCTATGCTATGTTATCGGCGATCGTTTTGCTAGAATTTTATTCTTAACTCGTAAATGTGTGAGTATCTGGCAAATTATTGTGCAGCTTTTACAAAATATCATATTTTCAGAATTGGAAAAGAAATTGACTGGCCACAAATTTCGCATTCAGATTTATTAAGTGCACTATCTTTGTAAAAGAAGATTTGCAGATGTTACTCTCTGTTAAACGGTCTCTTATGAAATTCACCACTGGTTTATATTTTCCCTAAAGTTGGGGCCAGAACTTTTTACCGAGTGCACTTCGAACTAACATATTGAGGTTTTGTTTTTCTTGGATTTTGCATTTGGATTTTTTTTCAAATTGGATATATTCAATATGGATTGTCAGTTTCCTTTAATATATTGGAGCCATTGCATGCCAATTTGTGGTGTGCCGCTTTCAGATCCTTAGAAATCATCATAGTCATTGTACCTAGTAATCACAATTTGTCATGTCTTGTAGATCTTATTTGTCTTTGAAACCTATATCTATTTTGAAGGAAATATACATATTTATATAATGTAATATTTGGTTTTTTAATAAGTTTTATTAACCCGTGATGTATTTTCTTTCTAAAAAGAGTGTTTGTATTAAATTCTTGTTCAAATGGTTTCATACAATGAAAGAGTCCATACAAGTTACACAGGGACTGCAAAACCTCAATCAGCTTCTTGTGCAAGAAATATGTGAATGTCAACAAGTGCAGTAATTCCAAAGCTTATGTATGATCTGGTATCAATGCTTTAATGGATTTTGAGACATCATGAGCAGTTGCAACAATCTTAAATTCTTATTGTAGTCCACATTAATGAGCCTTTTTTAAAGGAAGAAATGAATATTAGTATTCACCATTTTTATGACACAATGAATTGAGAGAAGCTTGATGCTTGGAGCCAAAGTCTTGACTCTATTTTAGATGCAGTAGAATCCAACAACACAAGATCATGAAAGAAGAGGTTCATATCGTAGACTTTGGGGACACTCTGATAGGGTTTTATTCCCTTCTGATGGCTTGGCTATCACGTGGTGGTCCTTGGTTGCCTTTCTCTTTTAGGACAAGGCATGAGGAAGTTTCATTATGGCCAGCGGTTAATGTGACATTCTAGTAATTGATCTGACTATCTTTGAAGCTTTGGTCATCAATGAAGAAGGTCATAGTGGCAGCGGTCATGGCTCCAAAGACCCCTTGAAATTTTGTTCCAAAGGTGTATCACTAGGTAATAATATCCCCATTGATGAAACTCCGATTGATAATGACATTGATGAATATGTTGTTGTTTGTGATAAGTTTAAATGATTTACTTTGTTGGGTTACTTTGTGGGTTGGATCTTGTTCGAGTTTTTTTCTTGAGGAAAACCTTGCAGGGAAACCCAATAGATGCTTCCCCACATTCGTGGATTGCATCCTTAGTAAACCCATTGGCATAGACTAGTGCACCTCACTTCGAGAGATTTGAACCAGGCACTTATAGACATAGAACTAGCCAAATTCCTAGCAATGTTGGTGACAATTGGTTGAGCTAACCTCTTGGGATATATATATATATATATGTATGTATATGTCTATCTATCTATGTATATCTATACATACATACATACATACATACATGCATAAACGACTCAACTGCCAACCACAATAGCAATTGGTAAGCTAGAGGGGCTTGACTCGAACCTCAGTTGGACAAGAATGAGGAGATTGAAAAGAAGCAAAAACCAACCTAGAAACTTGCGTAAGAAAAGAAGGAAAAACACTAGGCAAGTGCATTGGAGCTGTCCAAAATATGCGTTAGAGATCTAGCCCCCCATGGTATATCCACCCCTTTCCTCGGGCTCAGTGCTTGCTCTGCATGACTCTTTGTTGTCATGTGTCAGTGAGTTGGCCTTGCTTTTGGATTCTACCTTCAATGACTTTGGTGTCGAGCCTTTGGGACAATTTTGTAATATGTATGCCAAGTGAATAGATTCCTATGCTCCTAGGTTTTTTGGACTCCATGATTATGGCGGTTTCATAGTGAAACCTGTTTTCTTCATATAAAACACCTTTTCTTATTGTTTATTCTATATTATATAAAGGAAGCATTTTGTCCAAAAAATAAGAAGAGGTTCATATCAGTGATCAAACACTCACATGGTGGCATTGCCATGCTCGCCATCTTTCAATCACATGTTAGCTTGCCATCCAACAATGGGATCAATTTCTAGCAACAATTCAAAAGAGGTGTTATCTCTTGGAATATATAGAAGATTTGTTGAAGTGTTGGTTATATCTCTCAGTGAAAGAAAGTGGAGATATTGTTTTCAAGTAAGTACATTGACAAATTAAACATCTCTCTACTAAATTGGAGGTATATGATTTAGATGAGACTACTAAGCTTAAATTCATTGGAAGATTGCTTACTCATCTTCATAATGAAATGGATGTTTTTACTATTGCTTCCTTGAAGCAATCATTCCACTATGCTTTAAAAATTGAGGCAATTTTAGAGCAATTGTTTTTGTTGCTTTCCCTTCTAAATCCTTTGCTTTCACTTCTTTTCCTTCCCCAACTTAAAATATTGGATAGAATTATAAACAATACTATCCAAGCATTAGGATAAGTATCTATGGAAGTATTGTATATATCAAAATCAATATATATGGCCATTTTGATGAGAAGTGTCAAATAGAAGGCCAATAAACCGAAGACCTTTGTAGAGAACAACATCTAGATAATGAAGAAGATGAAGGAATTTTAATCTTCAATCTTAGCACCTCTAATATTGAAGTGGTCCTTGCATGGTCCTCAGTCCTCTCTACTCCAAAAACAAGCTCACTCAATGAAATCAAACAATAAATAATGAAGAGACATGGGATCAAGTTGTTTTTATGCTTAAAATGATTGTATTTAGTGAAAGCGTGGTATAATTTAGGGCCATTAATGGGAGTGCAGTATTTGAGTTAGAGTCACTCTCATGAGTAACCAATGGCACACCAACGAAACCATGTTGCAGTTCATTCGGTCCATCCTCCTCATCTATCTATACACCATCCTCTGGATCGACATCCCATCATGTCATTGGTCCCCTCTGATACAGTGGTGTGTTCGTATGTGCAAGATGAAGGGCATTATGCACTGCAACTAGCTTCTCTGTTCTCCTAGAGGCAAGTCTATTCCTCTTGATAGAGTGGATGAAGTTGTAAGTGGACCCAATTCCTCTCTGTTGCAGAGGAACTAGCAATTTGAGACAATAAGCGAATAGTAAGATGATGGATCTCTGGAGCATCATCCCCATGCATGGTCCACCAATCAATGGGGTCATCCTAGCCTAAGTCATTGCGATCTTCCCTTGCATCAGGCTTGTTGAAGGGACCATTGAGACTTGCAAACTGCATCCATTGTCACCTAAGTGTTCTCCCCTCTTTCGCACTGTACGTCTTTGTAATGGGGGCTCAAAGTCCCTTCTTGCTCTTTGGATCCTCAATGGGAAGAATTCTACCAAGCCTTTCAATATACCATTTTGGGTTGAGTGCATACACTGCCATGTGCAAAGGTGTGTTCGTTCGATCCTAAGTTGCACGATACAGGGAAAGGAAAATGTGTATCTTAAATGGGAACGCGCTGGTAACATGACCCCTAAAAAATTAGCCAACGGGGAAATGTGATATATATATATAATGTGCTATTTTAGAAAATTATATCGAAACTTTGAAAGAAAGGGTAAAGCATTTAACATTTAACTTTTAACATTATGATTTAGAATTGTTGAAGTTTGAGTAGCTTCGAAAGATATTCTTATTGTATCAATATTGTATTAGACCAAGTCAAAACCCTAAGATTAGTATTATGTTATATTTGTAAAGTCGGCCCTATTGTGCCTTTGTAAAAAGTCGGCCCTATTGTGCCTTTGTAAAAGTCAATTGTAAATTAGAAAGGGTAAAGTATATAGGTCGACCCTGATTTAACTTTTAACATTATGATTTAGAATTGTTGAAGTTTGAGTAGCTTCGAAAGATATTCTTATTGTATCAATATTGTATTAGACCAAGTCAAAACCCTAAGATTAATATTATGTTATATTTGTAAAGTCGGCCCTATTGTGCCTTTGTAAAAGTCAATTGTAAATTAGAAAGGGTAAAGTATACAAGTCGACCCTGATCTAATTAAGAGGTGGCACAACTTGTATTTATAAGAGGCTAGGTGCCTCACTTGAAGGAAACACAACACAAGCTCTCTCACACAAGGAAAAGTGTGCAAGTCTGAGGAGGAGACACAACTAAAGAGTAAGGTTGTTCTGGTGAAGGGTTTTGGTTATCTTTTGGAGGACTATCTTGGTCTAGTGGTGTGCTACCCTATTCTTGTTAGGGTTTTTGGTCTATCCTTTGATTATCTTCTGTTTGGTGAGATCTCTCTTGAGAGAGTCATTGTACTTGTTGATGAATCTATATTGAAGAAACTTTGCTGGGTTTTCTCCCCCACAAGGGTTTCCCAGGATAAATCTTGTGTATACTGTGGATGTCTTTCTTTCAATGATCCTTATGCATACAATTATTGATTTAATAGTTTAAAGTTAAAGAATATTGAATACATTTAACTGCTTAAGCAAAATTTTAACATGGAATCAGAGTGGGCCTGAAAGAAGCCATTTTCACAGTCTAGAAGAACTCGCTGGGGAAATCAAGACCATAGAAAGACTCTACTAACCCTGCTGCATCTTTCCTTGGGTCTAGTTTTTAGTTTGACGAAGATTGGAAAAATTGCAGTTTGTGCTACAACTGCAACAACTGTCGGCAACTGCAGCAAAACCCTAGAAGGTGATTTCTCCCACTTTCCGAAGGTCGTTGGTCAAGACAAAGCGATAAAGGAGTTCACCTAAGGAGGGTGCACCTATTCCCTGGAGTAGTATTCCAAAATTATCGTTTTGAAAAATTAGGGTTTCCTCATAAACCCTAGATCAAGACGTCTTAGCAGCTGCGAATAGAAGTTGGAGCAGTTTACCTTGGCTTAGCACACTCTCTGGTAAGTTCGAAACCTTTCTTTGAAACGTTTTCATTTTCTTATTGTATTTCTGTTCAAGGTCAAGATGGCTCCCAGTACCAAGCTTGATGAGAAGCATGAGGGTGCTGATAACTTCCGAGCATGGAAGTATAGAGTGATACTCATTCTAGAAGAGAATGATCTAGAAGATTTCGTCAAAGAAGAAGTTCCAAAACCTGACGAAGATGAGGCAAGGCAAAGTACAAAAAGAACCAAGTTAAGGCAAAGAGAATCATTGTTGATTCTATCAAGGATCATTTGATCCCTCATGTCTCATCATTGGCAACTCCCAAGCAAATGTTTGATGCCGTATCTCAGGTATATGAGGGAAAGAATATCAACAGTGTGAAGATACAGAGTTCAGAAACCATTCAATCCTACTTCACAAGAGTGTCTCAAATCAAAGAACAACTTGAAGCCATTGGAGACACAATCGAAGAAGCTGAATTAGTAATGACTAATTTGAATGGTATCCCCAGATCTTGGGAATCATTCATTCAAGGAATCTATTCAAGAAGAAAGCTGACAAAGTTTAGCAGACTATGGGAGGATTGCACTCAGGAAGAAGCTAGATTGGCAACAAGAGAAGAGAAACTAGGCGATGAAGAAAATCAAGCTCTAGCAACACGTACTAGAAAAGGAAAGAGATAGAAAGAGGTTCACTCACACAAGAAACCTCATGGGTTACAAAAGACACATAAGTTTAAGAAGGATTTCTCAAATTATAGATGCTACATGTGTCAGAATATGGGACACATTGCAATAAACTGTCCCAACTCAAAAGGTCATGTCAGAAAAGGAAAGTATAAAATACATCATGCTCATGCCGCAGAAGATGATGAACCTGATCATGAGAGAACCAATGAAGGTGACTCAAGCTAAGAGTATGTATTGATATAAGCTCTTATAGGAACAATCACTCATGGAAGTGACACATGGCTCATTGATAGTTTTGCTTCTAAGCACATGACATGTTAGAAGGATTGTTTCTCAGAATTAGTTCAAAAAGATTCACCCCACAAGGTGAAGCTCGATGATGACTATTAGTATCCCATTAAAGGAGTAGGAGAAGCATCTTACAAGTTGGATTCCGAAGAGCCTATGAAGATGAAGGATGTTTTGAATGTACCTAGTTTGAAGAAGAATCTCTTTTCTATCTCAGCTTTGGATGAGAAAGGATTCAGAGTTGCTTTGATTGATGGTGAAGTCTTCATGTAGCCATAAGGAAAATCTATTGATGATGCGGTAGTGATTGATGTTCAAGAAGGAGGTCTATACAAATTAAAGGGGCATTCAATTTCAACATTAGTACATAGTACATTTACTCCAAGTGAGCTTTAGCATAGAAGATTTGCTCACATGCATTACAAAACACTACCAATCGTGAGCAAGATGGTGATAGGTTTGCCAAAAATCCAAGTGAATCATGAAGGCATATGCAAGGGATGCGCACAAGGTAGGTACGTGAACAAACCATTTCCTAGCAGTGATAGCAAAGCCAAAGGAGTCTTGGACATCGTACATTCAAACGTGTGTGGACCAATGTCAGCCACTTCACTTAGCAGGTATGTATATTATGTTTCATTTATTGATGATTTCTCACGTAAAACTTGTATTTACTTTTTGAAAGCTAAAAGTGAAGTATTCAACAAGTTCAAAGAATTCAAAGCACTTGTTGAGAACCTTTCTGAAAAGAAGATAAAAATGTTAAGGTCATATAATAAAAATGTTAAGGTCATATAATGGAGGAGAATTCACATCAGATGAATTCAAGGCATTATGAATGGAAGTTGGGATTAAGAGGGAGCTCTCTACTCCCTACAATCCTCATCAGAATGGTGTGGCAAAAAGAAAGAACCGAACAATCATGGAAGCAGTGAAGGCCATGATTCATGATCAAGACTTATCGATGCATCTGTGGCAAAAAGCTGCCAGGACAACTGTATATGTGCAGAAAAGAAGTTCCCATCCTGTACTTGGGAACAAAACACCAGAAGAACTGTTTACAGGTGAAAAGCCAGAGGTCAGCCACTTGAGAATATTTGGCAATCCGGTATATGTGCATGTCCCCAAGGACAAGAGATCGAAGTTGGACTGTTCAGGCAAGAAGGGTATATTTGTTGGATACAGTGAGACATCAAAGGAATACAAAGTTTACATCCCTGGTCACTGTCAGATTGAGACTAGCAGATAGGTCACCTTCGATGAGGATACAACTTTCAGTAGATCGAGACAGAATCATTCAGATGAAGTTCATGATGAGGAACCTGAAGCTCCTAGAGTTTCAGATACAAATGCAGGTGATGATGTGGTACTAGAATATCATGATATGTAAGAACCACAGAGGCATGTAGATTCATCCCAAGAGATGAATGCCAAGAAGAAAAGACTAGCTTGGGCTCAAGAAATTATTCAGGATGCAAAGAAGTATGGTGTTCCAGATGGATCCCTTAGAGAAAGCAAGAGATCATGAACATACTCTAGTTACGTGGCATTATTGAGTGACATTATTGATGCTGAGCCTACCAGTTATGAAGAGGCTACAAAGAATGGAATGGTCTAGGACAGTCTCTCTTCTTGACAGTCACTCTCAGTAGTGGTCAAGAAGACTGGTCCGCCTCGCCAGACTGTCATTCTTTCGAAGCTCATGGTTGTGAGCAGTTTCGAAGAATGGTCCGTTTTGGAGGTTGGTGCAGGACAATCATTCTCTAAGGCAAATTCATTCTCTCCAGGCCGCACTTTGTTTAGTGCTGGAGGAATGGCTCAAATAGGTGAATGGTCCAGGTTCAACAATCAAGGACAGGCATTCCCTAGGGCAGACTCATTCTCTCTAGGTTGCACTTTGTTTAGTGCCGGAGGAATGGCCCAAATAGGTGAATGGTCCAGGCTCATAAATCAGGACAATTATTCTTCTATGGTTGAGAAGAATAGTCCAGTAGCTCATGACTGATGTTTTACCTTCCGAGGGCAAATACTCTTCCAGATGTCACAAATGTGAATGGAAGAATGGCCCAGATGATTCAATTTATATCATAACATTGTTTTTCTGTGCAAGTTGATATCAGATGATATGATTGCCATGGAGAGTAGATGTATGCTACTGTGGTGGATGTGTTCCATTGATTGTGACTATATGTCACTGATCAAGTAGCTGTGTGCTACTTGGTGTGATAGTGTACCACTGGATTGTAGTTGTGTACTACTATGGATAGACACAATTGTGTTCTATTGAATGACATTGCTCTGATTGCCTTGTAAACTATCAGAAGTATTGAAAATGATTATCAGCCAGATGGATGATCAGTGTACTGATGGACAGAGATTCTCCAGATGGAAAATGGTCCAGGACATTTATTCTTCTAGGACATATGCCCAGATTAAAAGAATGGTTTTTGCATCACTCCTTGGAGTGAGTGACTTATTCAACATCATGTTTGATTACTCAGATGGAGTATGGTTTCGAGAGATGATCCAGTTGATGTTGTCAGATGACACTGATAGTGATGATGGTGCTCGTGATCTAATCATGAGATAGTCTGTATGACTATGATGATTCTACCGATTCAATGGTATGTTTGTGCTCAAGACCATTGCCTTCAATTCCTCCCTAACTAGGAGGGAGTGTTTATATTATGGTAGTTGCGGGAGGTATTTACCTCCACGTGTAAACCTGACGAGAATAGAATATTCCAGGAAGCAGGAAGAAGCCCTAAATAATTGATGAAGAACCCTAGAAGACAAGTCGGCTCAAGAGAACGATTTGTATTAGGTTATTAGCCTCGAAGAGAAGAAGTCGGCTAAAGGAAATATTATATACTAAGTAATTAGCACCCGGAATGAGAAGTCGACCCAGGCAGTCTGGCAGATATAGTATAAATATAGGAGGCCAGTCTTCATTTTGGCCAGTATTCTTAGAACTGCAGAAGTACACTTGTGCACACTGCAGTTGGCCAGTGTGTGCGCAAGTCTTGGGAGCAACTGCTGCGAGCAGTTCTGCAATCTGCATTTTCGGTTTTCTGGGTTGGACCCTTTGATCAGCTTTTGTTATTCTTGCTTGGTGCGCTATCCGTGGAGAGAGGTGCACCACCTTTGTTTGGCTATTAAGCCTAGGGTTTGCTTCCATAATCTTTCTCTGTCAAGGTGAAGGTGCTCGGGGGTGGCTTCAGCCTATGGTTGGGTGACAATATTGCTATATTGTCTATGATTAAACGAGCACATTCATTATATTCTAACAAGAATATACATAAACAAGATCCTCAACCTTCTGTGAACCCAACTTGTTGCGCTTCATTGAATGAATAAAACCATAGTTTCGCCAATTTTTTTCTTTGATGAAGATCTTACCACTTGTGAAAGAATACGAATGGCAATGCTTTGCAGTTGTACACCATTTGCTCCATTACAAATCCACCATCTAACTAGACTCATGGTGCTCCTTGTTGGAGATTTGCAACTTCGGGCAATCATTCTCCATAAGAAAGTACAAGAAGACCCATTTACACTATTCTAGAAGCCCCAGGAAGAAGTTGAAGATCCAGGAAGAGAAGTCGGGCCCACAGGAAAAATAATAATGAAATGGAAGACCCAGAAATAAGAAGTCGACCCCAGACTGACGCCCAGATTAGTATAAATGCAGGCCTGTTTCATTTCATTTGGACAATCCGACAACTGCTTCTGTAGTGTGCACAAGGCAGTTGCAGCTGCAGTTTTGGCAGTTTCACTATTTTTGGGGTACTGGTTATCTTGGAGAGTGCGCCACACTTGGAGAAGCTCTTGCTTGGTTATTCTTGGTCATATTATTGAGGAGCTAGGTCTTGGTGATGCTAGCCTTGGGAGGATCTTTTTTGTATGGTATTTTGGCTATTGATGGTGATGTACTGGTAATATCTTGGACTGAATTCTTCTAGAGAAAGGTTGCTGGGTTTTCTCCCAAGGTTGGGTTTCCCAGGATAAACTCTTGTGTTCTTGTGTCTATTGTGCATGGTTAACATTTCTAGATCTTGTTATTTTCGCTGCATTGTTATAGGTGAGGTTTTTCAGTGTGTAGTTATTCTATGATAACTGATGTATGAAAGTGAATCTTGTTTTTAATCATAAGGGAATAACTATAAGATCCTAGAATCATATTAACTTCAACATGATGTCATAGCTAGTTGAAATATTTCCACTGCACAGTTACAGTTACAGTTGTAGTTGGAGTTGCCAGTTACAGTTGCAGTTGTCAGTTGCCAGTTATAGTTGCAGTTGCAGTTGCTACTTGCAGTTGCCAGTTACAGTTGCAGTTGCAGTTGCCAGTTACAGTTGTAGTTGCCAGTTGCAGTTGCCAGTTGCGCAAACCTTGAGATTAGAAGACAAGTTGGATGGTTGTACAAATTTCAGATGTATGCACTTACATATGGTTGTACAAGTTATATCATTTAGCAGAGTATGAGGGTGTTTGCAGGGGATATACAAGGGACCTTGTCCAAGTAATGACCCAAAGGGATCATTGGATCTTGTGCATTGAGATGAATAACACACCCTCAATAGCAATTAAGACTCCAGGTTTGCATTATCAGGTTTGATATTATATTGCTGCATCTTAAGTAAATGTTGTAAACTGGGACAACATTCTTTAGAGATCTATTACTGCTAAGTACTTTTGTTATCAAATGTTTTGAACATTGTTAGTACAATAATCATTATGTAAATGCGCACTTGTTTGCAAGATAGAAATTGATCTCTTCTAGGAGATGTGCTAGGTTATTGTGTTTGTCCCGGGTAGGTTACTATGGAGGTCACAACACTAGAAAAGTGTTGCTCTTGTCTTTTGTTCTTATTTTGTTTCGGGAAGATTACCACTCAGGAATGATTAGTAACAACACTGGAAAAGTGTTGTTCCTGTTTCCCATTTTTTTTTATTCTTGTTTCTATTTCCTTATCATAAGAATATTGTTCTTGTCTGCCATTTTTGTTATTGCGCTTGTTCCAAGCAGGTCACAGGTGATAGCTCTGAGAGGGAGCTATAGTGATGGTTGCAGGAGGCAACATATTAGATGGTCTCTAGTTTGAGACATGGAGTAGGCTATCCGGACATGGAGTTGTATTCATCACAATATACATCCATATACCAAAGGCGAAGAAAAAGTTAGAACCTTCCGAAAAGAAGGATACCTTTGTGGGATACAGAGTGTTCCACATGGAGATTGATGAGGAGGAGCAGGTGACTCCACTAGTGGTGAGACAAACAACCCCACCTAGTATCGGTTCAGAGGGAGTTAGGTCTTAGGATCCAATAGGGAGGAGAAACCTCCCAGGACAGTTCATTGGAGATCAAACTTCAGAAGATGCAGAGAGAGCAGATGGCTCCAAAGATTTTACAGACTCAGAGGGACTCATGTTTCTAAGGGAGCATGGTACTCCAGGATCTATGGATACTTGATGAGCTTGGTTTTAACCAAGAATGCACAGAGTGAGCCTGGTTTCAGAGAGAGCCGATTATTCAGAGGGATTTCCCCCCTTGATCTAGGTGGGAGAGAGACATCTCCTAGGACTGACATACAAGTGTCATGAGTTGAGGAGGCTAGACAGAAGCTTCAGAGGCAAGAGGCTTCTAGGAGATGTGATCTTGCTACAGTGATAGAGGAGACACTAGTCTAGAGGACTGGGTATGGATTTTGTCTCAGTCAGAGAGGGAGCAACCGGTGAGGCAGACTAGACAAGATGATTTACTCCAGTGACAAAGGGAGTTGGCCTCAGAGTTCGAGATGAAGGATCCTCACTGATCCGGATTATTTTCGGCACGAAATGAGAACGGAGATATAATAAAGAAATGCACAGAGATATCGCGTATATCCAGTAATATAACAGAAATATATCAGAGATGCAACCA
>JZKD02S1672786.1:1289662-1306933 GCA_000966675.3 Picea glauca
TATATAGAGAGAGAGAGAGAGAGAGAGAGAGAGAGAGAGAGAGAGAGAGAGAGAGAGTTTCACCCTTAACTGACCCGGACAAACTGCCAATCCAATCAATTTATCCCATGCCCTCATGTTACTTCCTTACCACTCAATCTTGTGGCTTACAAATCCACGAACCTCGTGGTCATAGATTGTCCCCAGGCTCTCATGAAATAGACTCCTCCCTCCCTCATCATCCATCCCCATCCTAGGGCTAGTTGCAACCCTTTAGCAAATCACGGTTATTAATTTGCATGGTTTCGTAAAATTATGTATGTAGTGCAACTAAAATTAAAATATTGTTCATAAAGGCACTTTCATCTATTCTTTTGTGTGTGTAAATTAGGTATATACTAACACCCATTGATCTAGTAATTATTTTAAAGGAATTAAGTCTTATATCATGTATTTATCCCACACACGTGTTGTATGTGTAATTGAGTACTATCAATGGGTGTGAGAGAAGAAAGATAGACTCTTTGTTTAGTTAGATTTAACTGTTCAATGTTAATCTTTTAAATTAACAGGGCATAACACCTATACTTTATGCTTATGAATTGACATGGCTGAATCATTTAATTCCCATCCACCTGTTATCTTAATAGTTGTGTCAGAGGATCCTCCACCCTTGTGTGTAGGATCTGCGGATCGACGGACCCGATCTGGATCGGCTAGGATCTGCCATGGAAGTGGATTCCCTGGAGAAGGAAACTTTTAACTGATCCTAAGTCCATGGAAAATTAAACGGATCCTGAAATTTTGAAATGGATCCTGAAACTTCCAGTGCTTTTTTGACCCAACGATCCCTAAAAAAATTGATGTTTTAATGAAAAAACTTCCAAAACCCAAAAGTCCTAAAGGCTAAAACTCTAAATTCCATTCCTTGTGAAGGTCTGATCTATCCTTCTGTGAAGATCTACTCTTGAAGTCTGATCTATCAAGATCTGCTATAGCAAGGTTTGATCTATCATTATGGTCAAAGTCTGTTGTCAAGATCTGATCTATCCTTATGTGCTATGTTATTGTTCACTTCGCCCACACTATTATTTAGTCCTGCCATAGCCTTCAAGAAAACTATTTTATTCCCTGCTGTTATGGACATGTGGATGTGGCTCACAAAGACGCTGCTATGACCTGCTTCATGGTCATGCCGAAATTGTCTTTAAAATGATCAATTATCAATGATGGTTATAATTTATCAAATTATCAGTTATGGTACATGGATGGCTTATAGTAATATGCAGTAGAACTCTTTTTTTGTTTATAACTTATAGTTCTACTCTTGTGATTCCTAAATGGTTTTGATTCTTAACTCTATTCTTTTATTTATTATGAAAATACTTTTATATTTTTTTGTTCTTGCCATTTCCCTGCCGTATCCGGATCACGGCTTTTCAAAAATTCGTCGGATGCATATCTGAATCCATATCCTGGTAACTTAGCTTAATAGCAAGGGTCACTCTAGGGATTTTTTATTAGAATTGCATATATGCCTTTGATCATATAGTTTTTTATGTATATCTCTGAAATCCTAGGAATCTAAATTACATATATAGTGTGAAAGTTATGAGGAATCATAGATTGGATATCCTATTCATTTTATCTGTTTTTGCTGTGTTCAGGCTGCATTGGAGAAATATAATGCGGCCAAAAGGGATGCTCCAGAGAGACTAGTTTCTGGGTCTGATGATTTTACGATGTTTCTATGGGAGCCTGCATCTAGTAAACAACCAAAGGCACGAATGACAGGGCATCAGCAGGTCTGGATTTCATTTCTGTTCTTGTTTGTCCGAAGCATTCCTCAACACAGACAAGCGACTTGATAAGGGCATAACAATAAATCTATGAAAGTATTGCATGTCAGTCATATTGGCATTAGGTGTTAGTGATGGTCATAATGACATTAGATGTTAGTCATGGCCATATAATATTAGATGTTAGTTATATTAGTAATTAATGTTAGTATGTTATTACATGTTATCATTACAGTAATTTTTTGTTGTTGATCCTTTGAGGAAGTTCGTTGACAACTGCACTTCAGTTATGTAGAGGCTATCCATGAATATAAACCCGTCCTCTCCTGTATGAACATCTTGTGAATCTTATCATTTTACTATTTTCTTTCCTATTCCCTTGGTAAGTCCAGTGTTCATTCACTGTCATAACTCAGAAGTCCATTCTCAAATTAATTATCTTGCTTGAACATGTAACTAAAGGAAAACACCTGTATCTCTAAAAAGGGCCAGAATCTGAGTATGCTTTCTTTTCATATTCCATGATTAAGTTTGTAGGCAAGTTTTCTTGGATTTCTATAATTTGTGGAATAGTATGTAGGTCAATAGATGGAGTTTTCCAAAATTCAAACATGTCATTGTAGCATGTTTCCAGTGCTTATAAATGCAATGTGGGCTTCTTCTGTCTTTTGTAGCTTGTCAACCATGTTTACTTCTCACCTGATGGGCAATGGGTGGCAAGTGCCTCATTTGATAAGTCTGTAAAGTTATGGAATGGCATTACAGGGAAGTTTGTTACAACATTCCGTGGGCATGTCGGCCCAGTCTATCAAATCAGGTCCAGTAAATATATTCTTTTCCTTATAATGTGGAATGCCTTTTATTTCGTTTTTCTCTTCTATCATGTGAACAGTTTATCTGTTCACCTCAGTTTATAATCTATTATGGAGCATTCTGTATCCCTGGTTTGACTTTCCTGAACGTCTATTTAAATTAGGTTGTCTTCTCAATACACAGCTTATTTATAGTTTACTGTCTTCTCAAAGCACAGCTTATTTATAGTTTACTGTCTTCTCAATGCACAGCTGGTCTGCGGATAGTAGACTTTTGCTAAGTGGAAGCAAGGATTCAACACTTAAGGCAAGTGATATTAGTAGTTTAGTATTGTATTGTTAATAACTTCAAATTTTTTGCTTTCAACATTTGTTGTTCTTGATAGGGCACCTCTGATTTCAATCCTTTTAGTTGTTAAAGTCCCCTTTGATTTGACTAGTTTTGATGGATATCAAGGGTGCATGATTTTTACAGAGGCAGTGTATTGCTCATTAGAATTATGCACATGTTCTGAAATTTTATTGCAAAATGCATGCTTGGAAATTCGTAGTTATTTCTTATATGAAAATTTTAGGAGGCTAAAGAAAAATAACAAGAACTCTTTGCATTGATCCAACCACTATGCTTTCACCTTCTCTTTGAAGTCTTGATATTAGCCTGATATAAAGAAACTTTTATCATGTCTTGCAGTAAGCTATAGAAGATTCTGGAATCTTTGAATTTCATTTTCCATCTCAAGTGATAAAATTTGCTTCTTATCACAAGAGATACACAGATGACTCCTTAAGCTTAATGAAAGCAGTAAATCTACACATTACTTCTTTTCAGTAAAGTAAATCCTAATTACTAGAGAATGACCATAAATATGTTACTTTTAGCTCGGTTTGGTGTCTCAGCTGTGCCTCTTGTCCTAGGCCAGCTGAGGGACACCTTAAATAACCCAGATCATCTTTTTTTTATCGCAGTCTTAGGTTTAGGCTTGCAGAAAATTCCTCCTTGAGTGGTATGTGGGGCCCAGGGAGAGAGGGCGCACCTCATGAAGGTGGCTGGGTGGTTTGTGGGACCCAGACCAAGGAGGGTGCACATCTAATTTGGCTTCTAGTGGAGTGTGGGTCCCTGTCCAAGGGGGGCACACCTTCTAGTGGAGAGTGGGGTCCGACAGCCCCAACTCTCAGCCATTGAGGCCAAGCCTTGGCACACATGTCAAAGAGTATGGGAGGCTGCTAGGGAGATAAAAGGAGGCTGAGGGTGAGAGGACAGAACACATTCTCATTTCTGAGGTTGAGCAAGTGAGAAAGAGAGGGGTGTTTGGCTGGGAGAGAAGAGGAGGATTAGCAGCAGAAAAGGGTGAGTTCTGGGCCTTCTGTTGGGCAGAGGCCAAAGTCAGGCCATACTGTGCAACAAAGGGAGGCCGAACTCAGGCCAGCCACAACAACTTCTAGCAGGCCTTTTTCTGGGCAGCTTAGGCAGAGGAAAAGAGGCCGAATCAAGGCCAAATTCGACCAGCAGCAGCAGACAGTTTCTGGACAGACCGTACAGTCCATAATTTAGTTGGGCCGTACAGATGGGCAAATTTGCTAAGGGAAGGAAGTGTATTCTGCTGGGAAATTATCGTGTATGCTGCTGTAATCTTCTTTCAAGAGCTGAAATAAAGCCCACTCTTTGTTGGCTTTCCCCACAATGGGGTTTCCAGGGTACTTCCCGTGTTGTCTATTTTATGTATGTGATTTCTGTGTATGCTTCTGCTGTTAAAATCTGATTTATAACTCAGCTGTAGGTAATCTGCATAACTTCTAGAATTATATCAGTTAGTATAATTTCTGTGTTTGAATAAATTATTGGCAATTATATCAGTGACACTGTTATAGGGGTAAAATCAACATGGTATCAGAGCGCAGCCTCTGAGTACAGAAAGAACCTAGTGACTTATTGTGCAGACCAGCAAGGGTAAATCAACAAGTGAGACAAAAGACCAGGTTGTGTGGGTGAAAACAAGACAATAGACTCAAATGGCCAGTGCAGGCTTGAGGGTTGAGGACAAGTTGGATGGAGCCTCAAATTTTTGTCCTTGGAGGGAGCGAATTAGCTTGGTGCTGGAGGAGAATGGGTTGCTGGAAATTGCAAAAGGAAAACTGGCAGCCCCAACTGATCTAGTACAGCTAGCTGCCCATGCCAAGAAGGATGTCAAGGCCAGAAGGATACTTGTGGATGGTGTCAAGGACGACACCATTCCACATTTGTCCAGCAAGAAGACAAGAATGGAAATGTGGGAGGCCCTGGTAAAGTTATACCGGTCTCACAACCAGAGCAAAAAGATGCTGCTCAAAGAAAAGCTGAGAAGCACGAAGATGGCCAAGGGAGAGTTGGTGGTCACTTACCTCACAAAGTTCACTCAGATTCGAGATGAACTTGCAGTAGTGGGAGAGACCGTGGACGAGACCGAACTGGTGAGGACCTGGACAACCTTGAATAGCTTCACCAAGTAGTGGGACGTGTTTGTCCGAGGGGTGGTTGCACGGGAGAAACTCCATGACCGGGAGAAGTTGTGGGACGACTTCACCCAAGAGGAGCTGCGAGTGGATGCATCTCAGACTAGTCAGCCGAAGAGTGAGGAGGAGGAGAATGTGTCTCTTCATGCAAATAAGAGTAGTGGAGCGGGAGACTCTAGGGACATGGGCAAAGTGAGATGCTTTGCATGTCACAAAACTGACCACTATTCTAGCAAGTGTCCTAACAAGAAGAAGGAGTCGGAGGTAGCAGCTACAACATCTACTGAGATGGATGCATTTGCAGAGAAATTCGATGACGAATTTTCTCTAATCGCCACTCTTTCTAGCAGTAGCAGGTTGGTTAAGTTTGAAGACAACGGGGCATGGTTCGTGGATAGTGGGTCATCTCGCCATATGACGGGAATGAGGTTAGTGTTCCTTAGTGTTTCAGAGACGGGCTCAGACTGCCATGTGAAGAATGGGGTGCGCACCAGACATGTAGTAAAGGGGGTTGGATGCATCGGATTCCAGCTAGAGTCAGGAGTGTCTCTAGAGGTGGATGAGGTGATGTATGTGCCAGAGTTGAAGGTTAACTTGCTCTCTATATCAAATCTGGAGAATATGGGGTATGATGTAATGTTCACTGATGGACATGTGCTCATACGGGCAGAGGGATCGACCTTGGATGCAATAGTGAGGCTTGGCATCAAGCAAGGCATGATATACAGGGTGCTGGGACAACCTATAGGTGGGTCCAAAGGGATCTTGGACCAGAGATCAATGTCAAAGAAAGTTAGTTGGTATGACTTGACATTGATGGCTGAGCGGAACAACACATCAGATCAGAGTGCAACAGAAGTAGCAGGTGGATCTTCCGGTTCAAAGGGAGCAACTACAACAACAACAGATTTGATTGGATCAAAGATTGATCCTGGTGGAGACACCTCCCTTGCTAAGAGGGAGTGTTAGTTTAGCTCGATTTGGTGTCTTAGCTGTGCCTCTTGTCCTAGGCCAGCTGAGGGACACCTTAAATAGCTTAGATCATATTTTTTTGTCTCAGCCTTAGGTTTAGGCTTGCAGCAAATTCCTCCTTGAGTGGAATGTGGGGCCCAGGGAGAGAGGGTGCACCTCATGAAGGTGGCTGGGTGGTTTGTGGGACCCAGACCAAGGAGGGCGCACCTCTAAGGTGGCTGCTAGTGGAGTGTGGGTCCCTGTCCAAGGGGGGCGCACCTCCTAGTGGAGAGTGGGGTCCAACAACTCCAACTCTCAGCCATTTAGGCCAAGCCTTGGCACAGATGTCAAAGAGGATGGGAGGCTGCTAGGGAGATAAAAGAAGGCTGAGGGTGAGAGGACATAACACATTCTCATTTCTGAGGATGAACAAGTGAGAAAGAGAGGGGTGCTTGGCTGGGAGAGAAGAGGAGGATCAACAGCAGAGAAGGGCGAGTTCTGGGCCAGCTCTTGGGCAGCCAGCAGAGGCCAAAGTCAGGCCATACTGTGCAACAAAGGGAGGCTGAACTCAGGCCAGCTACAACAGGAAAAGAGGCCTTTTTCTGGGCAGCTTAGGCAGAGGAAAAGAGGCCGAATAAGGGCCAAATTTGACCAGCAGCAGCAGACAGTTTCTGGATAGACCGTACAGGCCATACCTGGGCCGTACATAAGCCATACGGGCTGGTCCATACAGTTCAGAATCTAGTTGGGCCGTACAACCATCAGCTGGGCGAATTTGCTGAGGGAAGTGTATTCTGCTGGGAAATTATCGTGTATGCTGCTGTAATCTTTCAAGAGCTGAAATAAAGCCCCCTCTTTGCTGGTTTTCCCCACACTGAGGTTTCCAGGGTACTTCCTATGTTGTCTATTTTATGTGTGTGATTTCTGTGTATGCTTCTGCTGTTAAAATCTGATTTATAACTCAGCTGTAGGTAATCTGCATAATTTCCAGAATTATATCAGCTAGTATAATTTCTGTATTTGAGTAAATTATTGGCAATTATTTCAGTGACTGAGTTATAGGGGTAAAATCAACAAAATATTAATTACTCTAATATTGAAACTATGTAGGGAGGTCTGTTGGTTTTGTAAAGGTTAAGATATGGTTTCTGACCAAATTTTAGCATTAAATTTTCAATATTATTCTTAAATGTAATCTTTCTGGAAGCCGGGACATTATTATGCTTATGCATGTGACCACGAAGCATAGATGCGTGAATGTACAATGCATAAGCTGCAAGACTTATTTTTAACTTCTTGTGTGTTACTTCAAAAAAGTGCTAGTGTCACATAGAATTTATAGTGAGCAGCTTAGCCAAAGTGAATTAGATTTTTGAAATGGAATCTTGATAAGTTGCTTGCAATAACATTTTTCTTTGAAACAGTTAAAGAGAAGTGCCAATCTTCAAGAGAAAATTTCCTCACTTCTTTGTCATCTTTTTATCTGAAGATAGAACTTGGTGCCATTTTTTTGACCTTCGTTTTTTTAGGGCTGAAATATTTACTTTTCTTTGCTTTCTAATCACCAGCTTGCACATCTGGTGAACATTACATAAAGGATTCAAAATAAGCGGAGTACCACGTTCAAGGTTATATACACCGAACGTTTCAAGCCCTCACGCTGGGCCCATTATCAGGAGAAATCAGGTTGAAGAGTATGCTCATATATCACTTGCCATAAATATGTATTCCCATTAAAACACAATGTATTTTGCAGATTTTGTTGGCCAAAGATTCACCAAAATTTTCGGCTTTCAATCTTCTAGCATCGTACAGCGATTGCAACGGTTAGAAAATAAAATACATAAGCGTTGGTTAGTTAATGAGCAAACCAGTATAGAGTAAGTTAGCATGCATGCAGTCCTACTCAAGCACTAGGGTACAAGGAAAATTTTAAGGATCCAAACTTATCTTATAAGTGTAGAAACCTTGGCAAATCTTGCTAATTCTTAAAATGTCAAATATAAAATGTTCGGTGATATTTTTGTAAAAATATTCAAATTTCTGAAGGATTTTATACAGTTTATAGAAAATTTTGGCAATTTTTCAAGTATAATAATTTTATCCTATAGAATTTGGGTGAATTGTTTTTGGAAAAAAAGGGGAAAAATTAGCTAGATGGAAAAATTTAGACCCTACTTTTCCCTGCTAGGCTATAAGACATTTAAATTATATTTAGAATTAGAAGTAGAAATATTACTAATGTCCATGAGTGACCAAACTAGGTCAATGGGACTTGAGGGTACAACATGCACTAACAGATATAAAGGGAGTGCTTAACACATCTCCCAAAAAACCTGCGCCATCAAGGGAAATCCTGAAGTTCCTATGAGAAACCTTTCTTATGGTCCATGCCACTTATGATTATCATCACTCGATCATTGGCAGGTGCTCGCTAGTTACTTGAGACACTTCACCATATTTCAACAGGCGCATGATTATTATCCTTAATGCATTCAAGCTCTCCCTTCACATATTGGTACGGAAATTTGGATGGAGTACTAGGGCTCTTTTCTCACCTCTAGCTAGATTTTACTATTACCTTTGCAAAATGCTTATACTTCACTCAAACATACATATATTTGAAGAGACCATTCATATATGTACATGAAAATATGCATATAGATACACACGTAACATGGGTAGAACAGTGATGGAATTGTTCTAGGGAGTGTTTGTATTGTTTATATGCATAGTCTTAGAGTGATCAGCTAGCTGAAGGACTTGTGGTCAGAGTGAGACACCTATGCACAGAAAACCCCTTCCTTTTACGGTTTCTTTTCCAAATGCATTGTCTAATTATCACCTAAGAGAAAGCAGTCTAGGGCTTTGATATGTAGATTTTTTAATGAAAACCTAGCATTGTTTTCTATATGTTTTCTAATGTCTTCTTCACATCTCTTCATATCTGCAAGTATTGTTGCTTCCATATGTTTTCTCTTAAATCTTATTATCAAAGCGAGCCGTTGAGGCCTTGTATACGCTTTCAAGTCTTTGTTGTGTTCTTGGAGTGATGTGTAATCACCAAAGTTGCCAAAATTGTCTTGACAAACGGCTGGGTGAGGCAGGAAAGTAAGAGTTCGACTTGGACTTCAAAAAACTTGGTATATGTAAAAAATAAAAAAAATACCTCAAATTTGTTAAAAGTTCTATTATTATGAAATTTTCGATGTACAGAAAATGCAAATCAATATCAGCATGTTTCAAAGTCCAAATTACATAGATGATTCATGAAGCATGTATTACAAACACCACTTATGATGGACCATGGCATGAAGCATAAATGTGAAATTGAAAAGTGAAGATTCAGGGGTGATCTCTAAAAGTATAATCTGGTTCATGAAGTCCCCAAGCCAAAATCTGGGGATCTTGGTGCTCCCTTGCATTGATACCTGATTGAGCTAGCATCTTGAATATTACTTGAGATCATCCATTACAAATATTTAGCATTATTATCTCATGATCCAAAGACACAAATAGACTGGGCCTGATTCTAGATACAAAAACTAGTAGGCACAAATGGTAGACCATATAACAAAACATGTAACAAAATTGTAGGTTCAATATAACAGGATTACTAAGGTGGATGACTAGTGCTGGGCTTTGTTGCCTAGTCTTTCACTGTTTGTAGTCTAGTCTTTCACTGTTTGTAGTCTAGGCTTATTTGGAGAAGATGTGTTAGGATCCAATCCTAACCCCTTTCCATGGGTCATAAGTTAATAGGATATGTTTTCTATTTAATAAAGGCCAACATTAATTAATAAGGCCTAATGTTTTCTATTAAATAAGGTCAACATTGAGATTTGGGTACCTTGGAAAGTGGTCCCCTTGTGTTTGTGAGCCTCTAAACACAAGAGGGAAATACTTTGTACCATGTACTTTATGTCTCCTAATTCACCCACAAAGTGAATTAATAGTCATTTTAGGCTAAAATGACCAAATTTCACTTTTGACTTAAATCTCCTAAGTCAAAGTGAAATTAGACATAAAGTACATGGTACATGGTACAAAGTATTTCCCTCTTGTGTTTAGAGGCTCACAAACACAAGGGGACCACTTTCCAAGGTACCCAAATCTCGACACTCCCTCTTACCGAGGAAAGTGCTCTTCACCACCAATATCATCCCTATAGTGGACATGGTTGCCTACTGGCAAATACTCGGTGAGTATGGCTGTACCCTGATCAATGAAAGTAGTTTCTGACACAGATCTGCTCAATCTGCGTGATCTATAGATGGAAGTGCATCTCTAGCTATCCAAGATCACCTAGATCTTGGCATCAAACCAAAGATTTCAACCTTGGTCTCCCACCAAGGATTTCTACCTCCTGGCATCTCGCCAATGATCACTACTCTTGGCATCTCACCAAGAGTCACTCTCTTGGCATCTCACCAAGAGTCTCCTCCTCTTGGTAATTCACCAAGAGTACCTGGATCTCGACATCTCACCAAGATCCTCAACCTGGCCTCTCGACATCTCACCAAAATCCTCAACCTGGCCTCTCGACAAGTAACTTCCACCTGAAGTGGATCTAGAACTTGATCTGCCCGTCTTCGTAGCCAACCGAGGACGTGGTGCCTGTTGTCACACAATTTGTACTTTGATAAAAGGAAAGGTAAATGGAAAGCAAATTGGCATAACTTGAGGTTATCCTATCACTGTCACCTCAATAGGATTCCTTTCTGTTTAGGGTTGTAGGCCCAGGGGAGACGTCCCCAGTGACCTAGGGGTTTGAGAAGGCAAGGTCAAAATGGCTAATAAAAGATCCCCTCTCACAAGTCACCACTGATCAGAAAGTCACGGGGTTATAACCAATGAAGTGATAATATATCAAGGTTTACCTGCCCAGAACAAAGCAACAATAAATGATATATATTGCAAGTACAACTTGCTAGTTAGCACTTCATAAAACCATAGATTTTCTCAAATAAAGCAATTGGTTGATAATGATGAAGTAAACAAAAAATTATAACAACAATATTTATGAGGCAATACTTCACAATAAGTGCCTTGAAACAACTTCAAAATGACTAAGAATAATCAACCATTAACATCATAATACTAGCATTTATTAGAAGCAAACAAGACAATGCATTAATCATCCTTTTCAATTGCTTTTAGAAGCTTTTAATGCTGCAATGTATGGCTGTGGCTTACTTTAGTCACAACAACGATAATGTTAATAGGTTAGGCTATTCTAATGTTAGTAATGGTTAGTAGGAAGCTCAAGGTATAGGTTTTGATGGTTATTTTGATCAATCACTGAACAAGAAGACTTAGACTAGTGCTTTAGGGCAAATGGGGTCAATGATATGTCATCAAATGTTGAAGGAAATGATGATAGGAGAGTCAAAGACAAGAGGGACAAATAGATGGAGTGTTGGTAACCCAAGGCTCCAACTCTCAAACCCTAGGGGAAACTAGCTACTAAGGTGTAGGTAACCCTAGGCCTTAGTAGGTTTTCCTCCCTCTTTAACTCAATGATGAAGCAAAAAAAACGGCTAAGATGAAGCAAATAAAACTAGGGTGTTGGAATGGCAAGGCCCTAGCAAATGCTTCAAGAAAATTGGCCTCTTGACAAGATCTAGTAGGTGAAGGCTTTTAAAGCTAGGACAATAACATGTGCTAGTCTTCCTAGGGTTTAAACAAGCAATTTCATAATCTTTAATGTAAATGCAAGATGAACAAGACTATAACCATTCAATTAAGAAGAATTTCAGAAATATCACTTACATACATCAAGAATCATCAAGAAAAGCCCGAGTTGAACACTTCCACCAAGAAACTTGTCAAAATACTCCAAGATTTAGCCTTCCTCAACAAGTGTGCCTAAAATTTCAGCCAAGTAACCCTAGATAAGGCGCAAATTTCAGTCCTCACAAGTGTGAGTGAAAGATGATGAATAATACAAAGGTTAAGACCCATATTTATACAATATCAATGACCAGAATTAGGTCAAAAAGGCCGAAATGGCCAGTTACACATACTATCCAGTTTTTACATTAAATGTCATAATAAAACCCTAAATCAAGTTGTAAAGATGACGTCATGCCCTTTTAGGGTGACGTTAGGCCCTTTTAGGGCAACGTTGGCCTCCTGGAGAAAAACATTAGGCCTCCTTGGGCCTCAGGATCTTGCCACACGTGCCACTTGGCACACAATTGCCTCAAAAGTATCCAAAATGCTGGGTGACGTCATGGGTGACTTGGGTGATGTCATGGGCCTTCCAAGGCCTACATCATGGTGAAAAGGAAAAGACCCCCCTGGGTCCAGGCCTGCCAGGCTGTCCCTGGTGGAATGTCCTCCTCTCTCTTTGGTGCAAACCCCTGATCTGTCTCTACCCGTGGCTGGAGTCTCAACATCCATTTGGTGGGCTTTTAGCCCTATGGAGGTCCGAACTAATCATCTCCCCATATGTACCTGTCCATCGGGTGTGGCCCTGCAACATCAACAAGTACTCCCTCCATGGGCTCATAAGTCACAGGGATCATAGCAATGTCAATCACGTCTAATCATCAAGTTATTTAAACATGTGCATGAAAACCCCTTTACCCGGACAATTGCTCAAAGACATTATGCCATTCTACAAGCCAAGTTGGAGGGGATGCTAGGACATCCTATTGGGCTAATGCTCATTGGATGTGGGATGTTCCGAGTGAAGTCAAATCTAGGCCATGTAAGTGGATGAGGTCGTAGGGGATGTCTGGGCAATGGGTGCAGTGATAACAGGGAAATGTATGGCTTACTTGTGGGTGCCTCTGAAGAGGGTGAGCTGCACCTTGTTATGGATGCAAATGTTTCTAAGCCCATTCATGCTTCTTATCTTTTATTCTTATTTGCTTTTTCTTTCAAGAGACTAGTTAGGGGACATTGCCCTAGTGTGGTGAGTCGGTGACCAGTGGTGACAATGTTACCCATAAGCATTTCACGGAAATGATAAGGTTGGCTCGTGATGCGACCCCCTTTCTCTTGGCCATGCCACCAAGAGCCACTACCTTGGCGTGGTGACCAATTGAATGGTAGTGTCATACCGCTACATGCCCATGGACCGAATAGGTTGGCTCGTGATGAGACCCCTTATCCTCCAACTAGGTCTTGATTTATTATTTTTATGGGTTCCTTTGTTTCTTGCTGAGAAGCCTTTTATTGATTTCTCAGGGATCCCTGGGCAAAGCATCTCAAGGTTTCATTATTTTGGCTTTTATCTTTTGCCAGCTACTTTTACCCTCTAGGCCTTTAGCCCCTTCTTCCCATAAGGTAAGGTACAACCCTTTGATATTTTGGCCAACCCAATGCCCGGATTAGTGTATGGGATGGACGAGTGGGAAAAAGATTAAAAGTGGTACGTATGGTGGGAACAGACGATGACCTTTCATGAATCCCCCCAGTAGCAACTCAAACCCTATGGGGACCAACTTACTAGGGCATCTTGTCATTCCCCTTAGGTGTGGTCAAGTGGAAAGGCATAAGGTCCAAGCACATGTTAGAATCAAAAAAGAATTAAATGCACATATTCAAATGTTTTGAAAATCAGAGTGACACATACCATGATACCGGGACTCATTACCTCATGGAGAAAGATCCATTTTTGCTGCAAGACCAGGCCAATGTGATGGATGCTGCTGCTGCTGACAAAGTGGAGGTGCTGAAGAAGAAAAGGATGGGCCCTCCAGGGCCATGCTCAAGTCGATCTGGCTCTCGGTACTCCATGTCTATGACCTGTGGGCCTCGAGACATAATCTCCTTAGTTATCCCTAGGCTAGGGGATAACAATGCCCTCCTCCTCCTCCTCATCAATCTTTGATGCTCTGAAGCCCCTGCACCAACCCTCTGTCTTGACATCTCTGAAACTGAAGCTGTCCCGGGTGGACCAGTCACCCCTGATGATGGTGTCCATGAAAACTAACTCTGAGCTCCCTCTGAATCACTACTTTGAGTCAATAGGTCATCCTCAACTCTGTCTCCCCATATGACGCTGGATGGTGTAACAACTGACAAAGAAGTAGCGAATGCACACTCTCTCACAAACTGTGCATCGAACTCAAGCTCCTCTGCTATCGCTGCTGAATCATCCTGCTGCTTCTTCTTCTTCTCGGGACACTGTCCTGCATAGTGACCCATTTCTCTACAAGCAAAGCATCTCACTGTGCTCATGTCTCTCTTTTGCCCACCACTGCTCTCTCCCTTTGGCGGGGCCCCAAACTTGGGATCTTGTCGACTTCCCTTGTCGGTCTTATTCTTGCCCTTCTTTCCAAAGAGAAAGGTCCTCATCACCCTGCAATGTCTGTTGTTGTCTAGAAGTCTTTGATGTAAGTCTAGTCTCCTCCTGAACGAAATCATCCCACAATCTCTCCCAAGTGGGCATGATCTCCCTGGCAACAATGCCACGAACAAATGGACCCCATGGTTTGATGAAGCTGTTTAAGGCTGTCCTCACCATAGAGGCTGGGTCGACTACCTCTCCAACGACTGCAAGCTCGTCTCTGATCTGGGTGTATCGGCCAAGGTAAGAAGTAATCGACTCATCCTTGAGCATGCGAATGCCCCCGAATTGATCAAATAGAACCATCTTTCGGTTTTGGTTAGAGCTCTGGTAAAGCTTGCATAGAGATGTACACATCTCAAATGCATAGTCTTTCCCAGTCAAGTGGGGAATGATGTGATCCCTCACTGCATCACACATCGTCCTCTTTGCCTTGTTGTTCCTCTTCATGAACTCTGCTAACAAGATGGGAGCAGTAGTAGGAGGAACAACAACAGGCGTCTCAACTATATCCCATAGTTCGAGGTCCTCTAAGACAAAGACAATTCTGGCCTTCCAAGGAGACCAGTTGCTAGCGCCAACTAGCCTATCCTCCACATGCATCTGAGATGTTGAAATGATTGCCCACTGCACTCACTCTGATGCTACAACTGCAAAGGAACGCTGCCTCACTCATGTCAACGCAGGTGTGAAAAGAGGCAAACGAACATCGACCTCAGTCCTAGCAATATAGGTGTGAAAAGAGGTCGTAAGAAAATCAGCCTCACTCCTAGCAAGTAGGTGTGAAAAGAGGCTGACAAAATGTCCACCGATTGTCCTAGAACTCTCCACAAAAATTCTGCCAACAAGCTGCCACTAAACTCTGTCAATGGCTGTCCACAAAATCTGCCCAAAAGATGTGTAGGACTGTCCACAAAATCTGCCCAAAAGATGTCTAGAACAGTCCACAAAATGGTGTCCAAAAATCAGCCACCAAGCTTTGATACCATGAAGATTTTCCAGGTCCTAACAAGCTGCCAACTAGGTCTGTTTTTGACCTCAAGTTGTCTCTAAGTTTCAACTGTCAAACAAGGGTTTGCTGCTGTTTTATAACAACAAACTGTTCAGGAACTTCTTTTTTGTTTTCTTACGGTTACATAGGCCATTTAGGTGCTCTAGCATGTAGTTTTTGTCACCAAGATGTTAGCACATGCATACCATAAAATATGTAACACACCTAGAGATATTTACAGCTGAAATAATGTTGTTCTAAACACTAGCATACATGAAAAATGAACACATGTATTTTTGGTCAACATGACCCTGGATAAACCCCCCCTGCGGAAAACCAGTTTGGAATATGAGTGTATAAATGTGGAGAATAGAAGGTGGAATACAACAAGTACAATAAACAAATGAACCTTATACAATAGCAGCTTGACTCAAGCTGCAACACAAATCCAAGAGGTAGAGATGTGCCCTAGCATGGTGCGCCCTCCTCACAAGTTGCCCAATCCACTGAAATGAAGCGCCCTAGCTGCTGAAAGCTCTGATGGAGAAACCCTTGTAGACAACTTTGAATCTGTGCTGTAGCTCTTCACTGAAACTGTCCTCAAAGCAAACTTAACCACTGCAAGTCCTCCTTGCTAGCTGTGCGCCCTCCTCCTAGCAAGAACAATCTCCACAAATAAATGAGGGTCTAAGCCTCCTTGCTACCTCCATGAGTGGGGGTGCCCAAGCTTTCCTCACTCAATGCCACCATCCTCTCCTCAATGCTCCCTCTCAAACTCTTCAAGTGAACGTAAGAGTGAATGAGCCTCCCTTTGCCCTATGCGCCCCTCTTAAGGAAACATGAGAAAACCTAAAGTATGTGTGGATGAGATCATCTCATCTCATCTCTATTCAATGGTTGGGATCTCTCCAAAAGAATCTCAACTCAAAACCCACTTTACTTAAGTTTCCATAGTTTCACTTTTATGTCTCCTAATTCACCCACAAAGTGAATTAATAGTCATTTTAGGCTAAAATGACCAAATTTCACTTTTGACTTGAATCTCCTAAGTCAAAGTGAAATTAGACAAAGTACATGGTACATGGTACAAAGTATTTCCCTCTTGTGTTTAGAGGCTCACAAACACAAGGGGACCACTTTCCAAGGTACCCAAATCTCAACAGTCTAGGCTTATTTGGAGAAGATGTTTTAGGATCCGATCCTAACCCCTTTCCATGGGTCATTAGTTAATAGGATATGTTTTCTATTTAATAAAGGCCAACATTAATTCATAAGGCCTAATAAATAAAGAAGAATAAGTCAATGTAAGAAGACCGAATAGAAGCTTCTACTTCTAGAAAGATCTTCCTCTAGAAGTTTCGTTAGAAGGTAGAACTAGTATAAATAAGAGTAGGAGCTGTTATAGTGCAAGTTGTAGGTTCGGAAAAGCCCGACCCAACTACAAGGCAAGTGCTACAACTTAAGAATCCTACACCCAATGTCACCTCAATGTAGGTCCCGCACTTCAAGGGTGACTAGGTCACTAAAGGTAGGCGATCCCGGTGACCCTAGGGGGATTGAGATGGAGATGGATGGAAATGGAAGTGAAGCCCCTATAGGTCAAGTCTAAGTGGAATAAAAGGTAGGGAGAGATTCCTTGCAAGTAAAGTAATTGTTGCCCCACAGGTATTGTATTTCTCTGGATGATTGTACCTGGTCGAGATACAAGAAAATCCAACTTGCAATGATAAATGTTAGTATGGATCAACAAGTTAAGCTTGTTGTCCCTAATTTGCAGCAGTAGATGACAATTTATTGTTGAAATAATGTAACTGCAAAGAGTATTCTTATTATTATTGATATTATATTCATGGGATCAATCCCCATTGTGGATTGATCATGTCGGTTATTGTAATAGGACCAAATCCCCTTTTGCGGATTGGTCAACAAACAATTATAATAGGTAGA
>JZKD02S1672786.1:1314191-1334731 GCA_000966675.3 Picea glauca
CATTGACCTAGGGCAAGAAAATCCCAAAAACGTTTTTGGGCATACATGGCAAGAAAGAAAATCACATAAGAATGAAAAAAAATGGTTTTTGATCCATCAAAAATCTATTTGGAAGATGTAAAACTCATTGCCACTGAAAACCTATGAAAATCTATGGTGAAAAAATGAGAAATAGTGGGCAAATTTTTTTACTTACCTCCAAATGCAAAAATTGTGAAATGGACTAAAAATTCCAATGCCAAATCCACAAATTTGACCCTTGAATCCACAAAATCCCAATGGCAAACTCCTCCTTGGCTGGTTGAATGGCTTGGCTCTCCTCCTTGGCTAAATGCACAAATAGAACACTTAAAACCCCTCACGGACCCCTTAAACCCGCGGACTGTTCAAAAATTTAAGACGGGCGATTTTTTCCCATCGACCTGCGAGTTTTACCCGATTTTTTGCAAAAACTCGCGAAAAAATCGGTCGATTTTTTCCTTAAAAATCGGCTTCCAGAAAAACTCGCGATTTCTTGCGATTTCAATGATTTTTTCACGATTTTTACTACAGATAAAGTGATGAAGACTAAGGTGGGGGTGTATGCCCTTATACTTCCCACCTAGTTCCTAGCACAATGACCTTCACTTGAAACAAATGATAGCAAGAAAGTAAAACCCATACCAATTCAAGGAAAAATGCCAAGATAATCCAACACAATAGCAATAGAATAACCTTCCAAGGCTAGCACATCATTTCTTCCATCAACCATTCATAAGTATAGCCATACACAAGTGCACAAGAGATAGAAAGAGCCAAGAGGGCTGAAAATTTCAGATCAAGTCTCTCACAAGAGGGAGAGTTATGTTTCAAAATGAGATCTTATGATCTCTATTTATACAAAATGTAGCTAACATAGTTTGTCCACAAATTAAGGAGTAAAACAGTAAAACACAAGATTAGGGGTCAACAACCCTAATCTTGCCCCCTTTACAAAGTAATATTAAACAATATAATTAAAATTTCACTTTTTGCACAAATAAAACCCTAATTTAGGAGGATGTCACCCCTTTAGGGGACGTTTTTCCACCTTGAGGAAGTCGTTGGTGTTGGAAAAGCATGGATAGGCCTGCAAAGGCCACATGTCAAGCATCTAAGCGCTCTCATCATGGTGAAGACCCTTCTCCTCCTCAAACGTCCATGTGTCAAAGAGTGGCACCTCACCACCATGACCTAGCCCCCAAGATCATGACGTCAAGCTCAAAAGTGGAACGTTTTGCACCTCCTGGGCAAATCGTTTGGCAAGAAAGGGGTGGGCTACGTTGTCCAAGTCATCATCAAGGCTGTCCAAGTGTGATCTCTCTCATCTAGCATGCGGCCCCCTAGTATCCAACTTGTGGGATTGTAGCCCCATGGAATCCCAAGCCAGGCTTGTTCTCCCAAAACTGTCCACCAACTAGGTCCTGCAAAGACGAATGAACACGCCCTCCAAGGATCTCAAGTCATAACATCATGATAAGTGAATCCAATCAATAAATAATCCATCCAAGCATGTGCATCAAAGTTCACTATATCAAACAATTAATAGCTCAAAGACACTATGCGACTTGTCAAGCTTAAATATGGGAGGGTTGATGAGGTGTCCTATTGGGTAGGTCTTGCCCTAGGTCAAGGAGAGCTTCCAAGATATCCCTCTCTAAGCCATGTAAAATGGATGAAATGGTAGGGGTCAAGACTCAATGGGCATACGACTCATGACATACAAGGGGTTGTAGTGTCTCATTCATGGGTGCATTTGTAGAGGGTGTGTGGTACCTTCGTCCGCAATGCACTTTTTCCAAGCCCATCAATTGCCTTTTATCATTCTTTCTTTGTATTTTCTTTCATAATAGCATAAGGAGAGATTGAAGGTCGGTTCCCTGGTGTGGTGACTAGATGATGGCAATGTCACCCACAAACACCTAGTGGAAATGAGAAGGCTGGCTCGTGATGAGACCCCATTTCTCTCAGCCATGCAACTGAGAGCCATTGCCCTGGTTTGATGATCAGATGATGACAATGTCATACCACTAGATATCCATGGACATGATAGTTCGGCTCGTGATGAGACCTATCCTTCAACTTAACCTTTTAAGCATTCTTTATTATATTGCGGGTCCTCTTTATTCAAAGATAAGCGTTTCATTGCTTTCTTGGGTGATCCCTGGGCGAAGCATATGGAAGGTTTATATGAGGCTTTTATCTTTTACCCAACACCAACCCCTCTGGGCTTTTAGCCCCTTCTTCCCATAGAATGAGGGACAACCCCTTTTTGGGTCAATATACCCTAAAATCCCAAGAGATAAGGAAATGGAGGGGGATAATTATTGAAAGTTGTAAGTATGGTCGGGAATGGTACGATGGCTCATTAAGGGAGTTCCAGGTAGCAAACCCATCCCCAAGGAAAACCACTTACTAGGGCACAATGTCAACCACCAAGGTGAAGCAGGGCAAAAGGCATAATGTCCAAGCACATATCATGAAATCTAGAGCAATCTAAGACACAACATAATCAATTGGCTTAAATATTGAAATGATGCTCACCATAATACTGACTTGTACCTCATGGAGCAAGGCCCACTGCCTTTCGGAAGCCAGCTAGTGTGGTGGATGCCATCTGCAAACCTGTGACCATCTGTGGTGGTGAGTGGGTTTTCCATCTGTGCAAAGGGTATTGTTGGTCATGTAGTCTCTCGACACTCCATATCTGCAACCTGAGGGCCTCGAGACATGATCTCCTTAGTTATCCACAAAATGAGGATAACAAAAGGTATTGGATATTTTGTCTTGGAGATTATTGTAATAGAAATCTTCTCTGCTAGAGGTTGCTCCCTCGAAGAGGCAAGTGAACATTGCTATCATAGTAAAGTTGCTCATCCTGGTGATTATTCTGGTGTTCTTCTGATATTTTTCTGGATTTATCATTATTATTCTGTCATTGCTTGCTAGATATTTTCTGTTCTACATAATATATTCTATCAGGAATATTGTAAGTGTTATCAGAGCGCTTTCCAGGGCAAGGCTTGTGGGTTAAATTTTTTTCAGGGTAGAGACATATTCCGACGTCTATAAGCTGCAAAGATTTGTCGTTACGCGCATAAACCTGCGGTCGGGGAGTCATACACGCAGGAAATACAAGTGGTTTTTAAGCGCACATCTATTGGCCACCCTTGTAACCCTTGTTGGTACCCCTTCCAGCGGTAGCACATCAGACAACACCCGTATACGGATCGACTTAGGCATCTTGAAGCCCTCTGTAGATAACTGATCGACTGCTTGACTGCTATAGTGTCATCGAGAACAACACTCGGGAAGTGACTCTCTAGTACCTGGGTAGTCGGGTAGTATGACTAAGGGTACGGTCTAGCTTCCTTAGTTGGTACCCTGAGATATTGGGCCGAGTACTACTGTTGGACCCCACACATATATAAGAGAGCTATAGCACAGGGCAAATCCTTGACTGTAGATTCCCTGCAAATCCTAACCCTTGGGAACAGACCAGAGAAAGAAAAGATAAGATCTATTGCAGTGCAACCTTGCCTGTCAACACCCTTATTTGTGACCTAGCCCATTACATTCCTCTCTTCATTCTGATCGTAGTGGTACCCTTTAATTTTAAGCCTTTTTTCTTGTAGACCCAACCCCCTCCGGGACGCCTTTCTTGAGACCCATCCCATTCGATTCTCCTCTTTTTCCTGATCAACCGGGTACCTATCATTTTTAGGCCCATTCTCCCAACACCTCCGTTGCTACCTAAGCCTTCACCATGCCTACCACTCGCTCTTAGTTCCATCACACCTTGGGGGATAGAATGTCACACCTAGAACAACAAATTGGAAACAACATGACTTCCCTCCTCAATGAATTTAACACAACCCTGGAAGAGCAAGTCAATAGATTGGTGCAACTCTTCAGGGGTAAGAATGTTGAGCCAAACCTAGAAGAACTTCACTCTTCTCATTATGAACATACTAAGTCCTCCCGCTCCCCTTGGGGTTCTCCACCTTCTTGGACTAAGGTTCCCAAAGTTGACCTGCATAAATTTGATGGTTCCAACCCAACTAGGTGGGTTTCTCAAATGGAGCAATACTTCTCCCTTAATGATATTCGAGATGATGAGACCAAACTCCATGTAGGGGTTTTGTACTTGGATCAAGAATGCTGGCAATGGTGGCAATGGCATATGAAATGTTATCCAGGACTTACTAATTGAAACATGTTTTCCAAAGCTGTTTGTGCCCGTTTTGATAGGGAATCACAATTTTTGGGCCGACTCACTAAGCCGTGCCAAGCTGGCTCTGTCACAGACTTCATCGCGACCTTTGAACAGTTGGCTATTTGTACCGAGGGTTTATCGGATGAATTCTACCTAGAATGTTTTATCAGTGGTTTAGAAGAAGCTATCAAGGCTCATGTGAACATGCATCATCCTACTACCTTGTTGCATGTCAATTAGCCAGGGAAGCAAAGACCATCCTCCAGGCGCCATCCCTGAAGGCTCCATTTACCAATCATCCTCGCCTAGGGGCTACCTCTGCTTTGACCCAAACTTTGAAGGTCCAAAAGGTCTCTCTCGTCGAAATGACAGAACGTTGTAAGCAAGGCCTTTGCTACTATTGTGATGAAAAGTATGCACTAGGGCATAAATGCCAAGAACAAAAGTTCTTCCAGATTGATGCCTCAACTTCCTCTTCCTATGACGACAACCCATTAGATGCGGTTTCAGACCAAGAGGCAGCTTCGCCAAGTGATCCTATTGATGATCCAATTGTCACTCTGATGGAATCCGTGGAACCGGCCATCTCACTTCATGCACTCTCAGGTATTTTGGCCCCACAGACATTGAACATCAAAGGATACATTAAACATAGGTCCGTTGTGGTGTTGATTGATAGTGATAGCACCCATAATTTTATTCATCGCAGGCTAGCTGATGAGCTCCATTGCTTTGTCTGCTCTGTTTCTAATTTTTAAATCCTCATTGCTAATGGCGTGGTACTATAAAGTGTAGGGGCCGTTGTGAAAATGTCAAATTCCAAATGGGTGATTACCATATGAAAACCCACATGTTCTCTATTGCCATGGGTGGTTGTGATATTTTATTAGGCGTGGAATGGCTTCGCACTTTGGGGTCGATCACAATGGATTATCAAGAATTATATATGAGCTTCACCCAAGACGCTCATCCTTATACACTCTCCGGGGTCTCCAAGTGGGCTCTCCTGAAATCATCAGCTCTCACAGGATGGGAAAACTCTTGAAGAAAGGCCACCATGGTGTGATTTCTCAATTTAATGCCATCCAGGTCACTGAATATGTCTCTTATGTAGTTCCTCCTAGCCTGCAACTCATCTTGGACAAATACCCTAATATCTTTGAGCTTCCTACAGCCTTACCTCCCTTCAGGGGTGAGCATGATCATAGCATCCCTCTCTTGTCGGGCAGTCAACCCCTTAATGTACGTCCCTATCGATACCCCTTTGCTCAGAAAAATGAAATAGAAAAGATGGTACAAGAGTTACTAGAGGCGGGGGTAATTCGCCCTAGTACTAGCCCATATTCTTCACTAGTGGTGATGGTTTTAAAGAAAGAAGGTACTTGGCGCATGTGCCCTGATTTTCGTGCCTTGAATAAACTAACCATCAAAGATAAATTTCCCATTCCTGTCATTGATGATTTGTTGGATGAACTACAAGGTGCCTGTGTATTCACTATATTAGACCTTCGATCCCGTTATCATCAAATTCCGATGACGGAGACTGATATTCTGAATACTGCTTTTCGAACTCATGAGGGACATTATGAATTCTTGGTTATGCCTTTTGGCCATTGCAATGCTCCATCCACTTTCCAAAGTCTCATGAATAAACTATTGAAACCTTACCTTCAGAAGTTTGTCTTGGTTTTCTTTGATGACATCCTCATTTATAGCTGCACCTGGGATAACCATCTTCTTCATGTGGACAAAGTCCTTCACTTGTTGCAGGAAAACCAATTGTTTGTCAAAAAGACCAAATGTTCATTTGGCGTCAACAAAGTGGAATACTCGGGGCACATTGTCAGCAGAGATGGGGTAAAAGTGGACCCCAAAAAGATACAAGCTATGCAAGAATGGCTGCGACCAACAACGTTAAAGCGCCTAAGGGGCTTTCTGGGTCTCACAGGCTATTACATGAAATTTGTCAACCATTATGGAAAAATTGCTAAGCCCTGTACTGGCCTCCTTAAGAAGAATACATTTCATTGGACACCTGCTGCTGAGCAAGCATTCACAGACTTAAAGAGGGCCATGTGCACGACTCCTATCCTAGCAGCTCCTGACTTCAACAAAACCTTTGTGCTGGAATTAGATGCTTCAGGCACTAGTATAGGTGCAGTGCTCACCCAAGATGGTCGACCCTTGGCATTTACTAGCCAAGCGCTGAGTGGTCGCAACCTGGGATGATCTACGTATGAAAAAGAAATGATGGCCATTCTCCATGCAGTGCACACCTGGCGACCTTATCTCTTGGGATGTCATTTTCAGATTAAAACAAATCACCATAGCCTGAAATATTTTTTGGAGCAACAACTATCCTCCCTGGAACAAAATAATTGGTTGACAAAAATGTTGGGTTATGATTATGAAATCATTTACAAAAAGGGCAAAGATAACATAGTAGCAGATGCATTATCAAGACGACATGAGGAGGACGACTCCCTCTTTGTGTTATCTTTACCAGTCCTTGATTGGATTTAAAAAGTGCGCCAAGAGTGGCTAACACACCAGGCTACCTCCAAATTAATTCAACGTCTTCAGGAGGACCCTAATCCTCCCACTGGCTACACTTGGCAGGATAATATTCTCTGATATAAGGATCACCTTGTTCTCTTACCCTCCTCAACACTCAAACCTTGACTCTTAAATGAGTTGCACTCCTCAGCTACAACGGGTCATTCGAGCTTCCAAAAGACATATGCTCGTGCTCATCGTTCTTTTTTTGGGCAGGCATGCAAAAGGATATACTTCAATTTGTCACATAATGTGAGGTGTCCCAACGTAATAAAGGTGAAATGGTAATGTCTCCAGGCGTCCTACATCCATTACCCATTCTAGCTTCTTTGTGGACCGAAATCTCCATGGATTTTATAGTGGGCCTTCCTAAAGTCGGGAACAACTGTTTCATCATGGTGGTGGTTGATCGCCTCTCCAAGTATGCTCATTTTTGTCCCTTACCTCACCCTTTCACACCGACACTCGTAGCACAAGTCTTCCTTGATCATATTTTCAAGCAACATGGTATGCCAACCTCTATTGTCTCTGATCGTGACCCAACTTTCACCAACACATTTTGCAAGAGCTATTTAAATTGCAGGGCACCCAACTGAACATGAGCACAACTTATCACCCCCAGCCTGACGACCAAACGAAAGTAGTCAACAAATGTTTGGAAACCTACTTACATTGTTTTGCTTCAGACAAGCAACACCAGTGGGTTCAATGGCTTCCCTTGGCAGAATGGTGGTACAATACTTCCTATCATACGTCCACTAAAATGACCCCATATGAAGCGGTGTATAGCCAAAGACCACCGACAGTCAGTACCTATCTTCCTGTCACATCCAAGATCCAATCTATTGATGCAATGTTGCAAGGACGTACAACCACTCTAGTGGCTCTGAAGGATAACCTCCACATGGCCCAAAATCGCATGAAGCAACAGGATGGTCAACATCGTTTCGAAAGGGCTTTTCAGGAAGGTGATCAGGTGTTTCTCAGGCTCCAATCTTACAGGCAAACATCTCTCAAAGCTCAGGGACATCACAAATTGGCACCTAAGTTTTATGGACCCTACCAGATCATCAAGCGTATTGGTTTTGTGGCTTACAAATTGGCCCTTCCTGCTACTTCTAAAATCCATTAGGTATTCCATGTTTCTTGTCTGAAGAAAGTTGTGGGCTAGAATTGCAGAATCCAAACCATACTGTCGGAATTAGATGAAGAAGGTTCCTTGTGGCTCCAACCAGAAGCATTCCTCAATAACCGTGAATGTCAGTTGCGTGGCGGCACTATCAAGGAGGTGTTGATCAAGTGGAAGGACACAATACCATAGGAGGCAATCTGGGAACCCACGACCATACTTCAACAGTTTCCGCACCTGCAACCTTGAGGACAAGGTTGCTTTTGAAGGGGGAGGGCATGTTAGGATCCGATCCTAACCCCTTTCCATGGGTCATTAGTTAATAAGATATGTTTTCTATTTAATAAAGGCCAACATTAATTAATAAGGCCTAATAAATACAGAAGAATAAGTCAATGTAAGAAGACCTAATAGAAGCTTTCGCTTCTAGAAAGATCTTCCTCTAGAAGTTTCTTTAGAAGGTAGAACTCGCATAAATAAGAGGAGGTATTGTATATTTTGTCTTGGAGCTTATTGTAATAGAGCTCTGCTCTGTTGGAGGTTGCCCCCTCAAAGAGGCAAGTGAACATTGCTATCATAATAAATTTGCTCATCTTGGTGATTATTCTAGTGCTATTCTGGTGTTCTTCTGATATTTTTCTGGATATATCATTATTATTCTGTCATTGATTGCTAGATATTTTCTATTCTTCATAATATATTGTATCAAGAATATTGCAAGATGTAGGGCCATGCTAGAATTTGTTGATGATTGCAGCTATGGGAGACATCCTCCAGCTTACAAACCTGCGAGATGTGGAACATAACAGCTATGTGAGTCTTTCTCTCAACTCACAAACCTGAGTGAAAGCCCCTAATAAGGGTACGTGGTTCTTGCCTGAGCTAGAGCTAGGAACATAGAGATGACCTCCTCCATGACGTGAGTGAGAAGAACTCCAGATGATTATCTGGTGGAAAAGCGATCTGTTGAGTTAGGACGTGCCAGTGGCTGAGCACAAGGTGAACGTGTGAAATCCCAAAAGTGTTGGGCACATCGTCATGTGAACAGAAATGAAGATGATGTGATAGCCTCCTCTGAGCAACAAAGTTGACGAGAAGACTCCAGATGATTCGCCTTTCAGTGGCAGTGGGAAAGCAGATCTGTAGAGTGGACGTGCTTGTGGACGAGCACATGTGAACGTGTGAAGACCTGGTTCTTCTGTGTAATGCAGTGAATCAGAGCTATGACATCCCTATGGATGTGCCCCTAGTGGATGAGCACTAGTGGGTGTATCAGATCCTTTGCTATATACTGTTCAAGAGTCAAACCTACCTGTAACCCTAATTGTTATGTAAAGGGTACATGTCGGCCCCACCTTAATATGGTTAATAATAAATGTAAAAGATAATTAATAATAATAATAATAATAATAATAATAATATAGTTGACTTAGAGAGATCGACCCTGTTGAGCCAATAGACGCTTTTGTTGATTAGTCAAAGTCTAATATAAGTAAGAGATGATTCTCCCTTGTAGAATCATATCTTTCTCATGAGTTTGGAAATTTCAGCAAACACTTCTACTTGGCAAAAGGTGCGCACCTCTCTTGGGCGCTAGGGTTTCTAGGGCTTAAGCACCCTCTTGTGTGCTAAGTCATTCTTGGTGGTGAAAGGTCTTTCTCTTGAAGAATATAGCAAAGGATTTGGCTGTGTTTTCTTCCCTTGTTGAGAAGGGTTTCCCAGGATACTTCTTGTGTTTTTGTGCATGGTGTTTCTTCTTGTGATCTTGGTTGTTGCAACATTCTTGTTTATGGTTAAGACATGATGAAATTGAAATGAACTACATGCTTAACCTAATGCTTATGAAAAATCAACATGGTATCAGAGCATAGGTCTTGAAGATCCCATTGCACAAGCATTCTCAGCTCCTTCACTCTCTCATTTGCAGAAACCGTACGACCCTCCTAGGGTTTCCAGAAAATCCGTACAACCTCCTTTTCAGAGAAGTTTCACCACTCAAAACTTGGATGCTTGGGCTGAAAAAGATATAGAAGGGTACGACCTCCTTCAGCGTACCCCCAACAAGTCTCAGATCTAAATTTCAGGTATTTTCAAAATTTTGACGCTAAGGGTTTCTAGGGTTTTGTCGAAATTCTGCAAAAAATTCTGAATTATATTTCTGAGAATTTATTGAAGAAGCTATCATATTTAAAGGCTTATTGTTGGCAGTCATAATCCCAACAAAACCTAAAAGTGCTAGCCTAGCCTAGCCATTAGGTTTTCTAGCCTAGTTGACAAGGGTTTGTGAAGATGGGCAAATTCATGATGGGAAGCAAGTTCAGCACAAAACTCCAAAGCAATGAAGACATCAACATCTCAACACTCTCAGGAATGAAGAGAAACCTTGTCTCTATCTCGGCCCTTGAAGACGAAGGTTACAAAATTACTTTCTCAGAAGGAAGAGTCCTTGCATGGCACAAAGACTCTCATATCAACTCTTCCAAAGTAATTGGTGTCAGAGAAAACAACTTATACAAGTTGACCATCAAACCAGTTCAAGCCTTACTACATGACACTATCAGCTTAAGTGAGTTATGGCATAGAAGACTTGCTCACATTCATTATAGAGCTCTTCCAGCTCTAAGGAAAATGGTAACAGGTCTACCAGAGATCCAGATCGAAGGTGTTTGTAAAGTTTGTGCCCTTGGTAAAAATGTTAAAGGATCCTTTCCTAGCAGTGATAACCGATCCATGGAAACCTTGGACTTGATACATTTAGATGTATGTGGGCCAATGACTGTTGCATCCTTAAATGGGTACTTGTACTATGTACTCTTCATAGATGATCACTCCAGGAAAACTTGGATTTACTTTCTGAAGAACAAGGATGGAGTCCTTTCCAAGTTTCAAGAATTGAAAGCTCAGGTTGAAAATCTGAACGGAAGAAAAATCAAAGTATTGAGATCAGACAATGGCGGAGAATACACCTCAAAAGAATTTATCAGTTTTTGTATTGAAGCAGGTATCAAGAGGGAGCTCACAGTTCCATACAATCCTCAACAAAATGGGGTTGCTAAAAGGAAGAACAGAACTATCATTGAGGTAACTAAAGCAATGATACATGATCAAAGTCTACCCATGACTCTATGGGCAGAAGCATGCATGACAACAGTATATGTTCAAAACCGAAGTCCTCATCAGATTCTGAAGAACATTACTCCAGAAGAAGCATTCACCAAGGTGAAGCCTGAGATAGGACACTTCAGAATATTTGGATGTCCAGTATACCTTCATGTACCTAAAGAAAAGAGATCAAAACTAGAACCTTCAGGAAGAAAGGGTACATTTGTAGGATACAGTGAATCCTCAAAAGCATATCGAATCTACACCCCAGGTCAGAGACAGATTGAAGTAAATAGAGACGTTACTTTTGAAGAAGAAGTAGCCTTCCAGAAATCTAGAGAAGCACAGATGGAAATAGATGGTGAAACAATACTTTCTCCTCATTCACTGTTCAGAGGGAGACAAATATTGTTCCAGATGAGCCAACAACACCAATTGATCCAGTTCCTCCAGTAGATTCGGTTGCCCCAAGTAATGTACCCAGAATTGGACATAAAAGACCTGCTTGGGCATGCCAAACTTCAGAAGAAGTAGAAAGGCATAAAGCTCCACAAGGAGCAACCAGAGAAAGCAAGAGGCCTAAGAGATTCTCAAACTACCTTTCAACAATGACTCACATTATTGATTCAGAACCAACTTGTCATGGAGAAGCCTCAGGTGAGCAAGTTTGGCAAGATGCCATGACTGAAGAATATCGATCTATACTAAAGAATGATGTATGGGATGTGTTCCCAAGACCAGAAGGAAAGTCCGTAGTAACTTCCAAATGGATTTACAAAATCAAACATGCTGCTGATGGAAGCATTGAAAAATATAAAGCAAGATTCGTGGCCAGAGGGTTCTCACAAATAGAGGGAGTCGACTATGACGAGACTTTTGCACCAGTAGCCAGATATACCTCCATTCGATCCATCATTGCACTAGCTGCTTCCATGGGTTGGAAGCTACATCAGATGGATGTAAAGACAACCTTTCTCAATGGCGAATTTGAGGAAGAAGTCTATATTGAACAGCCAGAAGGTTTTGTTATGCACATTGAAAAATCTCATGTATGCAGATTGAAGAAAGCCCTATACGGTCTAAAACAAGCCCCACGTGCTTGGTACGAGAAAATGGATGGTTTCCTGATGAGTTTGGGTTTTAACAAAAGCACAACCGACTCAAACTTATATTATCACATTGATGGCAATGAGTGTTTGATTCTAGTTCTATATGTGGATGATCTTTTTATCACCGACGCAGAGAGACTCATTGCTGAATGATAACAGGCATTAACTGCCAAATTTGAAATGAAGGATTTGGGCCAAATGCATTATTTCTTGGGACTAGAATTATGGCAGAGATCAGATGAGATTTTCCTAAGTCAAGGAAAATATACATTGGAGATTCTGAAAAGATTCAAAATGACAGACTGTAAATCCATGCCTACTCCAATGGTAATGGACTTAAAGAAGATGAATGACACTGATTCAGGAGACGTAGATCCACATTTATATCGATAGCTTATTGGATCCTTGATGTATCTGGTTGACACCAGACCAGACATTTGCTATATAGTAAATGTGCTTAGCCAGTTTATGAGCCAACCAAGACAGACGCATTGGATAGCTGCAAAACACGTATTGAGATACTTACAAGGAACAATTGGTTATGGCCTAAGATATGCAACAAATGTGGACCTAAGTTTGGAAGGATATGTCGATGCAGATTGGGCAGGAAGTGCAGTAGACAGAAAGAGCAGCTTAGGTAGTTGCTTCACCCTAGGATCAACCATGGTTTCCTGGTGCAACAGAAAACAAAGCTCTGTGGCTTTGAGTATAGCAGAGGCAGAATACATTGCACTGAGCGTGGCAGTTCGTGAAGCTGTATGGCTTCGAAAACTTTTGATAGACTTGTTCGATCATGAGATGGATCCGACGATTATTCATTGTGACAACCAGAGCTGTGTAAAGCTCTCCGAGAACCCAATATTTCATGACAAATCAAAACATATTGAAATCAAGTATCACTATATCAGAGACATGGTGCAGAGGAAGACAGTTCATGTGCGGTATCTTTCTACTCATGAACAAATTGCAGATATCTTCACTAAACCACTTGCCAAGACAAAGTTCGAGTATTTCCGTGAGAAACTTGGCCTGATGGAGAATGCCTCCCTAGCTAAGAGGGAGTGTTGATGAATGCATCTATGGAGACATCCTCCAGCTTACAAACCTGTGAGATGTGGAACATAATAGCTATGTGAGTCTTTCCCTCATCTCACAAACCTGAGAGAAAGCCCCTAAGAAGGGTACGTGGTTCCTGCTTGAGCTAGAGCTAGGAACATAGAGATGACCTCCTCCATGACGTGAGTGAGAAGAACTCCAGATGATTATCCGGTGGAAAGACGATCTGTTGAGTTAGGACGTGCCTGTGGTTGAGCATAAGGTGAATGTGTGAAATCCCAAAAGTGTTGGGCACATCTTCATGTGAACATAAATGAAGATGATGTGATAGCCTCCTCTGAGTAGCAGAGTTGACGAGAAGACTCCAGATGATTCTCCTGTCGGTGGCAGTGGGAAAGCAGATCTGTAGAGTGGACGTGCCTGTGGACGAGCACAGGTGAACGTGTGAAGACCTGGTTCTTCTGTGCAATGCAATGAGTCAGAGCTATGACATCCCTATGGATGTGCCCCTAGTGGATGAGCACTAGTGGGTGTATCAGATCCTTTGCTATATACTGTTCAAGAGTCAGACCTACCTGTAACCCTAATTGTTATGTAAAGGGTATAGGTCGGCCCCACCTTAATATGGTTAATAATAAATGTAAAAGATAATTAATAATAATAATAATATAGTTGACTTAGAGAGGTTGGCCCTATTGAGCCAATAGACGCCTCTGTTGATTGATCAAAGTCTAATATAAGTAAGAGATGATTCTCCATTGTAGAATCATATTTTTCTCATGAGTTTGGAAATTTCAGCAAACACAACTACTTGGCAAAAGGTGCGCACCTCTCTTGGGCGCTAGGCTTTTTAGGGCTTAAGCACCCTCTTGTGTGCTAAGTCATTCTTGGTGGTGAAAGGTCTTTCTCTTGAAGAATATAGCAAAGGATTTGGCTGGCTTTTCTTCCCTTGTTGAGAAGGGTTCTTGTGCATGGTGTTTCTTCTTGTGATCTTGGTTGCTGCAACATTCTTTTTTATGGTTAAGACATGACAAAATTGAAATGAACTACATTCTTAACCTAATGCTTATGAAAAATCAACAGACTTTAGAGCTGCAGATTACTTTGTAGATTTGGACAACGTAGTGTGGAGCTTATGTTCCATGACCTTGACTTAGGAATGCTTGTATTACATCTTTGCATTGCTGTTGGTATCTAGGAGTTGACAAAGTACTCTTGAGGAGTGTTAACTATCTTGAGCATTTTGGTGAGAAAACTAAGAATTTCCTTTGGGAGCTCCATATCATCCTACTTCATAGTGTGGCCATGCAATGAATATTTTCTTAACCTCTATACGGAGGTCCATAGCTAGGGTGTTGGAGATATGTTGGCTAATATTTACTTATGTCTTAACTTGTTAATGAGTACCCTTCTAGTCCTAGTGCTTTACATTTATACACCTTGTATGATTGACTGCTGTTCACACTTGGTGTTATTTAGGGTCCACGCTAATATGCCCTAATTCAGATATAAGTTTGATGCTAAGCCTTGTTTGTGTTGAAAAAATGCATGTAGGTAAATTTAAAAAATTTACAACATACAACCAACATATCTATACATCTTCATATATGAGGATCACTGAAAGTGAGACAATCACAGAGAGAACACAAGTATACCCTGGGAAACCCTCTTGGGGTAGAAAACCCAGCCAAAATTTCTCTTTAGATTCTTCAACAAAGTACAATACCAGTACAAGAATTTAGAGTAACTAGCTCGGACTCAGAGGGCTGAAACAATACCTATGTTTCAACATTTACAAACTTCACAAATAGCTGAATTAACACTTACAGTAACAGGTTGACAAAATCACCAAAAAATAACTGACTTTCCTTCTTGATGTAGCAGACTTATGGCTGCTTTAACACAGTATTTGTAGCTGCCTTATATTAGAAATGAACAATAGAAGACTTTAGCAAGAATAGAGTGCTTGTATCAGCAGTATACTTCAACAACTAGCTGCCATATACCAGCAGAAGACTCCATCAACTAACAACCATATACCAGCAGAAGACTCCATCAACTAGCAGCCATATACCAACAGAAGATTCCAGTAGATATCAGCCATATACCAGCAAAATACTTAAGGAAATAGAGGCCTTGCCTCAACATAAGACTCCAACAAAACAAAGGTATCCAAATGTTAAGTGAATGCCCCTTTTTATAGGTTGGTTTGGCTACCTTAAGCAACCCCCTATGAATGTATGACAAATGTATACCAGCTGTCATACCTGCCCTCCTTTGGCTGCCAAGAGTCACCTCCTAATGTTCCCAAGAGCCACCTCCTAAAGCTCCCAAGAGCCACTTCCTAATGCTCCCAAAGGTCACTTCCTTTGTCTCTTCTATAGGCTGTCCCAAACTGCTGTCTTAGGATTGTATGACAGCTGTATAACAACTGTCATACCACCACCTTAAGCAACCCCCCTAAGTTGGCCACTCCAACCGCCCTAAGCAGCCCTCTTAAGCAGCCTCCCTATGCTGGCCACTACAACCTCCCTAAGCAACCCTCTTAGAGGTGCTATGAGGTTGACACATGGCATATGGTTGTCTTGGCATAAGGTTGACACTTGTCATGTGTTTGATGCTTGACATAAAGTTAACACTATATCAAAACTTTATTTACATGGTTAGTTACAATAGGGAAGATAGCTTCCAAAGCTATATAATTCAACAATTTGTACATAAACAAGTTGAGTGAGAATTATATCTTAACGATACTATCTTAAGGGGTGTTTATTGTCCTCGTACATATCTTGTGTTTAGGTTATATTTCTTAGTATGATGAATGATTAGTAAATGTTCTGGGTTTAGTTGTCCCTTCAGGGGTAACTACTTCTAGAACCACCCTCATGGGGTGTGGTGTTGTTGCTTTCTTGAGCTCTCTTGCTTGTCTCATCCTGACTCAAACTTTTTCTTCCATTGCTCCTTTAGATATATGATGATCTTGCCTCACATCACTCCTCAAATATTTCAGATGACTCAACCATGGTATATCAACTCCTTTCTCTTACAGCTTAGATTGTACATGCACTTGTAGATGGTATATCATGATTTCATGCACATGGTCATGGTACTTTGGTTTAGTTTGCTTCACTTCACTTGCTGTGGTATGTTCTCGTGTATGGGTTTGATACTTAGACATGGTGTCATAGCTTCTTATCTAGTTGTGAACGTGGTAAACACTAAAGTGTGATCTAATAACACTTCGTAACATTAAAAATTTTACTATTTGCCTCGTCGTACCATGGGGGACATAATTTTCCTTTATATAAGTATTGTCAGATCATGGGTCAAGTCCTACATCTAGAGATTTGGTTGATGTGGTGTGTCTCATATCCCAAACCATACTTAACACCTTATATCTTTCCCATTCACTTCCATTCCATTCATAAAAAAGTATTCTTTCTCATGGTTGACTTTTCATATGTCATACAACAAGGTCTAAGAAAAGTAAATGAAGACCCATTTGAAAGCCTAGGTCAAATAAAAACCAACAAAGGCTAAAGGTGAAGAGCCGAGTTACTGGGATTCGGATTTGGATATGGATCCGCTAGGTTTTTGAAAAGCCAGGATCCAAATATGACTGAGAAACATCAAGTACAAACAATATAAATATATTTTTTATATTTAAAAAAAATAAAAGTTGTATAAAAGTTATAAATTTTATAATACATAACTTATATATATTTGTAATATATAATACTTGTATGAAATAATTAATATATTAGTTTAATATACTTAGAATTAGCGTAGTATTTATAAGTATTAAAGATTAAGTATTTATACAAATTAAATTATAAACATTCTTAATATTTATAATCATTAAATAGTTAATATTTAATGTAAAATATATCATTAAGTATTATAAAAATTATAAACATAAACTAAAGGGGGGAAAATTATTTAATAATCATTCATGTAAGTTATATATAATCCCCTTATATAATAATCATGAATTGGATTCATGTATGTTATATATATCCCCTTAATAATCATTCATGTAAGTTATATATAATCATTCATGTCATTTATAACATAACTTCTTTGTCATTTATAACATAAGAAGTGATGGAACCAGTGAAATCGTAACTTGTAAACCATGAAAAACTGGGAACCCCTAACTCATAACCTTGCATTGTTTGTCATGTAATTCGTGTCGACCCCTGAGTTAAGACAAATGATGTGATCGATTCACATTATATATGTAATAACAATCTTGCTTCCACTACCGATCGAGTGAGTGCCGGAATGCTATCTCCATGCTGTCAAAGTCGATCAAATTGAATTGATTGATAGAAGGGTCGAGGGTCCGAAGGAGATCGATCATTGGCCGAGTCCTCTATAGTGTATAATTCAATTCTACGCTCCCCGGTTCTATCTACAGTTGGAAATTGTTAATATCGGGTTAGTCTTTATGACTAACACTGCTGTGAAGCTCAAATTATACCTTTGCTTTATTTACGTACCTGTAACCCTGTGAACATGCATCATTGGCTCATGTTCATGCAGAGGCCCTTCTAACGGAGCAAAAAATGCTACTAGGTCATGCGAGGTTACTTCCCATTTGATAACACCAGAGACGAGAGAATTGCGTGCTACAATGAACTTGATTAAATATCTTTTTTAATTGTCGAAGAATTGAGGGGGAGGGAAATTAGAAAGCCCTTTAAGGTAACGATTCCCCCCATGTTTGAAAAAGGCCCTTTTAGATGGTGGGGATGAGGACCATCCCATCCCTCTGTTAACCTAGAAGGTTGACATAGAGCGGATCCTAGGTGAATCGCGTCGGATTCGGATCCAAAAATCTGAAAAATAAATAACGCTAGAGCTATGCCACCTCATTAAAAGGCCCTCACTCCTAATTCCTATGCTTAATAGTGCATATCTGATTAAAGGACTAAAAAATCAAGGAAAAAGAAAATATCAGGAAATGGGGTAGTAAAACAAAGTGTCAAGGTGGTAACTCTAAGCAAAGCTCTCTTGAAAGCTAATTGGACAAGACAAAAGAGCTTCACACTATGACATATGACTATGAGGGTTAATACATGAAGTCTCCCCTTCCCCTTTTGCACATTATCCATCATATCACCTACTTCTAACTTAGTGACCTAGGAAATACCTCTTGTCTTAGGATTTGCCACATGTAATAAGGGTTAAGGTTGTCCTCCCATGGTAAAACTTGAACAAATCATAAAATTAACTTATGATGTTGCTAGAGGAAATCACTCGTGTGCACTACCTAATGACTTGTAAAGGGGTTAGACTCACCACTATTAGTGGGCACCTTGCATTAGGATCCATGTACATGCATACAAACATATATATGTTCATTGGGATCTGTGATTTCTTCTTCGAATGCATGACATTGCATTGGGATCTGTGACAGTGCATTTGACAGTGTGATAGGGACTCCACATCATCATGCATGCCACCTAGACCACCTCATGAGGGTGCACTTGTCTTCTTGGAGGAATATTCTCATACTTGTCAGTGGTTAGAGGTGGTTATGAGGGAAACCAACTTTAGGGGTAGTTATCTTTTGACAAAGTGCCCAAACTTTCACCGAATCAATGACATTTGATGCAGAATGGCTGCGGCATTTCCGAAATGTTGTTATAATAGAAAATCAGGAAAAGGTTGACATAGTTATGATGCTGTTAAAATCTATTGTGGGAAAATTATCGTCGCTTTTTGACCACTCACCGTCCCACTTCTTGGAGCCACACGTGTGGTTTGTTAGAGCACTTTGGAGGGCGCCCTTGTTCCTTGGACCACTCACACTTTCTATAAATGGTTTTAGACCATGGTTTTGGGATAACACACATTATTGGAGAGTTGTATTGACTAGTCCACATATTTTATTATATCTCTCAAAGTTTGTTGGAGAGTTTCTATTTTGGGCATGGAGGTTTCTAGATCTACATTAATTTATTCATGAGTTAGTCGAGGTTTTCTCCTATATAAGAAACCTCTCACTCGTATCTTTGTTGGATAATATTGGGATGAAACTAGTCTTGCTGTGCTAAAGCTATTGTAGTCTTGTTTCTCTTGAGGGTTTATTCCATAGTTTTTAAAAGCGGTTCGAGTTAACTCGAACTTCGTCAACTTGACCGAATTGACTGCCATTTGTATTGACTTGGCCATTTACTCGGTTGGAGGGCTGGTTAAAGAGACACCCCCATTTACTCGGTTGGAGGGCTGGTTAAAGAGACACCCCCTCCCCTCCCCTATTTGCCTCACACCTCTCATTGAGCATTTGTGAGCATTTGGAGTTTTGAAGTAGCGTTGAAGAGCACTGAAGTCTGATCTGTCTCGGCCAGGTATACCATATGTCAACAGTTAAATGATAAATCTGTCTCTATGTTTTCCTCTCATTAAGTTTCAACCTACTACTAGTTTGAACTTTGAAGTTTCAAGTATGAACTTTGCATAATAAGAATTTAAGATAGGGTTTGCAATGTTGCATATTCGAATTTGCAGATTGGAATTTTACCATGGCCAGATTGGTGAGAACAATTTGTTTCTCCTCCTTCGATTTATCAACCTCGCAAGCTTTGAGTTGCGACGGTAAATCCTTGAATTTTGTAAAGAAATCTTGGATATTCTCGAAGCTTTTTGGATCCAATGTGAGCAACTCCACCTCCAGCATGTGTCCCCTCATCTCATCTTGTTCTCCAAAGAGCCCTTCCAAGATGGTCCAGGCTTCATTGGGAGTCTTACAGGAAGATATATGAAAAAGGAGATCAGGAGAAATAAGACTGCAAATTGTTTCGAGTGCCTCATCCATGCGATTTAAGTACTTGGATTTTTCTATGGCTGATGTCGACTTTGTATCTGTATTCATGGTTAACCTATACAACCCTCTGGATCGGAGATGTATGGCTATTTTCTCCTTCCATGCAAAATAGTTGTAAGGTGTAAGAATGAATTCTTTTTGGAATTCCATTTTTTCGCTATCTTCAATCTTTTGTACCTGCAAAAAAATTTTGTGTAGCTTTTGCTTAGTAGTCTGTTGGCTCTGATACCATGTAAATGTGTTGAACCTGCACAGAATAGATCTAGCTAAACAATGATACACACATTTGCAGAGAGAAAAGGAGAAAGGAGAGAAAGAATGAAAGAATTCTCATTAACTGTTATGAATAATGAATAATTTACACATGATATACTCTGTATAACTCAATGAGTTCAACTTGAGGTGACCCAAGTCGCCATAGTGGTGGTCTAGAGTGATCTGGACACACACCAACAGTTACGGGAGTGAACTGCCACCTATTCTAGTCTCTCAGGCAGTTACGAGAGTGAACTGCCACCTAGT
>JZKD02S1672786.1:1334781-1350012 GCA_000966675.3 Picea glauca
GGTGATGATCCCAATGCAACATCTAAACTCAACTCAACTAGTCAAACTGAAGTGTGAACTGAAAGAGAATATTCTCTCCTAAAATATAGGAGACTGGATAATGACTAATAAACAACTAAAAACCTTAGGAAAAAGAAATCCTAGGTGTGTGTGAAGTAACTCCAACATATTTCACCCCCAAAACAATCTAGAAACCCAATGCAACATCTAAACTCAACTCAACTAGTCAAACTGAAGTGTGAATTGAAAGAGAATATTCTCCAGGTGGAATATTCTCTCCTAAAATATAGAAGACTGGATAATGACTAATAAACAACTAAAAACCTTAGGAAAAAGAAATCCTAGGTGTGTGTGAAGTAACTCCAACATATTTCACCCCCAAAACAATCTAGAAAAGTGCGCCCTTCCTCAAGGATCACTTTGGCATCCTCAGCGCAACTTTTTAGTGGCCAGATCTCTCGGAAAGTGAAACCCTAGTTTTCACAAAGTACCAGAAGTACCAGAAACCCAGAGTACCAAAAGTACCAGAGGTACCAGAAGCACTAGTCCATAAATCTGTTGATCAAGTTTGAAGGGGTAAAAGTTGGATTTTCTGAAATCTAACCACACCAGGCTACTCGCCTCAGGCAAGCACACCTCCTGGTAAGTTCAGAATTTAATTTTGAGCATTTTCATTTTTGGTCATTTTCTTAGCCCAAGTAAAAGATGTCTGCAAGCACTAAGCTTGTTGACAAGCTGGAAGGTGTGGAAAACTTCTGTGCTTGGAAGTATAGGATTGGTCTCATTCTTGAAGAGAATGAATTAGCAAGATTTGTCAAAGAAGAAGTACCAGAACCCGCCGATGCTGCAAATAAAGCAAAACACCACAAGGACATAATTAGGGTCGAAAGAATCATTATAGATTCAATCAAAGATTACTTGATTCCTCATGTGTCATCAAAGAAGACTCTGAAAGAAATGTTTGATGCCCTAACCAGACTATATGAAGGAAAGAACATAAACCAAAAGATGAATCTAAGAACTCAGCTCAAGAATACAAGGATGCAGAGAGGAGAATCAATCCAAGAATATTTCTCCAGAATATCCCAATTCAAAGAACAACTAGAAGCGATCGGAGATGCTATAGACGAAGACGAACTTATAATGACGGCCCTTACTGGTCTCTCAAGACCTTGGGATGCATTCATCCAAACCATTTGTGCAAGAAAGGAGAAACTACTATTTGATGCTCTGTGGGAAGAATGCATTCAAGACGAATCAAGAGTATCCAACTGAGAAGCTTTACTTTCAAGAGACAAAGATCAAGCTCTAGCTACTCACAGTAAAGGAGGAAGAAAGAAGTCTTACTTCTAGAAAGAAACTCATAAAGAGTCTCACCCTAAAAACTAATTGAGTCATAAAGAATCTCAACCAAAGAGATTCCAGAAGAAAGGACAAAGAAAGGAAAGAGATTACTCATCTGTCCAATGCTACCATTGTGACAAGATGGGACATTATGCGAGACATTGTCTAGCTAGACAAGAAGAATACAAGAGGATAAATAAAATACATCATGCCCATGCAGTTGAAGATGAAGAGCCACCCGCAAAGATGTTAAGAGAACAAATCAAAGACTATGTCTTAATCTTGGCCCTCTCAGGATCGGTAACACCTGGAGAGGACACTTGGCTCATTGATAGTGGTGCCTCGATGCACATGACAGGTCAAATAGATATTCTCTCTTGCATTTCAAAAAAGAAGTTTTCTCAGAAAGTTACACTTGGAGATGATTATCAATACCCTATAAAGGGAGTGGGAGAATCAAACTACAAGCTTAATTCAGGGAATTCAATGAAGATGAAGGACGTACTCTATGTACTAGGTTTGACAAAGAACCTACTCTCCATATCAACTCTAGAAAAGAAAGGCTTCAGAATTGCCTTTATAGATGAAGAAGTTCTTATGTGGGCTAAAGGAGAAACCATGAAAGAAGCAATCGTCATTGGAAAAGAAGAAGGTGGCTTGTATAAACTAAAGGGTCACTCAAAAGCAACCATGACCCATGCCATTAAGAATCCATGTGAACTTTGGCATAGAAGATTAGCACACATCAACTACAAGGCATTACCGTATATATACAAGGCAGTCACAGGTCTACCAGAACTCAAGGTTGACCATGAAGGTGTGTGCGATGGATGTGCACAAGGGAAGAACATCAAGAGCCCTTTTCCAAAGAGAGACAACAAAGCAGAAGGAGTACTAGAACTCATTCACTCAGATGTGTGTGGCCCAATGCCATCATCCTCCATCAGTGAGTATGTATACTATGTATCTTTTATTGATGATTATTCTCGTAAAACCTGGGTTTACTTGTTGAAATCAAAAGATGAAGTGTTCAGTAAATTCAAGGAATTCAAAGCCTTGATAGAGAATCTCTCTGAAAGAAAGATCAAGATACTCAGGTCAGATAATGGAGGAGAATACACCTCAAAAGAATTTGTAAACTATTGCAAAGATGTCGGGATTAAGAGGGAGCTCACCACTCCTTACAATCCTCAACAAAACGGTGTGGCAGAAAGAAAGAACAGAACGATAATGGAAGCAGTGAAGACCATGATCCATGATCAAGATCTTCCAATGTGCTTATGGGCAGAAGCAAAAAAACAACAGTATATGTACAAAACCGATTGTCCCATAGTGCACTTGGGTTCAAGACCCCTGAAGAGATGTTCTCCGAAAATAAGCTAGAAGTAAGCCATCTCAAAATATTTGGCTGCCCAGTATTTGTACATATTCTGAAAGAGAAGAGAAACAAGTTGGACCCTTCAGGAAAGAAGGGAATATTTGTTGGATACTATGAAGTCTCCAAAGCCTTCAGGGTTTATATACTAGGTCACCATCACATTGAGATCAACAGGGATGTGACCTTTGATGAAGATGCAGTACTCAGGAAATCAAGAAGATGCCAGCTTGATGAAGTATATGAAGAGGAACCTATAGCTCCCAGAGTTGCAGAATCAGTGGGGAAGGTTCCCAGAGTTGCAGAACTAGTGAGGGAAGTCATAGCTTCCCCTGATGAGGAAATTCTAGAAGATCATGACATAGTAGAATTTCAAGAACCCCCTCAGATGACGATCTCCCATAAGAGAAAGCATGCTTGGGCTAGGAGCTTATTCAAGATGGAGAGAAGTATGGTGTTCTCGAAGGAACCACGAGACAGGTGAAGAGACCTAAGCCATTATCCAGTTATATGGCTTTGATGTGTGTTCTCCTAGAGAAGGAGCCTACCTGCTTTGAAGAAGCCATTCAGAAGAAAGAATGGGCAGATGCCATGACTGAAGAATACCAATCCATAATAAAGAATGATGTATGGGAAGTAGTTCCCAGACCAAAGAGCAAGGATGTGGTATCTTCCAAATGGATTTTCAAAATAAAACATGCTGCTGATGGAAGTATTGAGAAGTATAAAGAAAGATTTGTCGCTTGTGGCTTTTCTCAAAAGGAAGGCATTGACTATGAAGAGACATTCGCTCCTGTAGCCAGATACACTTCGATCAGAACCATCATAGCCCTTGCAACTAAGATGAAGTGGAAGTTACACCAGATGGAGGTAAAGACAACCTTCCTAAATGGTGTCATCGAAGAAGAAGTGTATATAGAACAACCTCAAGGATTTGAAGTTGAAGACATGAAGACTCATGTCTGCAAGTTGAAAAAGGCTTTGTATGGGTTGAAGCAAGCTCCTAGAGCTTGGTATGGAAGGATAGACAGTTTCTGACGAGCTTGGGCTTTACCAAGAGTAAAGCTGATTCTAACCTCTACTTCAAGGTTATGAATGATGAGTCGGTGATATTGTTGATGTATGTGGATGACTTATTCTTAACTGGAGAAGAAGTGTAAGTCCATGAATACACCCATGGAAACGAAGCTGAAGCTTCTGGTCGACACTTCGTCAGAATTGATTGATGCCACACTGTATAGACAGATCATTGGATCGCTGATGTATCTGACGAACACCAGACTAGACATCTGTTTTGTTGTGAACACTTTGAGTCAGTTTCTGGTAGAACCCATACATGTTCACCTAGTTGCTGCAAAACATGTGATGAGGTACCTTAAGGGTACATTAGATTGTGGTCTCAGTTATGATGGAGATCATAATTTCACATTGAGTGGGTACACTGATTCAGATTGGGCTGGAAGTGTCTCTAACATGAAGAGCACTTCAGGATGTTGTTTCAGTTTGGGATCAGCCATGAACTTATGGCAGAGTAGGACGCAATCAAGCATTGCTCTCAGTACAACGGAAGAAGAATACATTGCTACGTGTTTTGCCAGTTGTGAAGCCATATGGCTTCGTAAGTTGTTGACTGGTCTATTCGACCTAGAGATGGAAGCAATCACGATCCTATGTGATAACCAACGCTGCATAAAGATGACAGAGAATCCTGTATTTCATGACAAGTCGAAACACATAGAGATACGATACCATTATATCCGCGACATGGTGCAGAGAGGAGCCATAAAGCTCCAATATGTTAGCACGGATGAACAGGTTGCCGATGTGTTGACCAAGCCTCTATCTCGTGTAAAGTTTGAGCACTTTTGAGATAAGCTCGGTATAGTTCGAAAGGACCTCCCTCGATAGGGGTAGTAGTGTCGTGTTGATATGCCAGCCTAGTGCTGTGTTTCCAGCTTAATTGCTGTGTTGAGATGCCAGCCTAGTGCTGTGCTTCCAGCTTAATTGCTGTGTTGAGATTCCAGCTTAATTGCTATGTTGTGATTCCAGCTTAATTGTTGTGTTGTGATTCTAGCTTAATTGATGTGTAGTGTGCTAGCCTCGTGTTGTGATGATGTGCCAGCCTCGTGCTGTGATGATGATGTATTACTTTTATACTAATCTATATTGATGCAGATGATGATTTCATTCCTTTGTAAATGACGAACTTGCTGATGAGAAAAAGTTTCGATGATTTATAGTTACACCATTCAATGTTCCAAGATGTTGTTGATGACGTTGTCCTCTCTCTCCCCTGATGTTGTTGTAAGAAATTATAATACCCTTCTTGTTAAGGGGGAGTGTTGAAATAATGTAACTGCAAAGAGTATTCTAATTATTATTGATGTATTATTAATTAGCTCAATCCCCTTTTGCGGATTGATCATGTTGGGTATTGTAAATGACCAAATCCCCTTTTGCAGATTGGTCAAACCCTAATTGTAATAGGTAGAATGAGAAGTTGGCCCCCAGATTAATTAAAGGTGCTTATAACCACTCAGATTGAGAAGTCGGCCCTGCCAGTGAAAAGACACCTCACTCCAACGCCTGACAGATTGTATAAATAAAGAGGCTAGCGCATCATTTGGACACACACTCACTTGTTCATCAGAGCACAAGTTCGGAGCTCCAGTTGGAGAAGAAAGAGGAGAGAGAGAGGCACATTCTTGGGAAAGGACTTTCTGTATTTGTTTGAGTTATCTCTTGGCATTGTATTGACTATCTATATTAAGGAACTTTTGTTGGGTTTTCTCCCCCATGAGGGTTTCCCAGGATAAATGATGTGTCTCTTGTGATTGTGTATTTCTCAGTGATCCTATCTATGCTATTGTTATCTAGTGAAATGAAAAGAAACTTGATAATAACTTAAACCTTAACAAAATATACAGTGGAGATATTGAAGAAATTCGGTATGACAGAGTGCAAATCCATGCCTACACCGATGGTGATGGATTTGAAGAAAATTAATGATACTTCTACTGATTCAGGCGAGATTGATCCACATTTGTACCAACAACTGGTTGGATCATTGATGTATCTGGTTAACACCAGACCTGATATATGCTATGTAGTGAATGTACTTAGCCAATTCATGAGTTAGCCGAGACAGACTCACTGGATAACAACGAAGCATGTATTGAGATATCTACGAGGCACCATTGGATATGGCCTGAGACATGCCTCCAATGTAGACTTGAGTTTGCAGGGATATGTCAATGTAGATTGGGTAGGGAGCGCAGTGGACCGGAAGAGCACATTCGGTTGTTGTTTTACCTTGGGGTCTGCCATGGTTTCTTGGTGCAACAGGAAACAAAGCTTTGTGGCCTTGAATACCACAAAAGCAGAGTATATAGCATTAAGTGTGGCTTCGCAAGCTCCTGAGAGATTTATTTGATCATGAGATGGATCCTACCATTATTCATTGTGATAACCAGAGCTATGTGAATAGATTGAAACACATTGAGATAAAATATCATTATATCAGAGACATGGTGCAAAGGAAAGCAACACACGTGCAGTACCTTCCTACACATGAGCAGATTGCAAATATCTTCACCAAACCACTTGCCAAGACGAAGTTCGAGTACTTCTGTGAGAGACTTGGCCTGGTGGAGAATGCCTCCCTAGCTGAGAGGGAGTGTTGATGATTACAGCTTCGTGAGACATCCTCCAGGACACGTTCTCCTCTGAGACTGAGTGAGACGACCTGTGAGAGAGCCCATGAGATGGGTGTGTCGTTCCTCTCTGAGACTGAGATGAAATGATGTGTACACCTGTGTGGGGTGAGGATGCCCATGAGATGGGTGTGTCGATGTGTATGCCCCTGTGTGGGGTGAGGATTCCCATGAGATGGGTGTGTCGTTTGAGATGAAATGATGTGTAACCCTGTGACTGGTGAAGGTGCCCATGTGATGGGTGTATCGTTCTCCTCTGTGTAGGGAGTTGAGACAATGTGGTACTCCAGATGATTCTCTTGTGAGACTCAGTGAGATAGAGATCTGTTGAGTAGGACGTCCCTGTGGCTGAGCACATGTGGACGTGCCCCTAGTGGCCGAGCACTAGTGGGTGTGTGAGATCCCTTGCTATATTGTCTAAGAGTAAGATTTACTTGTAACCCTAACTGTGATGTAAAGGGTAAAGGTCGGCCTCACCATAAAGTGAAAGATAATTAATGATTATTGTAAAAGATAATTAATATTGTAATTATTAATTATATTTTGAGTTATTGAGGTCGGCCCTATTGTGCCAATAGACACCACTTTTGATGTGTCCAGTCTAGTATAAATAAAGGTGATTTCCCCATCGAGGAAACACAACACACATGTGATTTTGGAAATTTCAGCAAGTACATATTCTAGGGCTGAAGTGCGCACCTCTCTTGGGCGTTAGCTGCTTGGTTTTGGAGAGCACCCTTTTGTGTGCTAGGTCTATGGTGTGGGAGGTCTCTCTCTTGAGAATATAGCAAAGGATTGTTGGGTTTTCTTCCCTTGTTGAGAAGTGTTTCCTAGGATATTTCTTGTGTTCTTGTGCATGGTATTTCTTCTTGTGATCTTGGTTATTGCAACAATTGTTAATGGTGTAGCTGCATTTGTTTATGGTTCAAGTAAATGCTAAAATTGAAATAAACCTCATGCTTGAGCCAAGCATAGTGAAAATTCAACACATAAGCTATAGTCCCTTGTACATATCTGAGAATATGTTTAGCAACAATCATATGAATGTGTTTTGGATTACACATGAACTGACTGAGGGTATTTATTGCATAACAAATGTCCGGTCTGGTGTGTACTAGATACATCAAGGACCCAATAATCTGATGGATATACTGTGGGGTCTTTTGGATCTGAACCTGTAGCTTGATCATGTAACTTCTTCAGGTTAGAAATCATAGGTGTTATTATGGACTTATAGTCCAACATCCCAAATCTATGAAGCACATCAACTACATACTTACTTTGTGAGAGCAAGATCTCTCCATGTTTCTGCCACACCTCTAAACCAAGAAAGTAATGCACAAGACCTAAGTCCTTCATTTCAAACTTTGTTGATAGCTCCCTCTTAGTCCGAGCTATCAGATGTTCCTCTCCAGTAAGGAACAAATAATCCACATATTAAACCAAGATAACAGGATGATTCTTCACAATCTTTATATAAAGATCAGGATCTTCTATACTCTTGGAGAACCCAAGAATCTGAAGAAAACTGTCAATTCTTCCATACCAATCTCTCAGAGCCTGTTTCAATCCATACAGGTCTTTCTCGAGTTTGTAGACATGGGATTCTTTCCCATGGATCACAAAACCCTCAGGTTGCTCGATATAAACCTCTTGTTCAACTTCACCATTAAGAAAAACAATCTTAACATCCATTTGGTGAAGTCTCCAATTAAAGGATGAAGCAAGAGAGATGATGACTCTGATAGAGGTATACCTGACAACAGTAGCAAAGATCTCATCATAATCGATTGTCTCTTTTTGAGAGAAACCATGAGCCACAAATCTAGCTTTGAATTTTCCTTGAGGTCTTGGGAGCACTTCCCATATATCATTCTTCAATATTGACTCGTATTCTTCTATCATGGCATCCTCCCACACTTTATGTTTGACAACCTCATCAAAAGTGGAAGGTTATTAAGGCAAGAACAATAACGTGTGCTTTAGCCTCCTAGGGTTTAAAGCTAGCAATTTCATAATCTTAGAATAAATGCAAGATAAATACATCCATAACCATTCAATGAAGAAGAATTGCAGAAAATTTACTTACATTCATCAAGAATCATCTAGAAATAGGCCTAGTTGAACACTTCCACCAAGAAAAATGCTACACACCAAAAATAGCCTCCTTCAAGAAGTGCGCACCAAATTTCAGCCAAGAAACCCTAATTAGGGCGCAAATTTCAGACCTCACTTAAGTGTGAGTGAAAGATGATGAAAAATAAGTTTGATTTTTCGCTTATTTATACAGTTACAATGACCAGAATTAGGTCAAAAAGGTCGACATGGCCAGTTTACATGTAATATCCAGTTTTTACATAAAAATGACAATTTTAACCTTAAATCAAGCAGAATAGGTGACGTCATGCCCCTTTAGGGTGATGTCATGCCCCTTTAGGGTGACGTTAGGCCTCTCTAGTGAAACATTGGCCTTCAGGAGCAAAACGGTAGGCCTCCCAAGGCCTCTGGATCAAGCCACATGTGCTATTTGGCACATAATTGCCTCCAAGGTGTCCATCAAACACTGGTGACGTCAAGGGTCACAGAGGTGATGTCATGGGCCTTTCAAGGCCAACATCATAGTAGGATGGCAAGACCCCCTGGGTCCAGGCCTGCCAGGTTGTCTCTGGTGGAACGTCCTCCTCTCTCTTTAGTGCAAGCCTCTGACCTGTCTCTGCCCCTGGCTGGGGTCTCAACATCCATTTGGTGGGATTTTAGCCCTATGGAGGCCGAACTAATCATCTCCCCATGTGTACCTGTCCATCAGGTGTGGCCCTGCAACAACAAGTACGCCCTCCATGGGCTCATAAGTCACAGGGATCATAGCAATGTCAATCAAATCTACAAATCAAGTTATTTAAACATGTGCATAAAACCCCCCTTTCCCAGACAAGTGCTCAAAGACGTTATGCTATTCTACAAGCCATGTTTGGAGAGGGTTTTAGGAGGTCCTATTGGGCTAATTCTCATTGAACGTGGGATGTTTCGAGGTGAAGGCAAATCCAGGTCATGCAAGTGGATGAGGTGGTATGGGGATGTTTGATCAATGGGTGCAGTGATGACAGGGAAATGTATGGCTTACCTGTGGGTGCCTCTGTAGAGGGTGAGTTGCACCTTGTCATGGATGCAAATGTTTCCAAGCCCATTCACTACCTTTTACCTTTTTATCTTATTGCCTTTTCTTTCAAGAGACTAGTTAGGGAACACTGTCCTGGCATGGTGACCAGTGGTGACAATATTACCCACAAGCATTTGACGGAGATAGAAGGCTGGCTCGTGATGAGACCCCCTTTCTCTTGGCTATGCCGCCAAGAGCCACTACCCTGGCGTGGTGACTCGCTGAATGGTAGTGTCATACCGCTACATGCCCATGGACCTAATAGGTTGGCTCGTGATGAGACCCCCTATCCGCCAACTAGGTCTTGATTTTATTATATTATGGGTCCCTCCATTTCTTGCTGAGAGCCTTTTATTGCTTTCTCGGGGATCCCTGGGCGAAGCATCTGAAGGTTTTGTTCTTTTGGCTTTTATCGTTTGCCAGCTACTTTTACCCTTTGGGCCTTTAGCCCCTTCTTCCCACAGGGTAAGGTACAACCCTTTGCTAGCTTGGCAAACCCAATGCCCGAACCGATGTAGGGGATGGATGAGAGGAAAAATGATGAAAAGTGATAAGTATGGTGGGAATGGACGATGACCTTTCTTGAACCCACCCAGTGGCAACTCAAATCCTAAGGGAACCAACTTGCTAGGGCATCCTGTCATTCCCCCCAGGAGTGGACAAGTGGAAAGGCATTAAGTCCAAGCACATGTCAAAAGCAAAAAGAATTAAATGCACATATTCAAATGTTTTGAGAATCAGAGTGACACATACCATGATACCCAGACTCATTACCTCATGGAGCAAGACCCACTGCTACTGAAGGACCAGGTCGATGGGATGGATGCTGCTACTGCTGACAAGATGGAGGCGTTGAAGAAGAAAGATGGGCCCTCCAGGGCCAGGCTCAAGTCAATATGGCTCTCGGTACTCCGTGTTTAGGACATGTGGGCCTCGAGACATAATCTCCTTAGTTATCCCTAGGCTAGGGGATAATAGGTGTTCAATTTGATTTGCATGACCCTATCTTTGAAGGTAAACTTCCAATTGATTCCCCTAGACGGTCTCTCAATCTTAGACTGCAATAAACCTCTTCTTGTTATAAAGGTAGAATATGATTGAACTCCCCTAACCCATCAATTAATCGAGCATTTCTTTTCAGTACCCTTTATCTAAAGACTCTTAGCAGCTACATGAAAACAGATACTCAATAAAATTTTGCCAGTTTAAAATCTACAAGTTAAAAGAGGTTTCTGGAACAATTTTTTGTGCTAAGACATAAGGGGTAAATACATTTTGAGCTTGTCTTTGTTGCTAAAAGGTAATGAACTATAAACTTCTGACCCTTTCAATATTCTTTTGCCAAGCCATGTATGCCCATATTCTGCTATATGGGAGATGCTATAAAAGTTAGGTGTCGTCTAAAACGTCCTGGAAATTTCACAGACTTCATTGAGTCCGCTACAAGTGTTTGTCAGGCCTGCCCTTCTTCTTGTACTAATGTCTTCCATGTTCTGTTCCAGATATTATTTTTTCTCACAATTTGCAATTCCTCCAGTTGGACAGTGTCTGGCAAAATTATAAGCGTCTGCCCTGTTAGCCACGATTTTATACTCGGGCGTGGGAAAATATTTTTGTGGGTATAAGAAGGTTTTTTGCACATCAAAAATTTTATTGCCCAACCAACCAAACCTTCTCGAACTTCTGAAAAATGAAAATTATGCGTATGTCTGCTTCCTTTTTTATTGTACAGAAATTACAGTTTGAAAGAATAAATACTTCTGAAAACTGTCTCTTTTTGAAAAACTAGAAACACTATCTTTAGTTCCTTGGCAGAAATTTCGACTTGGGCACAAAATAAAAAAGAATCTTGTACCTCTCTGTTTGAATGAAAGATGACCAGTTTTGCTCACTGTGTGGGCGCTTGCATGCTTGTTAGGGCTTCTTTCATTTTTGTATTGATGTCCACATTCAGGCTTGGTTGCATTGGCACTAGGTTTTCTTTGTTTTTCTTCATTTGCTTTATTCAAGTTGGGCTCTTCTACCCTCCTTTGTCTGCATTTTTTGGTAGATGGCTTATTGTTTGTTATTTATGTCAGGTTCCATCTGGGTCTGTTATAACAGGCTTGTCTCTTCATCTTGCAGAATGGATTTTATCTTTAAAAAATATTATGTCTTTTCTTGACAGATTTTGTGACCTAAGTGTGGGCATTTGCAAAACTCCTCTTCTTTCTTGAGATCCCATAGTATTTTTTATCATTACAAATTGACATACCATAGCATGAATTGCCTTAGGGTGATGTTTTGAGTTGGAATGCATTTTGGATACCAATTGATCATAGAGGTGTCCATGCTGGTTACATGGATGCCTAACTAGTGAACATTGGTGTCTACCTTTTCTATTTTGATTTGTTTCTCACCATGGTCATAGAGGATCTAGGTTTGTTGTGCCTATGGTTTATAATTTGAATACCTGGGCTTAGCATGTGATGGGTAATGTGAAATTGCAGCCCAATAGAAGGGGCGTGTTGCACCATTTTGTTAGATACCTAATCCTTGGGATTATGGTACATCATAAATATTATTGTAGGAAAAATATGAAGAGTTATAGGTGAATAGGAATAGTCATTTGGACCTCTTGGAAGATGAAACTAAAGGTCACTTCTAATTGTATTAATGTATGGCTCACTTTAACGAAAATCAATTCATGCGTGGAGTTATTCATCCCTGGCGTGATAGTGGTATCAGAGTGAGGTTGTTTTTGATAACTCCATGATCTTTGAAGTTGCTTCCCTTCTCCGTTGCTTCCTTCCACAATTTGCTCCTCGGTTTCTTCTTCTATTGTTGGTGCCGCCATTGAGAAGCACCATGCTCTGGTTATGAAGCCTTCTTTGTTGCTAAGTTCCGTTCCACATCTTGTATATCTTAAGAGGTTGTCATTTGTGCCAATGTAATGTCCGCAGCCACCCCAGGCTGGGCCACACCACACAGCCTCAACATCAGGAGCACTAAGTCAACCAATCTGCAACATCCCCAACATACAGCTGAGCAATGTACACTGAAGTTTCACCGCTCAGATTCTAATTTAAACGCAATCTGCATCGTATCACTTGAAGTAACACGCTCAACCAGAACTTGAGTCGCGCCACACAACTTATAACAACGGAAGAAACATTCCCTTTTCAAACAACCTTAGGCACTCAAAATTGCGTGCACCAATTACGCGCACCAGCATACTGTTCACACAGTGCAACCGCACGGACAACCATCTAGACGTAATGCTCCAACTCAGATTTCACTATGCACGAAATCTAATTCTCTGTTCGCACACACAAATTCCAGGTTCTCGGTCTACACATGCTACCATCCTGTGCACCTAGCCACTCAATCCTCTTCTTGACGACTCATAACCAAAATTACAAGGTTAACTTAACAGGAAAGACTAATCGCATTGGTCATGTCCAAGCATAACTACAAATATAGGCTATAAGCATCATACTTACAGGTGCAAACAACATTAAACAAAATATCAACAAATACTTATATGCAACAACATACAAGAGTTAACCCATATCCAGTATAGACAAATAAGCACACAGTAAACAAGACAAGCACATAAAGTACACTTGTCTTTTATAAAGTCAACAACTGTAGCCTTGACTCGGACGTTCCTCCCAGCCATAGATGTTGTTGCTCATAAGCTTTCAACAAGAAGTCACCCTCGAGTTAGAGCTTAACTCCACCAGGGCAAAAGACTTCTAGAGACACCCTAAGGCCTTACTCTCAACAGAATTGCTCGGTCCTAGGTGCCCACTGTTGCAACTAGCCCACAGTCCCTCATTCCCCACGCACCTCTCACACCCAAGGAAGTGTGCCCCTTCTCTGCTCAATAGTCCTTCGGTTGTGCCACTTCCCTTCCCAAGGTTACCAACAATAGGCCGGACATGAAGTCTTCGAGCCCTGCGACTAATGCTCAATGCACCAGGGAACAACTCTCAACAATACTCTCACCTGGGGAGTATGCTCACGGATCTGACAACCACTTCACAACAACCAGTCTCACCTAGAGAGACTGCTCACAGTCTGTCAACCCGTCTCCTCAATAGTAGCTCAGATTACAACACCACGATTCCCTACATGCTTCTCTGTGCAAATAAAATAATCGGATTTTCCAGAGCTCCTCATAATGGGAAGACTGAGGGTCCTCGGGATTGAGCTCAACATTCTTACTCTTGAGGAGTTTCTCTAGACTATTCGATTGCTTGTCAAGGACAGTTTGTAAGGTGGTGTGCATGGAGGCCATTTGTTGTTCTAGGTTGGACACCTTGTCCTCCAAGGTTTCTTGGGACCAAGAGCAGGTGTTAGGCATGGTGGAGGCTCAAGTAGCAGAGGTGTCAGGACAAAAATATGGGCCTAAAATTGATAGGTACCCGAGGATCAAGACAAAGAGAGGAATCCAATGGGATAGGTCTCAAGTAAGAGTGTCCCGGAAAGGGTTGGGTCTGCCTAAAAAAATACATAAAAACGAAGGGTACCACTACGATCAGAATGACGAGAGGAATCCAATGGACCAAGTCTCAAATAAGGGTGCAACCATTTTTTTTTATTGAACTCATCCAAAGCTATACTCCGATCTGATTAATACTGCAGTGACGAAATGGCCAAATGCTTAATAGGAAGAAATGTGTAGGAATTTCGCAACCAGAATGCATGAGACAGTTGAAGATTTTCAGGTCCTATGAAGCTTGTCAATTGGGTTTGTCTTTGACCACAGATGGACTCTAAGTTTCAACTGTCTGATAAAGTATTTGTTGTTGTTTTAGGACATCCAACAGTCCAAGAACTTCTTGCTGATTTGTTACGGTTGCACTTCCAATTTTAGGTGCTCTAGCATGTAGTTTTAGTAACCAGAAGTTAGCACATGCATACTAAAATAAGTACAACACACCTAAAGATATTTACACTTGAAAATGAACAGATCTAAGAAACTAACACATGCATTTTTGTACGCAGGTATTTTTGGTCAACATGACCCTGGATAAAACCCCCCCGGGGAAAACCAGTTTGGGATATATGTCTATATAATGATGATCAAAGCAAGAGATACAAGAAGTAATGAAATACAATGGAACCTGTTTACATAGCAAGGTCCTCATGAGCCTTGCCACAAGAACCAGAGAAAGAAGTGCCCAAACTGTGGTGCGCCCTCTTCCTTTGTTGCCCTCTGCACTGAACTGAGGCACCCTAGCTCATCAGTAACCCAATGAAGAAATTCCTCCACAGGAATGTCCTCTCTTGTGTTGCCTCTCCACTGAAACTGCCAGAGCTCGAATCCTCCAAGCAGATCTGCTACCAGGTAGTTGCCAGTCCTCTCGACATGTGCGCCCTCCTCCTAGCAGAAAGGATCACCAGAAATAAACAGAGCTAGATCTTGAATGTCTCTCTCCACAGAAACAAGCGCCCAAGCTCTCCTCTCCCTATGAATCAGATCTCATCTCAATCTGACAAGACCTCCTCCTCTAATGAGCAAATGAAGGAAACAAAATGTGCCCTCCTCCTCAAGATGCGCCCCTCCTCCATGAAAATGCTCCCTCTCAAAGATGGAAGCTATGGCTCCATGGAAATGCTCTCCATGCAAGCTCAAACCAACCTCAAGCTTCTCC